>LPNX010144377.1:597877-646310 GCA_001517045.1 Pseudotsuga menziesii | reverse complement strand
TTATTTTAATTAATAAATTGATGAATAATGGAGCAAATCCAGAATCATAGATCAGTGGATTCTCAGCCGATTTGATTGAAATCAGTCAGATCTAAAGCAGATTCACTGGATCTGACAAATCCTTAACTGAAGGAGGTGATCAAATCAGATCCAAAGTTGATCTTCAGCATCCTTTATGGGGAATTTTTCCCTCCCTCTCTCCTCAACACATTTTGGCTCATCTAAATGAGTTTTGGTGGATGCTTCAGTCAACAGGTTGAGGTGTCAATCAGATGATCCCTCCGATTGACAATTGCACTTAGTGAGACTCAGATCTGGCTCATTTAGACACAGATCAGGCATTGATGGACTCTCCATTAGCATATTTGGTCTATCTCCTTGGGAATTGCGCCCCCCCTGGGCTGGATGGCATGTATTTTGTATATATCCAGGCACAACCTCCTCTTCCAAGCTAGTTAGAACTGGGATTGAGGTGCTGCTGCTATTGTACTGTTGTTATTCTTCATTTGAAATAAAGAAAATCTTTGGAGGCTAGACGGTGTTGTGTCATTACATGTGTGGATGATTATTGCCATTATTTTACTGAGGTAACCTGTATCTGTGTTCATTTTTTTGCTAATTGCTTGTAGATCCGCTGTTAAGATTGATAATAGGATTATTATAATCTTGATAGGAAAGGTTCTTTTCAATAATTTTATTGACCATCTCTTTCCTTTGATGCATGTTTAGAGATCTAGATTCAGCATGTCCTATAAGCTTATATGCATGTTATCTTGAATCTCTGTGTATGTACTAATCGGATCTCACAAGTTTCTTGGCAAGTTCTTTGATTTCAGCTGAGCTACAGGTTCTACGTTGGAGAGGATGCTGATCTAGTTTGCTTCTTCACTCTCTTCAAAACCTTCCAAAGGCATAGTCCCTCAACATTCCACCTGAAAGCTCCACTGTGGATCTTCAAGGAAACCAACATTTCTCTCCTCCTCTTCCTCCCTCAAGATCAACATTTTTACCCAGTTACTTTGTTAATAGCTTTGATTTTGCTTAGATATATCATCTTAAAGGTATTTACAACATATATCTATCTTATCAAATCCCATAGTCAAGATCTTGCAGTTAAAAATTTTCATAAGCATTCTAGATCTAGCTTTAGGGAAATCGTCCTTTTTGCATGGAAATTTAAAGAAAAATTGTAGCTTGCATGCATTAGATTTCTATTTGCTGTTATAAAATATAAATCCAGAAATCGGTGCATATTTCATTGGATGCACAAACAGCAAGACAAGATCCCAAGGAAAGCTTGATTTCCTTGGTTCCTTTTTCACTTGTTTAGCTAGTTTTAACTTCATCTTTTTTGAGTTAAGGTAGGCTGATCCAAAGGTACTCTTAAAGTGATTTTGGGCATATGTTATTCTAACATGCTCACTAGTTTTTAGCAGGTGTAACAGAAAATAAAGGAAGCTGTTACACCTGGGAGACCCCTAGGGGGCATATGTTATTCTAACATGCTCATGTGATTGTGTTTACTTGTTGTATCTTTCACTCATTACATGAACTTTTCTTACAGTTTAATGTATGTATGTGTTATTCAGTTCATAGCATTAGATAGTGATAAATGCAGGTTGAAGCCTTTAAGTATTCTATATAAGAGTTTGTCTATGTTCACTTAAGACAGTTAAGAGTCACAGTGTAAAGCAGTATTGTATGTTGAGTCCTGTAAGTCGAACACAAGTAACGCTAAGTATGCCGAGTCGCAGTGGTAGGATATCGCAGGGAGGCGATATCGCACCATTAGAGGAGCTGTGGTGCGCGGTAATGCAAGTTGAGGATTGAGCGTAGGAGAGAGTTACGTGTTGCCCCAGACGCGGCAATGCGATAAGGGCTACGGTCATTGCAAGAAAGAGGAAACTGCGCATTGCAGAGAGAGAGAGACCTCATGGGCTAAGAAGAGCTGCGAGACACACACCGGATTCCATAGAACCTGGTCGAAGACACTTGAGTCTTTGGCCAACCCATTAGAATCACTTCGGGTGAGACTTCAGGTCGCTTTGCGGTCTGTCGACGAAAGGGCCAGTGAGCTAGGGGTGTTGTTGGTACATTACAGTAAACCCGGGTCTGCCCATAGAGACCAACAAATGGTTCCGTTGCTGGTTTTGAACAAACTAAGCACTGATGTTCTGTTGGCATCCTACTAGAGGCGAACTCAACCAGTGGGTTGGGTCTAAGGAGAAAGAGTTTTTCGAACACGAGAACAAGAGTCCTAGACTGAGTACAGAGGACTGGTTACAAAAACATATCTTTATAGACCTGCATGCGATATTTTTTGCGACCTATGGAAATGAGCTTTACGACTGGTTATCAAAGTTGAATGATAAGAACATATTCAAGAAGAAAAGAAACATTGTCTGGACACGGGAGTTGATTTAGACCATGAAGAACCTTGATAATCCCATTACGAGGATAGTAGACTTCTGGCTTGCGAGTGTGCTAGAAGTCTTCGTCACAGAGTTTGCAGTTGAACAGAGAAAAAGCTTCAGCGAGGCTAAGTGGTACTTCTTCAAAGGATATCACGGTAAGTACCTAAAATCTTTAAACTTGTCCATTAAGATGTTATTACATGAAAAAGGAGTAATGGATATGGTTTTAGATCAATAAGTTAACAAATTGTAATGTCACAAGAGTTTGAGAGTGATTTCGATGACATTGGACGTACACGTAGTGGAAAGAAATACAAAGTAGATTTCATATCTCCCATATTTGAAGACAGTTCAGATAGTACTAGACAACAGAGTCATAGACATACAGACAGAACAGAAGGGGGTATCCCTTACCACCCTTATACCCCACAGAAATAGATCGGGACTTAGAACAATCCCGTAGGAACTCCATCTAGTAGCTCCCAGACAGTACACACTACTGCTACATCACCTCCACCTACACCGTCGAGTGGTAGTAACACAGCAAATCAACATCCACCACGTAGAAATAGAATGGGGGATGATATGAAGCTACCTATATTTAAGGGTACAGGGGCAGAGGACCCAGAGCAGCACTAGTTTCTATGTGAAGCCATGTGGACCATTAAAGCAATCCATGATGATAATATTAAACTTGTACAGTTGGTCACCACACTAAGAGAATGAGCCTTAACATGGTATATGAAGTATGCCACAGCGGTACCCAAAACACTTGTCCAGGTCAGGACCGCCATGATTAAAGAGTTTAAGAAACCTAAGTCTGAGTCACAATGCATTACAGAGCTCAAAGACATCAAACAGTTACCTACAGAGTCAGTATGGGACTTCGATCAGAAATTCAAAGCCCTTATATACCAAGTCAGCTTTGAGTTTGCGTCGGAGCAGCATAAAGAATGGTTTATTGCAGCCCTGCTCCCTCACATCAGACTCCCATTAATGCAACAGAAACTCCAGATGCAGGATGATGTGTTGGAGATGGCGATGAAACTAGAGGCTTTTCCTCTAGCTGAAACCAGCACAGGTATGACAAACCTACAAAACCAGTTGGCTAATCTCACGTTACAGCTGTACGAGCTTAAGAAATGGAAAGAGGTTGCGCAAGGCATATGGTGCATAAAGTGTAAAGCACAAGGCCATACTAAAGACAACTGTCCAGTCTTTGTAGAATATCTAGCAACCGGGGCTACTAACCCCTTACCACAGACCCATGGGCCGTGGTGTGAAATATGCAAAACAAGAGGACACCCACCTCAGCAATGCCCTCTACTTCAGAAGTACGTGCAGACACCTAAGAACTTATACTATATCTTCTGTAATTCCGTAGCCCATGATGAACATGATTGCCAAGCCTATGATCTCATGGTCGGGAGCAAGCAAGACTTGTACAGAGTCCAATCAGAAACACAAGGTCCAGCAGCAGGACCACAACATGATCCAACTTATGGTGGCCATGGAGGAGGATTCAGAGGACGAGGACGTGGAGGAGGCTTTGGCCGTGGAGAAGGCTTTGGTCGTGGTCGCGGACCAATCACTTGTTACAACTGTGGAGTTGTAGGACATTATTCTAGGGACTGTCAGAGCCCTACTACGACATGTAACTATTGTAAATCTTACGACCACACTATAGAAGAATTTCCTACCTTGATATCCAAGATCAAAGAACCTAAGCCAGCAGTACACAAGAACATCCAGCTTATTGCTGCTGAGCAGGAAGAACCAGAACCGAGAGTCAACATTGTGACTCGCAGCGGTGCTTCCACCAATGGGACATCGTAGGATACTGAAAAGAACACAGTTCAGGAGTGGGTGCATGTTGAGATCAATACTGGTGACAATGCTGAAACTCGCGCATTCTTCAGGAACAATTAGTTTCTCGTCGGGAACAATGAAACTCGCAGCATTGATCTCAGCGTGGTTTCTCGTCGGGAACAATTAGTTGGAGAGCTTCTGGCTGCTCTATCCACATTTCATCATCTTCAGGGGACGCCGCTTCTTCTTCTTCGGCTTCTCTACGTCGGTCATGACCCGACTCTGGCGGTACTTCATCATGGTCGGTCTCCCTAGGGTTTTGCTGCAGCTCTGCGGCCCTTTCTCGTCTGGCTTCTCTTTTCTTCTGTCTTTCATCCCTCTCGATTTTCTTAATGTCCGACATACTGTAGTACAATACTATGCCTTCAGTTCCTCTTCGGTCGATTATGCATTACTGGTGACGACGACTCTGGTTGACTAGGATCCACTATGCTCTAGGTCCGACACACGACCAGCTACCCCCCCATGTCCTACCCGACGCTTTTTAGAAAGCTCGGATGGTGTCTACTTACTCAGGAAGTATTCCCACTCCCTTTCAGCAATGAATTTTTCCCACTGCTTCTGCTTCTCCGCCCAATTAGTGTTTGAGGGTGGTTCACATAATAGAGGTCGAGGTTCAACAATGTGCCCTGCTCCTTTCTCTATTAGAAACTTGAACAGCAAAGCCGGGAAGGAACACAAGAATTGATCAGTAAGTTCTGTGAAAAATTTCTGTCGGACGGTTTCCACAGAGGTCCTGTCTTCGATTGCTTGTTCCTCACAGAAGTCGTCGGCTATCTTTTCGAACCACTCTGAGAGATTTGTACGTCCTCCTCGGATCAGTTTCTGGAGTAACTGTGCTTCTTTAGTCTTGTCCGGCTTTCTCATCCAAAAGCTGCTTCAGTAGATGGGGCACGGATTCGACAATTTTTTCGTGAGTTTCAGTGAAAAATCTGGCTTTTGCTTCTGCGACTGTCAATCTGTTCCTTCTTGCGTAATTTTGTAGATAGTTAGCAATTTTTCGCTCCCACCAGTCCTTGATCTCCTGCTCTGGTATCATATGTGAGCCTATATTCCAGTTATGTACTACCGGCAACGGAACCAATGTTGTAGTCTAGGGTTTCAACATCATTCAAGCATACGTTAAGTTCATACACAGCGATCAAAGACAAAGAAATATGGGAAGGGACGTCCAATCCGTCTTTGCATTATCTTTGGTAATTATTTATACATTATGAGGTAGGTTGGAGCGGTTGTACCCACTCCAACTACCTATTTGTTAATATTTATTTATCTTTTAAACTATAATTACATGATGACATTTAGGAGGTAATTAGCCCCCTCTACAGTGCACAAAGCTCCTAACAAAGCAACACCACTTGACCTACAAAAGAATAAACAGACATTTCAGGAAGCTAAGATTTTTTTGATGACCCTATACAATTAGGATCGTAGGTACCACCATCTAGGGGCGTACCGCAGCAAGCACCTTGTGGCGTTATCCCTATACAGATATCGCAGGCTACCACATCGGGCGCTTGCGACGAGGACGAGCTGGTAGGAAGTGTAGAATCCTTCCTGTGGAGCTATTTAAAACTCATGAGAAATGAGCAAGCTATCGGAGAACTTCAGCGCATCATAGATCAATGTCAGCCATCTTCTTCCATGAGCAGTGCACATCATGCTGTTCATAATATTATGGGACATACAAGAACAGGAAGAGAGATACAACTCATAGCACAGGTTGGAGAATTTGAAATGGATGAGGTGATCCTAGATCTAGGATTAGAGGTAAATGTTCTGACTAAGCAGACATGGGAACAGATGGGTAGCCCTAAGTTAGTCAGATCGCCTATCCATCTGCGATTAGCTAATCAGCAGCAGGTATCACCCCTGGGTCCATTATCGCAGGTGCCAGTTGACATTGACGGAGTTCGCAGCTCTACGGACTTTGAAGTTATAGAAATTATTGGTGATAGTAGACCATATCCAGCATTACTAGGCATTGATTGGGCGATCGGTAACATGGCCGTTATCGACTTAAAGAGAAGACAAATGACCTTTGAGGACACACAGATTCGGGTCATCGCACCGTTAGATCCTCTTCAGGGTCCTAGATACATTGGACCTATCCCAGCAGAGGAAGAGGCATGCAACATGGATAGTCTCTATCAGATGACTATGAACTAGAGCGACTACATCAATCCAACCGCAGAAGGGAACATTAGTTGGCGATGCGACAGCTCATGCGCATCGGATTCGGATGTTGGTATAGAGAACTGGCAGAACAGACTTTATGAAGTCTCAGCGCGCAGGTGTGCTTACATGACTAAGTCACTACGATGGATTGGAACAGAGGTAAACCAGATTCCATCATTTCATGGTCTAATAGATGTCCAGGACTTTCTCATGCAGTTTGAACAACAAATTCCTCACGACCAGAGGATCGCAACTATGGACCTTGCAGTACGAGCCACACCTGCAAGATGGTGGTATGCACATAAAGGGAATATTGCATCATGGGATGATCTTAAGATATTGATGGCGATCATATTCTCTATCGACAGAGAGTATGTCCAGCAGAAATACATAGGAGATAGTGACCCCAGGTCACATATTCAGACATGTGAACGAAATTGGTCGGACACTCCCGAGGATGAATGGGTTCACCGATTCATTCACACTTTGGACACAGTTCCAAGGAACTAGTACACAGAGACTGAATTGCGCAAGGGAATGACTACATGGCCACTTATGATAGACATCTTTCTACTCACCTTCGCTTTTGAATCTAAGTATCCAAGCATTAATCAGGCCCTAGATGTAATAAAGATTACGATATTTGAGGATTGTACCCTATCAGTGTCAGCTCAACCCGAGTGGGCCATCCAGTTAGAATAGGTGCTAGAGTGTTATAACTTTGCATCAGAACTAGAGGAGGAGGATGAGGATCCTCGCAACATCAACATTCCAGAGACAGAGGGGACTCACGATGTTGATGGGCTGAAGCTAGAGACTCCAGCTATCATGGAGCCTATCAAGGTTAAATAGATCAATATTGGCACAGACACAGAACCAAAGTTTGCCTCTATTGGAGACTATTGGAACGATGAAACAGTCGGACATATTGCAGAATTGCTACACGACTATCAGGACCTATTTCCCACCAAGTTCACAGAGATGAAGGGAATAGTCAGAGACCTGGGAGTAATGAGGATACCATTGAAAGAGGATGCTAGACCAGTTAAGCAGCGTCCTTATAGATTAAATCCGCGCTATAAAAAAAAAGTTAAGGATGAGATCGATAAGATGCTAGCGGCAGGCATCATCGAGCCAGTGGAAGAAAGCGAATGGGTTAGTCCCATGGTCATGCAAGAGAAGAAAACCAAAGGAGACATCAGGATCTATGTCGACTTGCGTAAACTCAACGATGCATCACTTCATGATCCATTTTCGACACCTTTCACTGATGAAGTATTAGACAATGTGGGAGGATAGGAGGTTTACTCCTTCACTGATGGCTTTTCAGGCTATCACCAGATCAGAATCCACCCAGAAGATCGACATAAGACCACTTTTGCAACAGAATGGAGCTCATTCCAGTATACGGTAATGCCCTTTGGTCTTAAGAATGCACCAGCTATCTTTTCTAGAGTAGTAGTTGCTGTATTTAAAGAATACATCCATAAATTATTAGAAGTTTATTTTGATGATTGGACTGTATTTGGATTAATTGACAAGCACATAGGAGATTTAAGACTGATGTTAGAGAAATGTAAGCAGCACCAGATTTCTCTAAACTTGAAAAAATGTATATTCTATGCGCCATTTGGTATCTTGTTGGGTCACATTGTTTGCAGGCAAGGCTTGATGATAGATCCCGCAAAGATTGCCATCATTGTAAATCTTCCAACACCCAACTCAGTCAAACAATTGAGGATAGTACTTGGTCATACCGGGTACTACAGAAAATTCATCAAGAGATATGCAAAGATTACATCACCGATGGAAAAACTGTTAAAGAAAGATGTAAAATTCCTATGGAATGAGGAATGTCAGCAGAGTCTAGACACACTTAAAGAGAAGATGGTTACAGCACCCATTTTAGTATTTCCAGACTGGACTAATCCATTTCATGTACATGTGGATGCCTCTGGCATCGCACTAGGGATTGTTTTAACGCAACCAGGAGAAGGAGGTGTTGATCATCCTATCGCATACTCCAGCAGAAAGCTATCGACAGCAGAAAAGAACTACACCATGACAGAAAGAGAACGTTTAGCTATGGTGTACGCACTACAGAAGTTCAGGCACTACCTGTTGGGTGCCTCATTCAAGATGTTTACTGACCATTCTGCATTGAAGTATCTAGTCAATAAGCCAGTGTTAGGGGGAAGAATATGTAGATGGTTACTCCTCTTTCAGGAGTATGATTTTGAAATCATTGTGAAACCAGGAAGATTGAACGCTAGACCTGATCATCTATCGCGAATAGACTCAGGAGAAGAGCCAAGTAATCTAGAGGAGAATTTGCTCGATGCGCAGTTGTTCTCTATTCAAATCGCAGATGAGTACTATGCTGATATCATTCACTTTCTCACTACAGGAGGGGCACTTGATGAGTTTACCAAGCATCAAAAGAGGAAGTTGGTTGTTAAAGCAGCAGACTTCACCCTGATCATAGGACAGTTATATAAGTTAGGTTTAGATGAAGTCCTACGCAGATGTGTGATGCCGCATGAAAAAGAGGCCATTATCAGAGAAGCACATTTCGGTACCGTAGGAGGTCATTTCGCAGGAAAGCCGACTGCGTAGAAAATCCTGACCGCAGGATTATGGTGGCCTACTTTACATAAGGATACTAAGGAATTTTGCATATGCTGTGATATCTGCCAGAGGGTAGGAAAACCTTCACAATGAGATGAAATGTCACTGTGACCATAGGTTACGCTGCACGCATTTGACAAGTGGTCTATAGAATTTGTGGGTCCTATCAACTCACCGGGAAAATGAACTGGTGTGAGATATATTATCACTGGAACAAAATACCTCACAAGATGGGCAGAGGCTAAAGCAGTAAGAAATTGTGATGCTGCTACAGCTGCACAGTTCCTCTTTGAGAACATTATCAGTAGATTTGGATGCCCAGTAATTTTGATGAGCGATCAAGGCACCCATTTCTTGAACCACACTATTGAGGCCTTGATGGAAGAATTCCAGATACAGCACCATAAGAGCACCCCCTACCACCCACAAGCTAATGGTACAGTGGAGGCCTTTAACAAGATTTTAGAAAATGCTCTTACTAAGATCTGCAATAGCCAAAGATATGATTGGGACCTCAGAGTTAACGTTGTATTATGGGCGTATAGGACTACATGCAAGAAACTTACAGGACACACACCTTTCAGCTTGGTGTATGGACAAGAGGCTGTTATGCATATGGACTATATTCTCCCCAGTTTAAGAATTGCTCAGATCACCGAGATGGCTGATACAGACATGGTGCATGAAAGGCTAGCGCAACTGCTTGCCTTAGAGGAAGACAGGTTCATCATAGGATTCCATCAGAAATACATTAGTTGGCGATGCGACAGCTCATGCGCATCGGATTCGGATGTTGGTCTAGAGAACTGGCAGAACATACTTTATGAAGTCTCAGCGCGCAGGTGTGCGTACATGACTAAGTCACTACGATGGATTGGCACAGAGGTAAACCAGATTCCATCATTTCATGGTATAATAGATGTCCAGGACTTTCTCATGCAGTTTGAACAACAAATTCCTCACGACCAGAGGATCGCAACTATGGACCTTGCAGTACGAGCCACACCTGCAAGATGGTGGTATGCACATAAAGGGAATATCGCATCATGGGATGATCTTAAGATATTGATGGCGATCATATTCTCTACCGACAGAGAGTATGTCCAGCAGAAATACACAGGAGAAAGTGACCCCAGGTCACATATTCAGACGTGTGAACGAAATTGGTCGGACACTCCCGAGGATGAATGGGTTCACCGATTCATTCACACTTTGGACACAGTTCCAAGGAACTGGTACACAGAGACTGAATTGCGCAAGGGAATGACTACATGGCCACTTATGATAGACATCTTTCTACTCACCTTCGCTTTTGAATCTAATTATCCAAGCATTAATCAGGCCCTAGATGTAATAAAGATTACGATATTTGAGGATTGTACCCTATCAGTGTCAGCTCAACCCGAGTGGGCCATCCAGTTAGAATAAGCGCTAGAGTGTTATAACTTTGCATCAGAACTAGAGGAGGAGGATGAGGATCCTTGCAACATCAACATTCCAGAGACAGAGGGGACTCACGATGTTGATGGGCTAAAGCTAGAGACTCCAGCTATCATGGAGCCTATCAAGATTAAATAGATCAATATTAGCATAGACACAAAACCAAAGTTTGCCTCTATTGGAGACTATTGGAACGATGAAACAGTCGGACATATTGCAGAATTGCTACATGACTATCAGGACCTATTTCCCACCAAGTTCACAGAGATGAAGGGAATAGTCAGAGACCTGGGAGTAATGAGGATACCATTGAAAGAGGATGCTAGACCAGTTAAGCAGTGTCCTTATAGATTAAATCCGCGCTATAAAAAAAAGTTAAGGATGAGATCGATAAGATGCTAGTGGCAGGCATCATCGAGCCAGTGGAAGAAAGCGAATGGGTTAGTCCCATGGTCGTGCAAGAGAAGAAAACCAAAGGAGACATCAGGATCTATGTCGACTTGCGTAAACTCAACGATGCATCACTTCATGATCCATTTTCGACACCTTTCACTGATGAAGTATTAGACAATGTGGGAGGATAGGAGGTTTACTCCTTCACTGATGGCTTTTCAGGCTATCACCAGATCAGAATCCACCCAGAAGATCGACATAAGACCACTTTTGCAATAGAATGGAGCTCATTCCAGTATACGGTAATGCCCTTTGGTCTTAAGAATGCACCAGCTATCTTTTCTAGAGTAGTAGTTGCTGTATTTAAAGAATACATCCATAAATTATTAGAAGTTTATTTTGATGATTGGACTGTATTTGGATTAATTGACAAGCACATAGGAGATTTAAGACTGATGTTAGAGAAATGTAGGCAGCACCAGATTTCTCTAAACTTGAAAAAATGTATATTCTGTGCACCATTTGGTATCTTGTTGGGTCACATTGTTTGCAGGCAAGGCTTGATGATAGATCCCGCAAAGATTGCCATCATTGTAAATCTTCCAGCACCCAACTCAGTCAAACAATTGAGGATAGTACTTGGTCATACCGGGTACTACAGAAAATTCATCAAGAGATATGCAAAGATTACAGCACCGATGGAAAAACTGTTAAAGAAAGATGTAAAATTCCTATGGAATGAGGAATGTTAGCAGAGTCTAGACACACTTAAAGAGAAGATGGTTACAGCACCCATTTTAGTATTTCCAGACTGGACTAATCCATTTCATGTACATGTGGATGTCTCTGGCATCGCACTAGGGATTGTTTTAACGCAACCAGGAGAAGGAGGTGTTGATCATCCTATCGCATACTCCAGCAGAAAGCTATCGACAGCAGAAAAGAACTACACCATGACAGAAAGAGAACGTTTAGCTATGGTGTACGCACTACAGAAGTTCAGGCACTACCTGTTGGGTGCCTCATTCAAGATGTTTACTGAACATTCTGCATTGAAGTATCTAGTCAATAAGCCAGTGTTAGGGGGAAGAATCTATAGATGGTTACTCCTCTTTCAGGAGTATGGTTTTGAAATCATTGTGAAACCAGGAAGATTGAACGCTGGACCTGATCATCTGTCGTGAATAGACTCAGGAGAAGAGCCAAGTAATCTAGAGGACAATTTGCTCGATGCGCAGTTGTTCTCTATTCAAATTGCAGATGAGTACTATGCTGATATCATTCACTTTCTCACTACAGGAGGGGCACCTGATGAGTTTACCAAGCATCAAAAGAGGCAGTTGGTTGTTAAAGCAGCAGACTTCACCCTGATCATAGGACAGTTATATAATTTAGGTTCAGATGAAGTCCTATGCAGATGTGTGATGTCGCATGAAAAAGAGGCCATTATCAGAGAAGCACATTTCGGTACCGCAGGAGGTCATTGTGCAGGAAAGCCGACTGCGTAGAAAATCCTGACCGCAGGATTATGGTGGCCTACTTTACATAAGGATACTAAGGAATTTTGCATATGCTGTGATATCTGCCAGAGGGTAGGAAAACCTTCACAATGAGATGAAATGTCACTGTGACCATAGGTTACGCTGCACGCATTTGACAAGTGGTCTATAGACTTTGTGGGTCCTATCAACCCACCAGGAAAATGAACTGGTGCGAGATATATTATCACTGGAACAAAATACCTCACAAGATGGGCAGAGGCTAAAGCAGTAAGAAATTGTGATGCTGCTACAGCTGCACAGTTCCTCTTTGAGAACATTATCAGTAGATTTGGATGCCCTGTAATTTTGATGAGCGATCAAAGCACCCATTTCTTGAACCACACTATTGAGGCCGTGACGGAAGAATTCCAGATACAGCACCATAAGAGCACCCCCTACCACCCACAATCTAATGGTACAGTGGAGGCCTTTAACAAGATTTTAGAAAATGCTCTTACTAAGATCTGCAATAGCCAAAGGAATGATTGGGACCTCAGTGTTAACACTGTATTATGGGCGTATAGGACTACATGCAAGAAACTTACAGGACACACACCTTTCAGCTTGGTGTATGGACAGGAGGCTGTTATGCATATGGACTATATTCTCCCCAGTTTAAGAATTGCTCAGATCACCGGGATGGCTGATACAGACACGGTGCATGAAAGGCTAGCGCAGCTACTTGCCTTAGAGGAAGACAGGTTCATCACAGGATTCCATCAGAAAGTGCAAAAGGAACGAGAGAAATCTTGGCATGAAAAACATGCCAAGAACAAGATTTTTCAGATAGGAGACCTAGTCCTCCTCTATGATAGTAAGTTTGTGAAGTTTCTAGGGAAGTTCAAGACGCATTGGTTGGGGCCATACCAGATTTAGAAAGTTACAAACGAAGGAGCCGTTCAACTTAACAAATTGAATGGGGAGCTTCTTCCCACTTTCATTAATGGCAATAGGCTTAAGCTTTATAGTACTAGCCACTTCATACCCTAGCCTTAGCTCAGACAGCCTATGTGGGTGCAGATGTCTAGTGTAGTTGAAAGGAGGCATCACACAAGGAATTAGTCTACACCGACAGGTATTCTAAGTATAAGGAATCGCATAAGGACGGTTCATTTTGCACAAGTCAAAAAAGAAAAAAAGCGTAAGTTGTTTGAGCGGGTGATGCAGTGTTTCATTGCAGCAACGCGATGTTTCTCCATGCCACGTATCCAGTTTTAAAAAATGACAGAGGGCCAGTCAAGTCACCTTCTAACAGGAAGTTAATGAAGAAATGACCAGTATACCTTATCGTAGATTTGGCAGCGGCATAATCAATTTTTCTAGATTTAGTAAATATTCGACGAGACCGGCGCCTGCACACACACTTCGAGGAAAATTGATCGAATTTCAGCATTTAATGAGGATCGAGCTGACGGGTGTGATCTCATCCAGGCATTAATATGACCAACGGGTTCAGCCTAGATGACCGTTGCGTTCGGAACTATAGCCTTCAGTATAAAAGAAGAGATCATTCATTCAAGACGGTTACTTTTGCAAGAGCCGAGAGCTATAGAGTGCATTGTTAAGTTTCCCCTATGAAGAGCTAATTTAGTTACAGAGTGCTGTGATTTCCCTATTTTGCAGCCATTTCCTGCCCAGAGTATAACACTGAGTGGGTTCTGTCCGAGGAGGAACCCATAGAAGCGATTTTGGAAAGATTCGAACGTGGTTGCCTTACAGCCGCTATGACGACGTCGCCTAAGGGTGTCACACCAGGTTCATCACAGACAAGACAGATGCCAAGGATGAGGAGCCAACCTCAGATAAGAGAAGAATCCAGTCCAGAGCTGGAGGAAGAAGTTCATAGCGCACCAGACTACATTGTGCCACGAGTTGAAGGCGCACCAGAGGTAAACATCCCTAAGAGTGGCAAGTTTCCTGTTCCCATACCACTAATTGATTCTCGAGTAAAGGAAGATGGAGATCTATTAGGATATGCCACAGTTGTCAAATTTGTATATTATAATCTGGGAGATAGTAAGACATATCCTCAGTTCCGACCGGATCAGTATCTTACGATTCAGAAGAACCCAAGGACAGGTGCAGATGAATATGTTCCCATGGAACATGTCCAGATTCTTGAGCGTTCAGGCCTGCTCAATCTATTAAGAATACCACATTTTGGACAAGGCACAGAGGTTAATGCCATGGTGTGCATCCTACTCTCCTATGTACATGGAGTTTACCTCTGGCTAGGTAACAAGGTTGACCTGAATGTTGACCTAATACACCGCATCACCAGGCTTTCCAAGACTGGTAAGGACCTTAAGATACATATAACAGGAAAGACCAAGGATTCCAAGCTACCACCAGCCCTAGTTACCAAGTATAAGCTGCAGAGAGTAGGATGGGCTTACGACATCGCAATCTTAACAGACAATACACTCAGATTTATAGCCAGTCTGCTTGCAGGCATACTGTTAACCAAGGTTCGCCCAAAGGAAGTCACAGGATCAGTAATCCACCTCGCCATACATGCTGCAGAAGGTGAGCAGTTCAATTGGTGTTTATTTTTGTTAAATATCTTTCAGCAAGATTTCTTAACAGCCCAGGATGAAGCAAACCACCCCTTCCACTTCTCGTGGCTGCTTATACTATGCGCATTCGTCGGGTGGAAGGAGCCGCCCCATACCCAGTTTCGACAGATAGCAAGTGGCGAGCCCAGAGGCATGTGCTATACCAACTTATGGGAGAGCAGCAGCCCAACAAAGAAGAAGATTAATATGATAGTATTCTATGAATACTATAAGCTATTGAAGACAATCATCCAAGAGATGTCGCGGATCAGCACAGAGACTGTGGACATATATGAGAACCGGCTTGATTTTATGGCAGACAGGCATAGAATCTACCTGATACCAAAAAGGTCTAAAAGGGATGATTAGGCTAGTGGTTGGTTCAGGATGATAGCGCGGGATGTCGAATATGTCATCAAAGACTTTGATGACCAGTGGAAACAAGCATTATAAGATACCACGACACTACCATCAGAGACCGCACAGACAGACCCACTGGACAAAGGAAAAGACAAAGAATGGCAAGCGCAGACAGATACAGCAGAAGTGCCACTACCAGGAGAAAAGAGGAAAGATCCAGAGGAGGCACCACCAGACTCACCAACGAAGAAGAAAAAGCAGAAAGGCACAAGGCTACCTTTGAAGACTACATTAACAGATGATGACTATGAACAAATTGCAGTAAGACTAAAGGACAAAATGGACGACACATTTCAGGCAATGAAGGCATCGCAGGGAAAGCTGCAGGGGGCGATAGATGAGCAGCTTGCATAGTTGAAAACACAAACTGAGAAGACTTCCACAATCCACACTCAGCTAATCAAGAGGCCAGCAGGAGAAATTTCAACACAGTCGATTTCCCGCAAGGAAATCTTAGCAAAGGATCACATCAATACAGTCTTGATACCACCAGGGAGCATCCGATTCCCTGCTTCAATGATGGACGTACAAATACAGGTTAGGAAACCTGTCGAGTTTAACCTCACAGAGTTTCATATTGATCAGTTACAGATGATCCAGCAGCAGCTAAGCACAGAGCTCAGAGATAGAGAGCTCGTGACTTATAAACAAAACACACAGCTGAAACAAAAGAATGCAGCACTCGCCACCAGTTTTCAGAAAAAGGTAGATGAGTTAAGAGCATATGAAGAAAGAGAACAAGATCTCTCTCAAGTCCTACAGAGCATAGCATTGGAGTTACCCCAATGTAACATTGAGTTTTCCCTGCCTCTCCCACAGAAGGTAAGAAGAGTTGTAGACAGAACAAAGGCTCTGGAAGAAACAGTGACCAGGATGGAAGAAACAGTGGCCAAGATGGAGGAAGACCACAGAGCACAGATTGCTGAGCTCGAGGCTCGAGCACCAGGAACCCCCTAGGAAGACAAGGAAGCGATAGTAGAGGCATTTCGACTCACTTCCACATAGATGAAATCTCGCATAGACGATGCACTGTCAGTGCTAGCTGATGCGACGAACACATGGTCGGAGTTAGATGAGCCTCCCGAGAAAGTAGAAATCCAGCAGAGTATTCAGCAAATAGAGAATACCACAGTAGCAATGAAGGAAGAAATTAAGAGCTTAGCAGCTCTTCCGAAGATGAGAAAGATGACAGAGATGAATCGCTTGCAGTAGGAAGCACAGCGGTTGAGAGCAAAGGAGATACAAATCAATGACCTGCTTCAACCATATCAAGAACAAATCACAGAGCTAGTCGATGTGGTTGAGCAGAAAGTTAAGGATTTCACTACCACTAGAAATGAAATTGATGCAATAGAAGACTCCAGTATTAGTCAAGCTATGCTTGACTCAGCACAAGAGCATGTCACAGCTATGGAGAACGAAGTCGCAGGACTTCGGGACAAATTTCAAAAGACTTCACAGGAATCCAAGGAGAAGCTACAGCAGGAGAAGCCCGCTGGTAGTGGCTTGAGGACAAGCCACAAGTAAGTGTTAGGGGACTGTTGGAGTAGGGTCCCACATCTACAGGAGAAGCTACCATTTTGGCAGATAGACAGTTTTGGCGAAGATGAAGAGATAAGGTAAAGATACAACGCCGTAGCATGTTTCTAGCTGTAGAGCAGAGCCGGAAACTATGACTACCGGGGCAGCGAAGTCAAAGAAGATGACAGTACCTGAGCGGCCGAGAGGAGAGAGCTCACCCACTGCATTGAAGGCAGCGGCGGAAGACAGGAGGGCTCAGCTACCCTCATAAAGGAAAAGGAGCAATGAGGCCAAGGTATTGAAGATGAAGGATAGAAATGGGAAGCGGTGCACAGTACCCATGGTCAGCGCCGGGAAGCATGGAAGACTGCAAAGAGCAGTGGTGTGATGGAAAGCGGCTACCCTAAGTACAGATATGCCGACTGTCACTAGTTAGGGTTTTTGGGTTACTGTTGGGACAGGCCCACAGTGTTGTAATGGCGAGACCTTTGGGCCGCCTATAAAGGGATGTATTTTGTATTGTAAAAGGGTTGGGTAGTTAGACAAGCAGACATTTAGATAGTTATATTATAGAAGCTAAGCTCTGGCTCTGTTATTAGTGGTAGTTATCTTACTGTAACTAGTAGCTAGCTCATCGAGCATGTATGTAACAATCCGCAAGGATTGACAGAGAGAGAGAGAGAGAATATTGTAAGAAGGAAATACAGAGATAGAAAAGAGATCTAAGAGAGAAGGGCTCCAGGCTGTGTGCAAAGTTACCCAGAAGATCTCGAGCTACATGTGCGGTGCAGCAAAACTGTGTACTCTCTCAAGATATAATAAAACACAGTTTTGTGGACGTAGCTTCTACCCTGGAAGTGAACCATGTAAAACCAGAGTGTTATGTGATTGATTCATGTGATTGTGTTTACTTCTTGTATCTGTCACTCATTACATGAACTTTGCTTACAGTTTAATGTATGTATGTGTTATTCAGTTCATAGCATTAGAGAGGGATAAATGCAGGTTGAAGACTTTAAGTATTCTATATAAGAGTTTGTCTATGTTCACTTAAGACAGTTAAGAGTCGCAGTGTAAAGCAGTCTTGTATGTTGAGTCCTGTAAGTCAAACACAAGTAATGCTAAGTACACCGAGTCTCAGTGGTAGGATATCATAGGGAGGTGATATCGCACCATCAAAGGAGTTGTGGTGCACAGTACCACAGGTTGAGGATTGAGCGTAGGAGAGAGTTACGTGTTGCCCCGGATGCGGCGATATGATAAGGGCTAGGGTCATCACAAGAAAGAGGAAACTACGCATTGCAGAGAGAGAGAGACCTTACGGGCTAAGAAGAGCTGCGAGATGCACACCGGTTGCCACAGAAACCGGTTGAAGACACTTGAGTCTTTGGCCAACCCATTAGAATCACTTCGGGTGAGACTTCAGGACGCTCCGTGGTCTGTCGCCGAAAGGGCCAGTGAGCTAGGGGTGTTGTTGGTACATTACAGTAAACCCGGGTCTACCCATAGAGACCAACAAAAATAATTTTTGAATATGCTCTTTCGAGCCCATTCCCCATCCCCCTTGGGGGGATTTGCGTCAGTGTCTTTTTGCCTGCTTTTGGTTCATCCCTTTTCAAACTAGTATTGATCTAATATGCAGGTTAGTATAATTTATGTCATTATAAATTTCATATTCCATATTTTATATTTCAAAGTAATCGTAATACTTACCCCACGACTTCCCGATTGACCCGAAAGGGGAAAGAGATTCGTGGTAGGACTAATTAGGAAACTAGAATTGTGTATCTATTTGATTTTTACTATCATTTGTTTTTCAGCTACTATAAAATTAAACCCTCCTCAATTCCCTTATTGAGATCCACTTGGATCGAAAGAGGCTCCTGGAGGGTTTTCTTTTAAACAAGAACACCCATTGAAAATTTATTAAAATTGACAAGACTCCGGTGTGTATGCTCTACACTTTGCTGCGGTTCGTCCGATCAGTCAAGCTGTATCAAAATAACTTGAGTGACTAGTATAATTAGGACTCACTCTCCCAAATTAACAAACCAACAGGTGAAAATCCAACACCTAGATCAAACCATCACGGTGGCAAAATACCCAAAGGAAGCGGGAACTTTTGAAAAGTGACCTCGGGGCGCCGATCTCTGTCACACCCTAATGGGTGCATTATGAACAATAGCCCTAGAGACTCCATTTCATCCCACATATTCCTTGCAGGTAGCCATGAAGGTTTAGTTTTGGACATACTCCAAGTACTCTCGGGTATATCTGGAGTCCCCCCCTTCGCCTAATTTGAAACAACCGACACTTCAAATTTAACTTAAAACGTACCAAGAGGCAATCACAAAACATTCACTCCAAGCACATGAAAGTACATTGATCTAATTTTCTGACTCTATTCTAAGGAACTGGTTATTTTCTTGCTTTATATATATATTGTGTCTCAGCATTGTGCTTTCATGTGTTCATTTTTGTATCTTGCCATCTTTGATTGTCCATAGTTAAATCTCGAACTCCTAAGTAACTCATTCAGTTTAACATCACCTTACTAAGTAAATTGTCCTTAGTAACATAATAGGGTCTACCCCCCTTGGCTTCATTAGGAGTTGAGCCTAAACGGAGGAGTCAAGAACAAGGTGACAGCCTTGACTCAAGACTTGCCCCCAAGGACACACCAAGTGGCTTGAAGATTTCTGCCACGTGACCTAGGTGTGTGAAAAGCAGCAACATCTTTTGGCGCCGTTGTCAGGGATAAATCTTTTTATTCCCGAGTACGACTTAGCTTAACTTTTTTGTAAACAACTAAAAAGATAAGAACTTTTGATTGATCTAGTATTTAAAAAACATAAAAATTAAAACTCGATCCATATGGCGACTCCATTGTCTAACATCCCTTCAGGAATTTCTACCTAAAGAAACCGCTGACAGTTATTCAATCCTCTCCCTAATATTGAAAGGTTTATTAGGGAAAGATTGAATAGGTAGACTTCTCATAGAAACCTTGAAGATTTAGGAGACCAATCCCTCTCAAATATCCATCACATATTTGTAGAGAGTCATGTTCACTAATCTCAAGAAATGACGGAATTTTTCAAACCCCTTGACTTTTCTCAGATAGAAGGTAGTCCTCATGACATTTCAAATGATGCTATCAAAAAGCTCCCCATATTTCAGGGCAATAATGCCATCACTACCAAGTCTCACCTTCGAAAGTTTGAAAAGCACCTGGTCAGTTATTGCGATGATGCTACCCATGACCATGATGATGTAAAAATGATGCTCTTTGCTTTATCCTTGGAAGATGATGCTGAAGAATGGTACTTCAACCTAGATGATGATTCATATAAAAATCTTAGTGAATTCCTAGAGGGTTTTAAGAAGAAATGGGGGGAAAAGAAAGAACCAAGACATCTGCTTGCTGCCCTCCATAACATAAAGAAGATGGAGAATGAAACCATTGATGAATTTAATACTAAGTTCAAGCGTGTGGTTGCAGACCTCCCTAGAGAAATCAAGCCAAGGGATGCATCCATCCTCATATCTTACATCGAAGCTTTCACTGGTGATTTGAGGTACCAGTTAAGGGACAAAGAGCCAGCCGATCTAAAAACTGCTCAAGAATTGGCCGATAAAATAGAAAAGAATATGCAGTCTTCAGGCAAATCCAACATTCCAGGTTACACTAGGGGAAACACTTCATACAATGAAGAAAAGGGAAAAGCCTTTGAATCAGAAGAAAAGGGACCCTCTAAAGATCCCATGGAAAAGGTAACAGACATGATAAAAGACTTGGTTACTAGTCAAAACCAACTTATGGCAGATCATTCTACACAATTGAATCTTATGCACAATAGAATAATCACAATGGAAAGAAATAATGGACCTAGGAACTTTCAGCCTAGGAAGAATCAGATGTATCAAAAGAAGTTTCCTCAACAAGAGCCTAGGATTCCAAACCAGTTAGACTCAGCTAACATGGTAGAAGAAGTAATTCCATGGTGCAGACTCTGTGAACAACTCCACCAAGAAAGCACTTGTTATGTTGCAAATCAAGTCATGGAACATGGACTTCCCGAGGTCAGTAATCAGGAAACAAATGCAAGCGAGCCTGATCATATATACATGGTAGGCCAGGCCTAATATTGTCTAATATTGTCCCTATGTCTAAGAAGCATGGCATTATTAGGATTTGTATCAATTTCCAAGATTTAAATAAGGCTTGTCCCAAGGACAATTTCCCTATTCCACACATCGATCAAATCATTGATAACTGTGCTAGGAGTGTCATTAGAGGAAACTTCAACTCAAAATGGGCCTCCTAAGAAAAATAATAAAATAATTGTTTAAATAATAAAATAATATTTACAATTTTTGGAGGAAGAAAAGAAAAAACTATTTTTTTATTCGTATTTTCGACATATCTCCTTATGTTTTACTCAAATTTCGATCGAAAGAGATCCTTAGATGCAGAATTTAATTTCGCATCTAGGGAGCTCTCTCGATTGAATTTGAGTAAAAACACAGGGAGATATGTTGAAAATGCGAACAATTTTTTTTTTATGATACCTATCCCCAAAGTTATATTAAAAAATTGCTTAAGACCTATACAGTATTTAAAATTTAAAGCAATTTCATTGGCTAACACATTATTACATGGAATTTGAATTGGGGTTAAAAGGCCCATTTTGAGCTGAAATTTCCTCTAATGCATATTTTCTTTTATGGATGGATTTTCTGGCTAAAATTAGATAGAAATTCTACCCGTCGATGAGCATAAAATGACACTAATTTTTCCATGGGGAACCTTTGCATATCGGAAGTTACCCTCTGGTTTAAAAAACATTGAAGCTACATTCCAGCGCGCCATGTCCTATGATTTTCATTATATTAAGAACATCATGGAGCCATATCTAGATGATATCCCTGCTCATTCACAACAATGAGAGGACCACCTAGAGCACCTTAGTGTGGAAATTGAACCCAAGTGATAGAACAATTACACTCACAAAATTGCTAATCAAACATGCAAAATTATCAACAAAGGAGACTGAAATTGGAGCATAACACTAATCTATATTGAATAAGTGTACAATATCCAACCTTCTGAAGTCATAGGCTTATGTAATATATAATTACATGAGAGAATCGAATGCATAAGGATGCCATTCGAAATAGTCAAAAAGTAGGCTTACTAAATCTAGTCAAATCCCCCATATGTGCATAAAGCTGTTTCCAAATCCACTTAGAGGCTCATGAATTGGAAAAGTCAAGTAGGAAATCTAATAAGGGATGGAAAGACAACTCATACATGTTTTTATTAGGAGAAAATAATGGAGGATGATGTGGGAAAAAAACAAGTCAACTACACCTAGTCTTGCTTTCCCTTTTGCCTTATTTCTAAATAAAACAAGCAGCTTTGCAGAAAAAGCAGATATGCACTTTGGAGGATATGGAATAAAGTAGACATGCTAAATATGGCTTCTAGGAGGTTTCCCAAGCACTCCATGACTCATTTTTAGTAATTTTGACTTCTATGACACGTGGAAGACAACTTGCATAGAGTGGAATATAGGAAACTAGGTAAATAAGACAAAAATGAATTAATTAATGTCTAAGGTAGGTAACTATGGATTGATTATTCTAACACCCCCCCTTAAGCCTGAATTTATGAGTAAATATCAGAAAACTATAGGGCCTATCAACAATTCTTAGTCACCCTTTACATACTGCATGTCCATTTAACCAAGGAAAGAGGCAAAAACCCAATGGAAAAATCCTCCCTTAAACATGGACATTAAAACAAAATTTGAAAATCTTGTCATCAATCATGCTTCACAGCATGATCAGCAATACCCAACAGTGATTTGAGATTGCTGAATGTCTTCTCACAAAAAACTTTGGTGAAGATGTTTGCTACTTGTTTTGAAGATGCACAAAAGAGTAGGTGAATGGTGTCATCATGCACAAGCTGTCTAATGTAGTGTATATGGATCTCAATGTATTTGGTTCTCTATCTCTAAACTGGATCATTGTAGATTTGAATGGTGCTCTGATTATCACAATAGATAATAGTTGAAAAATATGATTCGAAGCCACACTCACCAAGTATTCCCTGCAACCATAAACATTGAGTTGTTGCATTTACAACTCCTTTGTACTCTGCTTCTGTAGATGAGAGTGCTATGGAACTCTGCTTCTTAATTGACTAACTAATTGGTCCTTCTACAAGCATGAACAAATATCTTGATGTTGACTTTCGATCTGTGTTGTCACCTGCCCAATCATTATCAGTAAACCCAATCAAATCAAGATCAAATTTAGCTTTGTAGAAGATCCCATGAGTTCTTGTTCCTTGAACAAAGTTAAGGATCCTTTTGGCTGCTCTCCAATGGATATCATGAGTCTCATCCATGTATCTTGAAGCCACACTAAATGCATAAGAAATATCAGGTCAAATGTGTGTAAGGTAAAATAAACACTCAATTAACTGCCTATACAGTGTATTATTTACCATAGGAGAAGAACCCGCTTCTTCAAGCTTAACTCCTGAAAGGAAGGGAGTCTTGCTTGGCTTGCCATATTTCATGTTGAACTTTTTTAGCAAATATAAGGAATACTTGGACTGATGTACTTTTATTCCATGTTGGGATTGAGCAATTTTGAGACCCAAGAATTGGCTCAACAACCCCAAATCAGTCATAGAAAATGCATGGTTCATTGCATCCTTCAAGGAGGCAATCTCTTTCTTTGAAATTGTTGTAATCATAAGGTCATCCAAATACAATACGATAATCATGAAAAAACCATGAATCAGCTTCAAATAAACATTAGGATCATACTTGCATCTAACAAAACTCAATGACAGTAGAAAGCCATCAATCTTGGCATACCAAGCCTCGGGGGCTTGCTTGAGCCCATACAATGATTTGTTTAACCTGCACACAAAATATGGATTAGAAACAAAACCTTGAGTTTGATGCATGTAAATATATTCAGTAAGATCTCCATTTAGGAAAGCACACTTCACATCCATGTGATCTACCTCCCACTACTTCGAAGCTGCAATGGCTAAGGCTAGCCTTATCAAGTCCATCTTTGCCACTGGTGCAAAGGTTTCATTGTAGTCAATACCATGTACTTGTGAGTATCCCTTGGCTACCAATATTTCCTTATATTTCAAAGGTGAACCATCAGCAGAAAACTTAGTCTTGAAAACCCACAAACATTGAACTATCTTCCTCCTTGGGGGAAGATCAACCAATTCCCAAGTGTTGTTCTTCTGGAGCGAGATGAATTGTTATTTCATGGATGTTTGACATCTTGTATCATGTGTTGCATATTCATATATTTGTGGGTCTGATTCAACCATCAGATATCACTTCTCTGCAAACAAAGGGTCTTTTATACACAAGGCACTCTCAAACTGAGATCTAGTCCTCCTAGGGTCACTAGGATTTCTAGCTAGTTCCCTAGCTGCATGAATGGTCTTTGCTGTCCATTTTGGTCTTATAGGACTATCAATATCTGCAATTAAATCATTATTATTAGACATATCAGAATCAGTAAACTCATTTGTCTCTCCACTTACATTCAATGGTTCTGGTGGTGAAGAAGACTCTCCAACTTCAACTGCTACTAAAGGCTCTTCTTAGAACTAAACACTCCTTTCAATGAAGGATTTGTTTGTGCTCAAGTTGATCAACTTGTACCCTTTTGAATATTCAGAATACCCAACAAATAGGCACTCTTGGCTTTGGGGCTGCAAAGCCTTTCTCTTTTCAGTTGGAATTCTAGCCCAAGCCTTTGAGCCAAAAAATTTGAAATGGGTCACATCTAGCTTGTGCCCACTCCAATATTCGAAAGGAGTCATACCATCAATCTATTTATGAGGCACCCTATTTTGGATGTAGGATGCACAGTTTATATCCTTGGCCAAAAACTTTGGTGGCAAAGTCTTATCCTCCATCATACAAGTTGCCATCTCCTTCAATGATCTGTTCTTTCTCTCAGCAACACCATTTTGTTGTGGTGTGTAAGGGATCGAATGCTGCATCTGAATACCTGCATATTTATAATATTGAATGAACTCAGACTTGACATACTCACCACCATTGTCATATCTGAGGATCTTGAGTCTCCTCCCATACTAGTTTTCAACCAAGGCTTTAAAGACTTTGAAGAGGTCAAAAACTTCAGACTTATGCTTTAGGAAGTAAACCCAACAATACCTAGAAAAATCACCTATGAAGGTCAATGCATATTTGTCTTGACTCATGGACATATGAGGAAATGGACCAGCAACATCATTGTGGATCAACTCAAGAGGTGCAGAGGTTCTCTCATGACTAGCTCTCTCAAATTTGTGCTCTGGGTGTTTTCCTAGGATACAACCTTGACAGACTCCCTTGAAACTTGATCTTTGGTAACCCTATGACCATTTCTTTTTCACTCAGATCAGAAAGATACTTATAGTTAATATGGCCAAATATTTCATGCCAAAGCCATGAATCAGAAGAGCAGAGGGGTTTGAGTAGGGTAGAAAATGTGAAAACATGTATACTTTCAAAGTGTGATCAACAACACCTTTTGCAATGACTTTATCATTCGAGATCTCTGTGATCTCAACATCATCAAGGGAGAATATGACCTTCTTTGGAGACCCTGTGTGAGTCATCTGATACACTAACAAGAGGTTAGAAGCAATACCTGGAACATACAACACATTATTTAACTTACCATGGTCAAGATCAATCCTTCCTTTCCCCAAACTATTAGTGAGAGAGTCATCTCCCAACAATATTGGTGGACCTTTGGACATGTCAAGAGAGGAGAATGCCTCCTTGGTCAAAACCATATTTCTAGAAGCTCCAGAGTCTATGATGAAGCTAGGTGAGCTTGATGTTCTAGCAACCAAAGCATGTACTCTCTCTTTATCCTCTAAATTTGATCCTCCTTCCCTCTTCTTTGAGCAATCAGGAAGGGAGATGTTATTCTTCTCCAAGAGTTGGGTCAATATGTCAATTTGCTTCTTCATATAGGAGCTCTCAGGATGATAGCCCTTACTACAGTATGCGCACTTGCTCATTTCTCCTTTGTTCTTCTTCTTCTGGAAGTTCTTCTTGGAGACTTGGGGCTCCTCTTAAGACTTGTTCTTGTCTCTCTTTTGCTTAGGTGGCTTCTTAGCTTTCTTCTTTCCTTTTGAATCCAACCTCGAATCTCCAGCAACCAAAGCTTGGTCTTTGGAAGGTTTGATGGTGCCCATCATCACCAGTTTATCTTGTTCTTGTGTGAGGGATTCGGAACTCTACAAGCTTAGGCATCTTCCAAGCTCAAGCTGTCAAATTTGTGGCATGGAAGGTAAAAAAAACACTGAATAGTTAAGGCCAAGCTTCAAGAATATGGCCAAAACTAGTTTCTATTCCTTCTTTTCAATTCCACACTGTTTTAGCTGCAAAACAAGGGCTTTAAACTTGGAAAAATAGATTTGTAAGGATTCGAAGCTGCTGGGACTCAAAGAGATCAATTCATTCTTGATTTGATGTCCTCTAATCTCATATTTCTTACCAAAAATCTCTACAATATTCTCCCACACTTCATTAGGTGATGTCAATCCATCAAGATGGAAGAGGAGGTCTCTTGAAATGCTCAGACAAAAAAGACCATAGGCCTCATCCCTCCTGTTGTGCCATTTTATTTTCTCTGCAGCTACAATGGGCTCCGCCTCAGTTGCCATAGTCACCCTGTAGATACCTTTCTCTCTCAATAGTATCTCCATCTCATATTTCCATTCAAAGAAATTAAATGGAGTCAAGATGATCTTCTGAGATTGATCCATAGCTCAGAAATTGTGCCCTTCAGTCATCAGAAAATGCTCCCAGTCAAGATGTCGAACCTGCAATAGCAATATGGAAGGAAAGAAATCGATATACAAAGGCTCTGATACCATGTGATGTTTTTTGTTACACCAAAACCTGTATATATTGATGAAAATTTGAAACCCAACACAAGGCCCTATCACTAGGAGTGGCGGTTAGTCCACTTGTTTTCTATTCCGAGAGGTGCGGTGGTTATACCATGTCGAGGTTGTGCCGATACTCCAACACCTCACCTCTGACATATCTCAAAGGAATTGAACCTGAGACCTATTCTATGATACCATGTGTAAATTTAACCCAAGTGATCGAACAATTACACTCACACAATTTCTAATCAAACATGCAAAATTATCAACAAAGGAGACTGAAATTGGAGCATAACACTAATCTGTATTGAATATGTGTACAATAGCCAACCTTATAAATTCATAGGCTACTGAAATATATAATTACATGATATATTTGAATGCATAAGGATTCCATTTGAAATAGTCAAAAAGTAGGCTTACTAAATTTGATCAAATCCCCCATAGGTGGATAAAGAAGTTTCAAAATACCCTTAGAGGCTCACGAATTGGAAAATTCAAGTAGGAAAGCTAATAAGGGATGGAAATACAACTCATACATTCTTTTATTAGGAGAAAATAATGGAGGATGATGTGGACAAAAAACAAGTCAACTACACCTAGTCTTGCTTTCCCTTTTTCCTTATTTCTAAATAAAACGGGTAGCTTTGCAGAAAAAGTAGATATGCGCTTTGGAGGATCTGGAATAAAGTAGACATGCTAAATATGGTTTCCAGGAGGTTTTACAAGCTCTCCATGACTCATATTTAGCAATTTTTACTTCTATGACATTTGGAAGACAACTTGCATAGAGTGGAATATAGGAAACTAGGCAAATAAGACAAAAATGAATTAATTAATGTCTAAGGTAGGTAAGTATGGGTTGATTATTCTAACACTTAGATACATTTTCCTTAGGTGTCATCATTATAATATTCGTATTAATCCACACAAATGTGTCTTTTGTGTTGAGACTAGACGTCTTCTTGGATTTGTGGTTTCCAAAGATGCCATCAAGATAGATCCTTTGAAAATTGTTGCTATTTTGGCCGTACCCACCCTGACTAATGTCATTGAACTCCAAAGTTTACAGGGGAAGGAAAAATTTCTTCATCATTTTGTATGCAACTTCGCAAAAAAAATGCACGGCTATTTGTGTCTCCTTAAAAAGGACACTCCATTCTTTTGGGATGACCAAGCCCAACGAGATTTTGACAATTTGAAACACTCTTTGACACATTCACCGGTGTTGCACCCCCCAAATTACTCCAAATACTTTATGTTGTATGTTGTTTCCTTCACTGCTACTATTGGTATGGTTCTAGTGCAGGAAGATCTTAACAGCCAAGAACACATTATTACCTCAGTAAGAGTCTTCTTGACTCTGAAACCTGTTACTCGCATGTGGAGAAGCTAGATTTGGCTACGGTCATTGTTGTGCAAAAATTTAATCACTACATCCTACTATGCACTACAATTGTTCTCACGGACCAAAACCCCATGTATTACATTCTGACTCGTCAGGTACTAAGGGGCAAGTATTCCCATTGGATCAGTATCTTACAGGAATTCGAGCTCAAGTTCTCTAAGGCTACTTCAAAGAAGTCCTTGGTTTTTGTGGAGTTGATGTGTGACCTTCCCTATGCTCCGATGGAAGTTGAGCCCAATTATTCATTTCCAGATGAATTCTTGTTCCTGATCAGCTCAACTGACCCATCATATGGATATTTGATCATCTATCTCCAGACTCAGAGATTTCAACCCGACATGTCTCGTGACGATTGTCGTCACATCTGTCACCACGTGAAGTATTATCTCATTTTAAATGATATATTGTATCGACGTGGTATTGGCTCCATTCTTTGATGATGCCTTACAGACAAAGAGGATGAACGAGTTTTGAATGATTTCCACTCTGGAGCATGTGGCGGTCATCTTTCTGGGATGGCGACAGCTCAAAAAATCCTTCATGCTAGGTATTTTTATCCCTTAATATTTAAATATTGTCATGAGGCAGTTAAGAAATTCCCACCCTGTCAACTCTTTTGTCCTAAAAAGTGCACCCACCCTACTCCTTTACACCTCGTCATTGTTGTTGGACCTTTCGCCAAGTGGGGTATTGATTTCATGCATTGCAATCTTACCTCATCTGGGGGGAATGGTTACATCAATATCGTAGCCATTGATTACTTTACAAAATGGGCTGTGGAAATGCCTACATATGCTGAGGATGGCAAGACTATCGCCCTCTTTTTGTTTAACCATGTGATATCTAGGCTTGGAGTTTTGGAACCATAGTCACTGACCACGAATCTCATTTATGCAATCAAATGGTGGATGAGTTGAGTGCTAAGTGGGTTTTCGCTATGAAAACTCAACTCTGTATTACCCACAAACTAATGTTCAGGTTGAGGCCATTAATAAAGTTTTGAAATATTTGTTGTGTAGTATGGTTGGATATCACAAATCCAACTAACATTTGACTCTTTTTTCCGCACTATGGGCTTACATGTCACTTGCCCCAATTTTGTAAAATAATGTAATCTTATTTTGATTTTATTCCAAGACATTATGTTAAATTTAAGGCTAAGTTGAAACTGATGACTCAATAGAGTCAAAGATATGGAATGTAATTCTGAATATTTTAATTTTAAATAGATGAAAGTGGAGACAATAGCTTGGGAGAGATGTTAAAAAGAGTGTACTGGTCAAGTTGGTGGAGGAGACTAGGTGGAGAGAAAAAATACAAGTGGAAGCATCCTCAAATACTTCCTATGTTGCAGGTGGCAACCTCCCTACATTTGGGGTCATGTTTCCCCAAGAAAGTGGGATCAGAGCAGGTGGCTCAATTAATGACAATTAACCCAAAAAGACCTAGGCAATCTTAATAAAAAGTACCCAATGAAGAGAGTTGAGGCTGCTCATTCCAGGAGAAGAATCATTCAGGTGAATGCACTTTAAGGAATTCATTGGGAAGGGAAATTTGGAGGAAGGTGTTTGAGGGGTAAACTACAGGAAGGTGATCTGGTACAACTGTGCAGCTGAAAGATCTTACTGCAGTATGCAGAGTTGGTATTGAGTCTCAGGACTAGTACTTTGTTGTTTGCTCCACCTAGTTTCAGCCAAGGAGACTGGAGAAGGCTCGGGGGTCCTAAGAAGTCATTTTTTGAGCACTCTCCAGGAGTTGGTAGGGAGGAACGGCCTCCCATTGCTGTTGTCATCTAGCTTTAAGAACAAGTTCTACTATCTTTTAATTTCTGTGTTAAAGTTTATATCTATGTGTGAACAAATAAGGAATGATTATAGGTTATGATGTAAACTGTTAAGTGTAAAATATCTTAGTTTCTTAATGTTGAATCTATTCTTTGATGAAAAATAAATCCTACCTATGTTTTTCCCCATCTAGAGTAATCCAAATCGTACTCTAGCACAGGTAGTGTATTTAAATGAATGAAGTATGATGTAAATATGAAATGAAATGCTTTTTATATTATTGAAATGTTTTCTTTCAGTAGATAGTTATTTTTCTAGAAGGAATATTAATCTATTCATAGAGTAGTTATCAAATCTAAAATGTGTATGTTAGAATATCAGAAAAGAAAAAGAAATCATATTATTTACTAACAATAGTATGTGAATCATTCTTCTACACAGTAACTACTTCTGTAAACTTTATATCTATACTGGAACAGAAGGAAAATAAATATCAATTGAATGTTGACTATTTAAGTTAAGTAAAGATGCCAATACAACTATGTTAGTTCAATTATTTCCTATTAATGACAGCTATTTTACTTGCAACAATCTAAACTATCAGTAAGGATAGGTAACCTGATTTAATTCTAATGATAAACTAATTGAATTAAGAATGCTAGCTAGATCTATTTCATTTATGTTGATATTGTAAAAAATTTATTTATCGTATTCAAACTGTACTTTTTCAATCTGGAGTTACTAACCTGTCCCTAGGAAAATATTCAATTTAAACAAATACTCTTTATTTCTGCAAAGAAAGAAACTAAGTTAATTGTTTTTTTTACAGAGTTATTTATCTATCCTTATTGCTTAACAAATTATACTAATGTTCATGTTTAAATAGGATATTCTTGGTATAGTATTTTTTTTATACATTCATTAACTATATCAATCATAATATTATAACAATGAGATATAAACAAAATCTCATCTGTACACTTGCAAAACAGACTAAGAGCAAGGTTAAAATAATATTTATTAAATATTATTTATTTATGAACAACTAAATTCAATTGAACTAAACAAAAATATTTATAAAAGAATTAACAGGGTTGAAACCCTCATAACATAAAATTGTATAAAATATAGTATTACATTACAACATCATATATGATAGCATAAGCCCTGTATTTTAAAAGAATAACAATATAATCAAATAAGTATAAATCCAAAGAATTGGATTACTTAGTTTTCTGAAGATATCATCCATAAAATAATTATTGCAGTCCTATAAGGACAGAGAAAAATATCAATGAAAGTATAAATACTCCTACTTATAACATACAATTATTTTAGCATGTATTACTTAATTAACTTACAGAATAATTTAAAAATATATTTTCATACAGGGTTACTAACAGAACATAAACATGCTCGATTAACCAAGCTTATTAACAAATATTGCTATATAAGAAATAGCAAAATAGACAACTGTAATATATATATTTAATAGAAGATAATTTTAAAACAGTAGAAATATCTTTACACAGTCGAGTTAGGGTGAAACCCTAATGTACCAAAATTACATTTTAAGTATCAAAATAACCAATTATAAGCTCTAGAAAGATGCATCTTTGTATTTAAGGTTAACAGAGAATGGCTCGAGAGGCCTTACACTATTCTTTACATAGATTTGTACAAAATCAGTAATCAAAGATTTACAAGTTACGGCCTAAGCTAGAAACACTGCGAGCAGCAAGGGTTTGTTAAACAAAATAAACAACAGAACAAGTTAACCAAGAAAACATTAACCAAGAGGGTCTTTTGCAGGCCACGCTGACCAACCAAAAAAGTTCCATAAGGAACTGCATAAAGATGAACTACCATGGGATAACCAGGGCTTACCCGTGAGGATGAAATCGACCATGCTTTTCCACCAGCTGTGAAGGAAGACATTATTGTCACCTATGAGATAGCCCACAACGTTAATATTATTGCATATGGCATAATGGAGGTAAAAAAAAAATTTAGAAACTATTAAGCAGTTTTATTTACCTGGATTTAAAAGTAATGTAGCCACCCACGAACAGGAGTGCCGCCACCAACATAAGGAATAGCAAACCCTTCATCCTTTTCATGATAGAGGTAGGTTAAACAAGAGTAACCATAGCTAGTAGCAGTAAAAAGGATGGGAGCGACGTCCAAGAAGAAAGCAGACAGTAAAGCATGCGCTGTCACCACCTTTAGAGCTTGAGAAATCACTTTACCAAAAACCCTAAGACAGACCAGACCACAAGATTAGAGTCACGACTCTCATTGCTTTGCTGCCATGATAAAATTACAGTCTGATAACCATTCCAACAAGTAAGCCATGGAGGAATAATTGGAAGGAAAAACAACTACACACAGTCTAAGCAGTGAACAATTGTCACGACTCTCCTCCCGTCATTGCAGGATGAGCTCACAGCACATAGGAGACAAGAACGATGAAGGAATGCTAAAAACATAACCAGACACAAAGTTCACATGGTGGCCAAGACACAGTAGCAGAGCGGTCGGAGGCCCAAAAATGATGGAGGAAAATGAAAAAGGCTAGGGTTCGTAATCCCTTTTTATTGTCTCAACACTTGGCCACGGAGAAACCACATGTTCGTGCAAATAATTCACCTTGCAATGGGTAATTTGCATAGTCCCTGCATGCATTCGATTTTCCAATTATTCAAATCAACCCTTACTCAATCATAGGAGATAACAATCATTTTTACAAAGTTCTACGTATTCCAGAATCAACCAACGAGTGCATGCTACAAACTCATAAAAGCCTATAATATAATAAGTTTTATAGTTAGTACAAGGGAAAATTTAAAACTTGGTATTATTATATTCAACGTTATCAGTAGTTTCATCGTGGAAGTGGACTAATGCCACGACCTTTCACCATTGTAAAGTATAGAATATACAATGTAAACCAATATAATTCTATGTTAACCACGAAATCATCGAACCTCATAAACTTTATTCACACCAAGTAAATTCTCATGTTAGAACATATCCATGATATGTCATATGTTTACTTTTCGAATTATTTATGTTTGAAAACTATAGTTATAAACTATATAGTTTTATATTAATTCACTTTAAGCTTGTTAGTAATCATTTAATGGTTGTAATATCATAAATCGATATTTTTGTTCCAAGCATATTTATGCATGAAAAGATTTAGTTCTTCACTCATGAATAGACCATTTGATAAATAGCAAATAGTATAGTTACAACCATCATTAAGCCTTAAGCTATCAAAGTTAGGTTAATAACATAAATATTATGATATTTAGGAGATGTAACGAAAAGGTTTTTCTCAATCTTCTAGCCAAACTGTGATAATAAAGTCTTATTAATAACTTTACATAGCTAATTACATTGTCACCAACATTTATGTTGTGCCATGAAATTGTTTAAAGACATCATTTTATTTGGAAGCATGAACCTTATAAACCCTAGCTGATTTTAAACCAAAACTACTGGTAAGTTTAGGAGCTTTATAAACAAGAGGAATTGCATAGGTATTGTTGAATATCTTAGAATTTAGATCAATGAGTGACAAATACTCGAACGATGACTATAAATCCTGTACGTAGTCAGTTCAGCAAAGTTAATGTCTTTTGGGCCGTCTACTAACTGTATGAAGTACTTAGGCTATTTCATGTTTGATGTAAGTAATACAATATTTTGGTACTGTCTAAGTACTTGCAGAAGATGTTAAAGCAATCTATCTTGAAAAATTGACTTAAGTTAGAAGTTGTGATCAAAGGTGTGAGTCAAAAAGAAGTACCATAAGATAAAGTAAGAAAACTGGAGTGGAATCACCCACTAAACTCTATGATCTTAAGACTTGGTATTGTACTATAATGTTTAGAACCTAATGAACAAAAATCTGCTTTACAGAAGATGAGTAACCAATAATCGCTTATACCAATCTTATTAAGTCGATAATGTATTTTACTATTAGAGAAAACATTACATCAATATAGGTTATGCACTTTAGGTGGATTTAACTTACGATAAAGATTACAGATTATGAACCAAAGAAATAATAACTACTGCTAATTACAAGTCAGGACAGAATCTCTTCTTTATATGTATCTTTGGCAATTTTAGATAAAAGAAACAAACTGCTTGTTTTACCTCATAGAAGCAAATGAATTTGGAACAACATATTTTTACCGAGCTATTGTTTTTGCAAAGAAAATTATATATGCATGCTTTATGAATAATGATAGGCAATACTCGATCATTCTTACCTGTAAACCTGTGAGGACAAGTAAACTTTCTACGTTAGCTCAAAAGCTAAGTAAGCCCCAGAATCCAAGACAGTTCCACCTACTTGTCGTAAATTAAAACTCATCAGCAACTGAGAAAGAAATTATAATACAAGTTGAACTTAACCTTGTACTTAATTCAGATTATGCATTAACTAATCTGTTAACCAAATAATTTATAGATAACTGCAGCTGTTAGCAGACCGCATTATTAATAATTTTATGTATTTTCAAAATTTTAAATTTTTGGAAAATTTGGGGTTTTGACATTATAGGAATTTAGTTAAAATAGCAATTGGTTTCACACCTTTTCAGCTAGTTTCTGGACTAAAAGTTGTCATTCCTATCGAGTGTCAAATCCCATTGCTCAAACTTGTAGTAGAACTTCTCCCAAACACTTCCACCGAAGAAGAACAATTTTGTACTTAACAAACCTTGATGAAAATAGAATAGATGTTTCCTTGGCTAACGAGGATGTGGAGAACCTCCTGCAATGAACAATAAAAATGCACGATATAACATAAATATTGGAGCACAAAAGATATTTTATTAATCGCGGGCCACTTCGAGGGGGCAACCTCCTTTGAGCAAGATCAATACAAAATAACTCTTCGATGATTTCATTGGCCTCAACACTTAGTTATATACTAAGTCTAATATAAACAACTATTACTCTCCATGAATGTGGGATAATACAACATACTAGCTGGACGACTTAACATCAACTATTAATCCCCATGAATGTGGGATAATACAACATACTAATGGGATGACTTACAAAGCATATGCGTCCAATAAAATATACTAACAAAATAAAGAGGAGGGTTGACACGGGTTCTTAACATCCCCTCCCTCTTAGAAAAGCTTTGTCCTCAAAGCTTAATATGTGGAAACTATTGCCAAATTTGAAGGAGTGGTTCCCATGTAACATCCTCTGGTTGCATGTTGTGCCACTAAATTGAAGACCTATGTGATGGACCGAGACAGAAGCTGACAAGTGTGCTTATTGAGGATGGCCTCTAACTCTGAAATGTTGGGTCCTTCAGTATCCCATTCTGGTAAAACAATTTGTGCACTGACGTTGATGCCAATCACTTGCTGAATGCAAGAAGGAGGAAGTGCCAATTTATAAACATACCCAATCTTTTGAAGAACTATATATGGGCCAGAGATATTTGGAGCAAGCATTTGATTCCCTTTGTCTTTCAAAGAGGTTTGCTTGTAAGGATGCAGATGAAGAAAAACCATATCACCAACTTGAAAAGTGCACTCAGAACGGTTTTGATCGGCCTATTGTTTCATGCGGGTTCTTTCCATGTGAAGATTGTCGTGTAGGAGGTGAAGAATTTGATGTCAGTTTCGAAGAACCATGTCAACTGTCTGAACTGGTGAACTATTGGGGATAGATGGAAGGATTAATGGAGGTGCATGACCATAAACTACTTCATATGGAGTCATTTTAGATGCAGTATGGTGGGAATTATTGTACCACCATTCAGCAAGAGGGAGCCACTTTTCCCACTGATGTTGTTCTTCAGAGGTGAAACAACAAGGATAAGTTTGCCAATATTTGTTGACGACTACAGTCAGACCATCTATTGGTGGGTCATAAACCAAACTCATATGCAGTTTGGTGTTAGTGAGGCAAAAATGAATTATGAAAGTTGTGTTGCGGTCTAAGACAATGGAAGAAGGAATATTTGGTCCATGAAGAAGAAGAAGGAATATTTGGTCCATGAAAATTTTTGCGATTGAAGAGGTGGTATATGGATGGATGAGAGCATAAAAATGACTATATTTGGAGATTTGATCCACCACAACCAATATTATGGTATTCCCTCCATATTTAGGGATCCCTTGAATGAAATCCATCAAAATATATGTCCAGATCCTTGTAGGGGTGGGAAAAGGTTCGAGCAATCTGGAAAGGAGTGTAGTTTCACCCTTGTGGTGCTGATAAAGAGCACATTCGACAACCATATGTTGAATTTCTCATTGCACCCCCTTCTAAAAGAAGTTACATCATGCCAACTCATATGTTTTGATGAACCCAAAGTGCCCTGCCGATGGAGAAGCATGGAGTTCATAAAAGACCGCATGTGTAAGGTCCGTGTTCCGGGGAAGCACCAGATGACCCGTGTATCTCAAAGAAAATCCATCCCAAGATGAATACGATACTACAGAAGGGTTATTGGAAAACTATTGAATGATTTCAGATAATGAGGAGTCATTGACATAGCCTTGCTGAACAGAGTGTAACCAAGTTGGAATAGCATAGAAATAACTAAAAGAGAAACATGGACATCAAATGCGTGGAAAAGAGCATCCACCACAAGATTGTCCATAGCCTTCTTGTAAGTGATCTCATAGTCATAATCCCTGAGTTTTCTAACCAATTTCTATTGTGTTGGGGATGACACCCATTGTTCCAAGAAATATTTCAAACTCTGGTGATCATTCTTGATGCCGAAAGGATTCTCTAAGAGGGATGGCCACCACTTCTGTACTATTTGCAAAATAGTCATCATTTCCTTCTCATATGTAGAGGTCGATAAATTCTTTCCAGAAAGGAATTTTTCAGTGAATGCAATGGGATGTTCATCTTGAAAGAGGAAAACCCCAAGTCCATTGTCGTAAGCATCACTCTCAAGAGTGAAGAGCTTGGAAAAATAAGGCATATGAAGCATGCATCGAAATGAAATATCCAAGGGAGTAGTTGAGACTGCTGAAGGTTGCATCTGAATGAAATGGAGCTAAACAATGATACCATGTGAATTCGTCTTAAGGAGCTTTTCCTTGCGATGGGAACTGATGATGCTGATAGAACCTGGTTGTTAGCCATTGAATGTGTGTTTGTTCCCGCTGACTGAAAATTGCATCCATAGTTCAGCAAAATCCCATAAGATGGGTCCAAGGGTACGTAACCAGTGAGTTCCCAAAATCACATCACATCCTTCTAGAAGCATGGCAAACATGTTAGAGTGCAAGTTATAATCTCCAATAGAGATACACACATTGCGACACTTTCCTTTGCAAGGTAAGGTGCTCCCATTGGAAACCATGACTTTAAATATGGAGCAAGGATGGACAAAACTATCAGCTTGTTTGGCAATCGGACGGTTAATGAAGTTATGGGTGCTACCAGAATCAATGAGTATTGTAAGAGGAATCTTCTGGAATAAACCCTTGACCTGCATGGTTTGTGGGGCGGTGACTCTGGCTAATGCATGGAGAGATATCTCTGGGTGTTCATCATGAGAATGAGGGTCAACAGGCAGCTGCTGAATGTTGACTTGATCATCTACTGGATCCTGAGCAACTTCACAAATTTCAAGTGCAGGTGGAGAAACCACATCCAAGAGATAGAGCATTTGTTCAGTACATTGATGTACCTGGGTGAATTTCTCATCACAATTATAACAAAGTCCTTTTTCCCTACGTGCTCGTATCTCAGCTTCAAACAAATGATTGATAGGAGTGGGTCTAGGAGTTGGAGGGATTGGATATCTTTGGGAAACCATATTTCTGAATGGAACAAAAGTGGATTTGGGGCATTGCTGAGCCCTGATCTTGTCCTCCTCCAACTTAGCCAACCCTAGGATTTCCATCATTGTGTTAAGACAAAACATGTTAACCTCATATCGGATTGTATCCTTAAGACCACTGATAAAACAACTCCTGTAGAATGCATCAGAAAATCCTTCTATGTGCTTCACTAATTTCTCAAATTCTATCTGATACTCTGTCATAGTGCCAATCTGGCGAAGTTTGGTGAGTGCTCCTGTGAATTCATCAAAACCACTAGGGCCAAATCGGTGCAAAAGGAGTTGGAAAAAATCTGTCCATTGGGGCTCATCATGGTCCTTGATGTAGCAACAGAACCATTGAAGGGATTCACTTTCCAAATGAAATGATGCAAGTGGGACTTTGGTGACATCAAAATTGTTGTGCATATTAAAGTATTTTTCTGCCTTGTGTATCCATCTAGTTGGATCATCACCATTAAAGTGAGGGAAATCAATATTCAGCCCACGAAAGTTGCTGGAAGAAGAGAACTCAGTGTCTACAGAAGACTCAAGCTGTTGTCGACTGTTCATGGAGGAATGCTGAGGATGGATGTCAAGAAATATTTGATCTAGATCTACGAGTTTGGTCGTGAGGGTGATAAGTTCTTCTTCCATTTGTCTATTTGCTCTTGCACGGGTGACAACAACAAGAATTTTTTTTGGGGGGGAAATGGGTAGAAAAACAAAAACAGGGAGGGTTTTAGAAAAGAACAATTTTGAGTTGGGAAATATGTGGGTGGGTAATTGGAGTTGTTTGGGAAACGTTTTGAAGGACGAGGAATAGAAAATGCCAAGTTCAGAAGTGGGGTGAAAGAATAGCAAAATTTGTCAAAGAGGGACAATGAAGCAGAATTCGGAAACGAACACTGTGGAAAAATTTGAAGGTGATTGGGTGAGAATTGAAAAAGTTATGACAAATGTGGAATTTAGAGCTCTGGGAAGTGGAATTTGGGATAGGGTCCTCAATGAATGAAATATGAAGAAAGGAATGATGGGGGTGACTATGAATTTTCAATAGAAATGGAGCTAAATCAAGGAAGATATGGCTAAAAAAAAATAGAAATTTATACTCGGTGTATTTTTTTTTTGGAAGAAATGATCTGTGGCGGTGAAAGAAAGCTGTGCTTTATCAACTTGAAATGGAGTACATGATCTAGGACACTTCTGGAATTTTGTGCATTATCAACTGCAAAGAGATATGGACCTAGGTATTTTTGGTTTCCTAATGGTTCAAAGGTAGTCACTAGGACACCAAGGTTGTCTCAGGCTTGAGTATTGGGGCAGTACCCCTCACTTCACGGCGCAAGTAAAACTGCTAACCGCTTGGCCAAAAATGACAGCTCTTTGTTTTCCCTCATGGATAGGAATCTATTAAATCTATTGGGGGTCGTTTCCCTTTTCGCTTGGTAGGTCCTCTCAATGGCCAGCTACTTCAGGGTTCCTGTGGTACTCCTCACAATGAGTTTTAGGGCTATTGCCAAGTACTTCCCACAGTTAAGCAGATAGGGTTTATTCCCTGATTCGAATGAATAGTACCATTGTAATAATAAGAAATACTGCAATAATCACACAGGCAGAAAAAATGTGGCAAAAATTCCACCCGATGCCCAAAAAAACCCGTAATTAGAGTTAGGGTTTTGAGACAAAATTTTAAAATCCGTATAACCTTATCGATATTGCTCAAAATCACTATTATAGCCTATTTCTGGAACTAGAACATCCACTCTGCTTCTAGTTGCATGATTGGAATAGAAAGCTGGGCACTAGGTCAAAATATTTTCGCTCTGCAATATCCGCGGTCGTCACCGAAATTCTGGAAAATTACTGATTTTAAATATGCAATATCTCCACTTCTGGAAATCCAAACGAGATGGTTTTTTTTTCAAACTACGTATTTTTGCAAGAGGAATTAAAATATACAACTTGTTTCTTCTAATTCTGTGCAAAAAGTTTTATAAATTGAGCTGAAAGTCACCGCCCAATTTTTCCCTCTTTTTTCTTTTTTTTTAAGAAAAAAAAAATTTCCCACTTGTTCCAAGGAAAGTGCTCTAATACCAGATGTGGAGAACCTCCTGCAATGAAAAATAAAAATGCACAATATAACATAAATATTGGATCACAAAAGATATTTTATTGCTCGCGAGCCATTTCGAGGGGCAACCTCCTTTGAGCAAGCTCAATACAAAATAACTCTTCGATGATTTCATTAGCCTCAACACTTAGTTATATACTAAGTCTAATCTAAACAACTATTACTCCCCATGAATGTGGGATAATACAACATACTAACCGGATGACTTAACATCAACTATTAATCCCCATGAATGTGGGATAATACAACATACTAACGGGACGACTTATCAAGCATATGCGTCCAATAAAATGTACTAACAAAATAAAGAGGAGGGTTGAAACGAGTTCTTAACAGAGGAACATAAAAAATGTGTTAAGGCTCAGTACGATAATTTTTTTCAACCTCATGTCTTTAATGAAGGTGACATGGTTATGACTTATGATCATAGACATGACAAGTTAGGGAAGGGGAATTTTGAATCTATGTGGTATGGTCCCTTTATCGTCGGTAAAGTTTTAAAGAAAGAGGCCTACAAGCTTGTACACTATGATGGGATACCTTTCGGGAAACCTCGCAAAGGGTTGTACCTAAAGAGGTACTATGCTTGAAGTCATTTATGTATGGTACCTTGTATATAAGTATATTGTTTAACGTTCAATGTGTTTTTGGCTTTTCAAATATGGTTTTGGGTTTTTTGTCAGTACTATTTATACCATGTTTTGGTTATGCAGATCGAATGGATTTTTATGGTTTTGTTGATGCCAGCTTGTCATCATACCTTGAAACTCGCTTCAGTTGCTTGGGTTCTGTATTCCTCGGTACATGACTTAGTCATTTCAGGAGGGGTTTGTATTGGTCCAGCTACCAACAACATCACTGAGTATCAGGAAGTGATAGGTTTGTTGACCAGGGCTGCATCTCAGGCCATTCATGACTTGGTAGTATTCATGGAATCACAGCTAGTGGTTTGTTATTTAAACCATGTTTATACCATCAGAAACCCTACACTTCTTCATATGTTTCGAAGAATTTGTCTTTTAGAAAGGTCATTTGACAGTCACTTATAGGCACATTCCTAGGTCTTATAACACGGTTGTCGACTCATTGGAAAACTACATTTTAGACCGATACATTTCCCATACATAAAATTTATAAATAAAACATGGTACATCGTAAAATAAAATAAACGGTAAAAGACACATAAAAAATCATGTACATATCATTTTCCATTTGAACACATTAAAACACTGTAAATAAGTCTATATATATATATATATAGTTGTAGGGGTTTTGGTAAGTGATTTGTGCAGCGTCGCGGTAGCTGCGCAATCTCATGTGGTACTGCGCAAGGTCAGATCAGCGCGATGGGCGGAAGAATAACCGCTTTGAATATTTTATATGTTATTTGACCAAGTTTTGTTGTAATAGGTCATTAGTGGTTATAAGTTAATTAGAAGTGGACCCTCAGTGTAATGGCACAAGCCTATTTATAGATCTAGTTTTGCAAGTAGGAAAAGAGGAAAAAAAGAGAGGATCATGATGATCATATGCGAATTGCATCAGAGGATAATTATGGCATAAGATCTAGTGCGATCTAGTTTTTGAAGAATTTCTTGTTTATCTGCAGTTTATCTGGGTTTTTCCTGATGTATGCAGTCTTCAGTTTTGGAGAATAATTGTGTAATTTGGATCCTTTGTGCAAGATTAGTATGATATGATAGTTGTTGCACAAATCTTGTCTATTATCACTTCTATGATCTAATCTGTTATGATGTTGCAACCTGTTTTGTTATGATGTTGCTATGATTTAGTCTCTTTTTGTTATATTGATGCGATCTGTTTTAACATCTTCTACTTTATGTTGTACTATGAGTTGATATGTTTTATGAACAATGTTGCAGTATTAGCGATATTGTGACAAATGTATGATGTTGTGGAAATGAATCTATAATGACTGCAGAGTTTTGAATACACTCTGCAAGTTGTGGAATTGGCTTAAAGTCGACTGCAAAGCTCTGGATCTAGTAGTTATGGTGTCTTCCCATCAGATCCCCATATCCTCCATCCCCACTACCGAAAAATCAGTTTCAACATCTCTCCCTTGAACATCTCAAGTGAGACTTCGTCTTCTCCCTGGACATTGCTAGGCAGGGTAAAACCTGCCTGGGCTGGTGCTCAGGAAAATTGCCCTGGTTGGGAATCGACAGAGTGAGAACCCCTGTTGACAAGGATTTGTTGGTGGGTTTCTCCAACAAATGGTTCCATTGTCAGGACCCAGTTGTTATTAAGAGGAGGATATGTTTCGTCATCCGACTCAACTAGAGATCGAAGGATGGTTTGATCTAAAGTTGCGGGAGTTTGCTAAAGCTGAAAATTAGAATCTGAAGTTGTCGACGGGCCACTGGTTGGATAGGTATATCCACCACGGTCCTCATGAATGATTCTTCTGTGAATTTCCTTTCCTCTTACAGGAATGTCTAGAAAAGTTCACTAGAAAGAAGAAAAAAATTCAAGGAGGAGAGCCGACATCCTGGACCCCAGAGTTGATCTAGGAGTTACAAGAAACCAACAATAAGGCATCATGAGAAGTTGAAGTGTGGTTGGATAGTATCTTAGAAGGATACATCACCGAGTTTGCAGTCGACACCAATAAGTCCTTTAGCAAATCAGAAAGGCAGTTCTTTAGTGGACCTCAAGGAAGATTCTTATTGCCGCTGCAGTTGTTCATTAAGCAACTGGTATGTGAAAAAGGTATTCTAAAGATGGACCAAGAGTAGTGGAACTCTGGTGTGTAGAGGATGTAGGCACCGCAACAGAAGGGGGTAGATGCATGAAAAGGTAAGGGGTAGATGGGAATGAGTTCTGGTGAGAATGTGAAGGTCATCGAGGAAACAAGTGGTTGTACAAGGAGAGGAGCAATGTTTTGAGAGAAGAGGCAGAGGACAACCACATGGGATGAAGCAACCTTTTTGTGACGATAAGGATGACCAGGCCCAGGTTACAACTGGAAGGACAACAAGATCGAACCCCAGCAGTAATGTTTCCACACCTCCATGCACTACTCCACCACAAGGAAAAATACACACTCTGCGTCAACTTACCTGATGTGTCAGCAATAGTCTAGTAATAGAGCACCAGGAAGAGGAAGAAGGCCCAGAATGGCGGGAAATGAAATGAAGTTACCAATATTCAATGGGAATGGCACTGATGATCCAAAGCAGTAATGGTTCTTATGTGAGACGATATGGACCTCCCAACAAACTGTCGATAATGATGTTAAGAAACGTCAGCTAGCCACTACTCTGAGGGGCCGTGCACTGGAATGGTTCATGAGATTCACGTGGATTCCTTAGGGAGGTATCGTGAATACATTGGATGAGATCCAAATGGGGTTATTTGAAGATTTTAAGAAGCCAAAGTCTGAGGCTCAATATATTAATGAATTGAAAGAGATCAAACAGTTCCCCAATGAAATGATTTGGGACTTTGACCAGTGGTTTAAGACATTGATTGCTCAGGTCAGTTTTCAGATGAGCGATGTTCAGCACAAGGATTGGTTCATCGCCGTGCTTTTTCCAAATATCAGACAGCTACTAATGCAGCAAAATATTGCGACACAAAGTGAGGCTCTGGAGACCGCGATGAAATTGGAAGCATCGCCAGTAGGAGAATCTGCGGTCGAAATGAACCAGATTCAAGTGCAGTTGGCCAATTTAATGCTCCAACTACAAGATATAAAAAAGGACAAGGAAGATCATGATGATATTTGGTGCACCCATTGCCATGCAAACGGACATACCAAGGACACTTGTCCAACATTTCGGAATTATTTGTTTTGAGGAGCCCTGAATCCATTCAGATGTGTTGGTGTACCATGGTGTCACATATGTTGGGTCTATGGGCATCAACATGAGAATTGTGATTACATGCAGAAGATGGTTACCAAGGAAGAAAATTTGTACTGTACATTTTGTTGATCAGTCAGACATGATGATAAAAACTGTTGAGCTTATGATTTTCTCTAGGAAAGGATGTATGATTCATATTTTGTGAAAGGTGAGGACCCCCAGACAACACAAGAGCAGCCACAAGTATTGCAACTAGCAGCACAAGTGCCATATACACCACCACCTCTGTTGCAGTTTGTCCCCGCGCAAGCGCAACAACAATTTATACCACAGCCATAGTTTTCACCTTCACCACAAATGGTGGTACAACCATAGTATAACCAGGCACCACGACTATAGTATAATTAGCCACAATATGTTCAAGACACGCACTATGTCCAATAGTAAGCAAACCCACCATAGAAACAGATGGCCCAACCGTCGTTTTAGTAAGGAGAAGTCCGAGGAGGATTATGCAAAGGGTTTAGAGGTAGAGGAGGAGTATTTGGTTGAGGAGGAGGACAAGTTCATGAATCAATCCATTGTTACACTTGTGGGGTATTTGGGATTTATCAGAGGGAGCGCCCTCATGCGTAGTGTACATACTGTGCAGCCATCGATCATAATGTTGAAAGTTTCCCTCAATTGATTGAAAATTGGCAAGCTGTAAATATTCCTCAGTTACAGGACGTGCAAAATCAAAATCAACCTGCGTTCCAACTACAGAACCAACCAATAATGCAAAACCAGGTCCCACCATAGACTCAGAATCAGAACCTGCCTCAGACTCAGAACTAGCCGATGAATCATCCATTAAATTAAAACCCACCATTGAACTTGAATTAAGGACCGATAGTTTCCAAAATTCAGGCCGAGCCACGAATGAAGGATGTCGACGTTGGGATTGTCACTCGCGATGGTGTGACAACTGGAGAAGATGGGCTGTGACTGCAAGTTCGGCTCACTGGAAAGAAAAAGGTCGCATTTGATATTGTGACAGAGAAAGACACATTCTTTGGTACAAAGAATGCAATCGAGATAAATCCAGGTAAGTTACCAATCGTTTATATGCCATTTTCTTTTGATCCATTTGTAGAGGCAGGACCATCGCGGTAGCATGGTACCTTGGGGAATTTATTTGAGAGTTGTCTATCCTTGGCAAGGGACTCTAACATGCTTGTCGAGCTTAAGACATTATTGCACCACCCAGATAAGATAGGGAAGGATTGTGCTGTGAATTCTTTGTAAAAAAGGAAGACAGGAAAGGAGATGAGGATGAATATCTAGATCAGAGATTATGAGGTTGACTTGGTCATTCTGGATCTTGGATCATATGTAAACATTTTGACCAAGCAAACATGGAAATTGATGGGAAATCCAACATTGGGATGGTTGTCAGTACAGTTACGACTAGCAAATCAGGTGAAGGTTCAGCCCATTGGTCATGTTTCAAACTTTATTGTCGGCATTGAATGTATGAAAATGCATGCTGACTTTGATGTGATAGAAATAGTAGAAGACGGTGGTTCCTATCCCATGCTACTAGGGATTGGATGGGATAATGATAGCATGGCAGTTATCAACTTCAAAAAATGAGTTATGACATTTGAAAACCAAGATGTTAGGTTCATTTCTCCTATGAACCCTCAGGAGGGACGACGATATATTGAACATGTAAAGGAAAAAGTCGAGAGAATTTGGGATCACACTTATAACATATCTGAAGACTATATCCATCCTACCGTTGATGGTGAACTTGGATGGTGCAGTGCAAGTTTCATGTCCTCTAACTTTGATGATGCTCTAGAAAATTGGCAGAATAGATTGCATGAAGTATCATTTGGGAAATGCAAGTCAATTACACAGTCTCTCCGGCATGTTGCAACTGAGACTATCGAGTTACCCATTTATGAAGGACTGTCGAGACTATGATATTTCTTTCAGGAACTTGAAGAGAAAGTTTTTGAACCGCAAAGGATACTGGCCCTCAATGTAGCACCGAAGGCTACTCCAGCTCGATGGTGGGAGACACACAAACAGATGATCCATGACTGGGAACAGTGCCGCAGATTGATGATGGTGCACTTTGACGATTCATAGGTCTATCATGCTGGGAGATATGATGGATGGAATGGTCCCACCAATAATTTAATCGAGTGTCAGACTTTATGGGTGTTGCAGTCGAGCGATGAATGGGTCCATGCTTTCATTCACACTCTGGAAGAAATGTTGAGATCTTGGTATGTGGCGGTAGAGTTGCATAGGACTATCACCACTTGGGAGGAGTTTTTAGTTTGTTTTGTGCAGACATTTAGTTTTCAGGACATCAACACAGAGGTATGCAATGCTTTACAAATCATCCACAATGTCATACTCAAGGTCACCCATGTCACCTATCCCGTTGATCCACATGCGCATTATTTAATCCAGTCCATGATGACCTACTACAACTTGTCTGGGGAACCTGAAGATGACGATGAGTTGTGGAATGTTAATATTCCATAGTCTGAAGGAAGCCACGATGTCGCAGTCCCAAACATACCAACAGACTCGATGAATCAGCCGTTGAGGATCCAAAAATTCAAAATTGGGTTGGTAGAGAACCCAAAATTTGCCAATGTCAGAGACTATTGGGACGAGGAGACCATGTCCAAGATCACAGACCTGCTACATGAATTACAGGACCTTTTTTCGACATGGTTTTAGAGATGAAAGGAATTTTAGGAGACCTGGGGGAGATGAAAATCATGTTGAAACCAGATGCCAAACAGGTGTGACAAAGGCCATATCGACTGAATCCACAATACAAGGACTATGTGAAGGATCAGATTGACCAGATGCTTGATGCTAGGATCATTGAGCCTATAGAAGAATCTGAGTGGATAAGTCCTATGGTGGTCTAAGATAAAAATACATGAGAAATCCACATTTGTGTCGACCTAAGGAATTTGAATGGTGCATGTGTACATGATCCGTTCCTGACCTCTTTTACCGACGAAGTTCTTGAAGGCGTAGGTAGCCAGGAGATGTATTTTTTCATGGATGGCTTCTCGAGATACCACCAGATCTTGATTGCGAAGGAGGATCGCCATAAGACTACATTTGTCACTGAGTGGGGTTGTTTGCAATATGTGGTCATGTCGTTTGGGCTGAATAATGCACCATCCATATTCTCTCACGTAGTTGTCGTTGTATTTAAAGATTTTATTCAAAATTTCCTGCAGGTGTATATGGATGACTGGACTGTCTATGGAATAATTAGGGACCATCTGGACAACCTACGACTAATGCTGGAAAGGTGTTGACAACATCAGATCACCTTAAACTCTAAAAAGTGTATTTTGTGTGCACCATTTGGCATGCTACTAAGGCATATAGTCTGCAAAGAAGGCTCATTGGTCGATCCAGTGAAGAATGTGCTAATCCTTAGTTTACCACCATCGACTAATGTCAAAATGCTTCGGGCCACACTAGGGCATACCGGATACTATCACAAGTTTATCAAAGGATACATTGCGATTAGTGCCCCCATGGAGAAACTACTAATGAAGGATGTGGAATATGAATGGACTCAAGAATGTCAAGGAAGTTTTGACACTTTGAAAGCCAAGATGGCTGTTGTAATCTCAAAGATCACATAAGGTTACCAATAATACATACTAAAACATACATAAATATAAACAGAGACAAGAGATAAGAACAGATAGAATGGAACAGATTATATTATCACAATGAGTTCATACAAGGCACAGAACTGAACTGAGTTCTTTTCTTGGCTCAACAGCCTAATATATACAATTTGGAAATAGTTACAACATAACTACCTGTCGGTTCGGTGAACCGACACGACTGTTAGTTAGCCGACTTAATTAACTAGTTTAGTCGGTCGTCTGACTTGGTCGGACCATCGACTTAGTCGGCTGATCGACTAAGTCAGTCTTCGTTCAAGTCAACTTCGTCAACTTGCTCCTTCTACATCTCCCCTACAAACAAAAGTTTTCTTCGTCCCGAAGAAATAGGGAGGTACAAAAAAAACTAACTGTTTGTCGAATCCTTCAACTTTGCTCTGGCTGTGGACTGTGCAGACGAATAGTCAGCCTCTTCTGGACGCATACCTCGACAATGGCTGGAGCTGTGATGGCCAGATGATGCTGGAAATCGATCCATGTCTGCAAGGATTTCTGGATGTCGATCGTTAGAGTAGTTAGACTTGATAGTATCGACATCTTTTCTGCCATGGGCATTTCTGCAATGTGCTCCATGTTGGGACCCAACAGTTGGTTTTGTTCTTCTGCAGCCTCGAGGAGTCGTTTCATCTGTGGACAGATGGTGTCGACCTTCTCTAAGTTTGGAAGGGCTTGCTGAACCCACTGATGAGCCTCTCGTTCGAGCTTCTGCAATTTGGTGGTCTCCATCACAATCTGCTCTTCAATGGTCTGCCTCATTTCTGCTTCAGTCGACTTCCGGCCCTCCAAGGCTTGAATGCC
>LPNX010144377.1:464470-595524 GCA_001517045.1 Pseudotsuga menziesii | reverse complement strand
CCACTCTGTGTGTAGTTTCTTTGGTTTGCCTTTGACTCTACTATTATAGAGTAAATCAAGGTCACCGACCGACAAGTTTTTGTTCTTGATGTTACGGTCGTGCCAGGCTTTCTGTTGTTGTTTCTAAATCTCCTGGTGTTGGATGGCCATAATTATGTGTTCTTCTAGCTTACTTAGTTGAAATAATCGATCCTGTCTTGCATGTTCGACATCGACATGTAGTATTTGAGCTACAATAGGGGTCTGTTGTCGGAAATGTAGGGGGAAGACTGCTTCTTGTCCATAAACTAGTCGAAAGGGAGTTTGGTCAGTCGACCGTTTATATACTGTCCTATAGGCCCAGAGAACCACAGGGATTTTCTCATCCCAGTCATATTTTTCGGTACTGCATATTTTAGTTAACCCCTTCGTTAATGTTTTATTGAAAGCTTCTATTGCACCATTCGACTGAGGGTGATATGCTGTACTTCGTCGATGGTCAATGTGAAACTGGTCGGTCAAGTTTTTTGATGGGTTTGTTCACAAAGTGTGATCCTTGGTCGCTAATCAAGGTGAGTGGGCATCCAAATCTAGTGATAATGTTTTAGTAGATAAACTTAGCAGCTACCTCACTTGAACATGTATCGATGGGTTCAGCTTCTGCCCATTTAGTAACATACTCCACTGCATTGATGATATATCTGGCACCTGATCGTCTTGCTGGTATGAGGAATGGTCCTATGAAGTCTATAGCCCAGATTTCAAATGTGAGACTAGGGTTTACGGATATCAAGGGCATTTCTGTGCTCGGTAGAGGTCGACCAAGTCGTTGGCATCTGTCACATCGACTAACAAGGTTTTTTCAATCCTTGTGGATGGTCGGCCACCATAAGCCTGATTGTTGAATTTTTCTGGCAGTTGTATCCGCTTGAAATGTCCTTCGGCAGGTCCATAGTGTGCTTCATGCATAATTTGTTCTCTCTCATGGTCGAGTACACAACGTCTTAGAATGTCGTCTAATCCCATTTTGTACAAAAATCCATTGATGAGGCTGTAAGGGGCAGCCTTCATAGCTAAGATTTGCTTTTTCTTGGTGTTCAGACCTTCTGGTGCCTGGCCTATCTCTAGGAACTGAGCAATTTCTTCTAGTTCTTCTGGAACTGCTTCTATATGAAATAAGTGGGCATCTGGAAGGTCGTCGTCTATTCCAGTCGGTTCCTCCCCTGTGTCTATACGGGATAGATGATCGGGCCTGACATTTAGCTTCTTTGGTTGGAAAACGACTTCAAATTCAAACTCTTGGAAAAGAAGCAGCCATCGACATAGTCTTCCATGATGAAGGGGTTTATTAACAAGATACTTCAAGGCTTGATGGTCGGTGTAAAATATGAAGGGGTTGGCTAGCAGGTAATGTCGATACTTCTAAAGTGCAAAGACCATACCTAGGGCTTCTCTTTCGATGGTCAAATAGTTTCTTTCAGCCTTATTTAGTTTTCGACTACTGTATACGATAGGGTAGTCCATCCCATCATCCCCTGGTTGTATCAGTATTGCACCTATTTCTATTCCGGATGCATCGATATGCACATGAAATTTGGTCGACCAATTTGGGAATTTGAGTATGGGGGCTTCGACCAATTTTCTTTTCAGTTTGTCGAAGGATATTTGGCACTCTTCTGTCCATTTAAACTCTATATCGTCCTTTAATAGTTCTTATAGAGGGTAGGTCATGTCTGAATAGTGTCGTATGAACTTCCTATAATATCCTGTATGGCCCAATAACACCCGAACCTGTTTAGGGTTTATTGGGGGCTTCAAGTCGAGGATGATTTTAATTTTAGCAAAGTCGACCTTGATGCCTTCCTTACAAACAATATGTCTGAGGATTATGCCTATGGGTGTCATAAAGATACATTTCTTAATATTCAGGGAAAGTTGTATCTGTCGACATCTTTCCAGCAAAAGCCTGAGCCATGTGCAGTGATCCTTCAGGGTGGAGTAGATTGTCCAGTCGTCAAAGTATACTGCCATGGTTTTATAGATATATTCTTGGAATGTTTTGACAACAATTCGAGAGAATACAGCAGGTGCATTCTTCATCCCAAAAGGCATAAATCTGTATGCAAAGGACCCAAATTCACATACAAATGTTGTTTTCTTTTGATCCTCTTTTGCGATGGGTACATGATTATATTCTGAAAATCCATCTGTAAATGAATAACATTCATGGCCGGCAACTTCATTCAGGATTTCATCAGCGTAGGGGGTGGGGAAGGGATCTGTGAGTGTGACTTTGTTGAGCTCCCTAAAGTCGACACAAATTCTTAGCCTAGTCGGGTCATGTTTCTTTGGCTGTATGACCATGGGACTTGCCCATTCCGACTGGTCTATAGGGTAGATGATCCCTGCTGCTAACATGTTGTCTATTTCCTTCTTAACTATCTCCTTGTACTTGTGAGCTAGTTTATAAGGTCTTTTCTTGATAGGTCGGACATCAGGTTTTGTATCTATTTTCATTGCACCCATTTCCTGAACTAACCCTTTGAGGTCTTTATAGTCTCTGGCAAATACATCCTGGAATTCTTTAAGTAAGGTCACTATTTCGGCGGTCTGTTGTTCACTCCAATAGTCACCAATCTTTGCGATTTTGGGACGGTCGTCATTTCAAATGTCAACCTTGTTAGTTTTCACCTTTGCATCTAACCACTCCGGTGCTTTTGTTTCGTTTATCGATCGACTTCCTTCTATGAATTGTGAAAATGCAGCAGGGAAGTCGGCTGCAGTCATTCTGTCGATGTCTGGTTTTCGTTGGTCGTGACCCTTAGAATTGAATAGATGGGTTTTGTAGTTTCAGCGTGGTTGGTTTTCCACCTGAAGCTCTTGCCTTCTGTTTGTTCATTTTCTAACTGTAACCAGGTCGACTCGACTTTTGATCCAGTGTGGATGGTGTTACAGTTCTGGATCTGGTGAGGGTTTTGACAGGGTATTTTTGCAGTCGGTTGGAGAAAGTGTTGTATTTGTGTTGCTGGCGCGGCTAAGTGTTTATTTTGAGGTTCAAACTTAAAGTCTTTAATGAAATTTTCCTTTAGTTCATGCCAGAAAAAGGTTTCTCCCCCAGCTTCTTCCATCTTATACCACTTACTAGGTAAGTCGTCGAGGGTTGATAGGAACAAGTGTGGCCAGGATCTTTCATCCTTATGTCCAAGTCTTCTCCACTCTTTTTCACAAGTCCTATTGTGGTCTTCTGGGTTTTGGCCTTGTGTGAAGATAGGGATTTGGGCTTTCTGTGTTAGCTTTTTCCCTCCAAACCATTCGACAAAGTAAGTTGAATCAGTGGTCCAGGTCTGTAGTTTTGACTGATGGGTATCCCACCATCTAGCTGCTTGACCCATGAATGTTTCCACTAAACTTTGAAGTCGGCCATGTTCTCCAGTGTTTTTAGATACTTGTTCGACATGTAGGACTGGGGATTCCCTTTCCTTATACCTTGGTGTTTGTGGGGTATTTACGTTGGTCGATTGTAAGGTAGGGTGTTCTCTGAGTTTCTTTTCAAAGATCTTAGGGAAAATTGAGACTACAAAGCACTATCGGGTGGGTTTTTTCTGTGCTTTTTGTATAGTCCAGCACCCTCTTGCTTGTGTTTCATAATTTTCCATCTGAATTATAGCCAACTGAGTCTGGGTTACCTAAGTAAATTTCCCCTTGGGCGTTTGGTTCTGTATAGTCCAGATTGTTGTGGATCTGGTAGAGTTGTCTAACATCTACTTCCTCATCAATTGGTTCAGTCCAAGGTTGTCCTTGGGAAGGATTAATGGGTACAATGACCTTGTGACCATTCCCTTTGAGTTTGATTCTTTCCTTGTCTAGGGATATAGATGCTTTCATCTTTCATCCCCAAGGTCGACCTACTAGGGCTGGGAAAGAGCTAGAACCTTCCTTCGGGTCGATAATTTCAAAATCAACCTTGGTCGAGATTCCCTTAATGGTTGTGTCGACATCTCTCCAAACCCCAATGGGTTCAATGAGACCTTGGTCGGCTAGTTTTAGATAGATGCCTAACTCATAGAGTCGAGGTTTACCCATCTGTTCCCATGTATTCCTGGTCATAATATTTACTTGAGACCCGAAATCGAGCACTACCTCTCGGACATGGTATCCTTCGATTTCCAGGTCGACAAGTGGGTCGACATCATTTTTATCCTTTTGGTTTAAGCTACAAATGTTTTTAGTTTGTTTTTCCTTTGTGGTGTCTTTTAGTGTGTGCAATAAGTCAATGAATTGGGCAACCGATTTGTCTGTTTGGATGAGATGAGTTAATTGTTGTGTCGTGCTAAGTCGACTGGTAAGACTATCTTCTTGCTGTGTAATGTCTTGAAATATGTGTGTGGCTTCTTGATAAGTTTGTTTTTCTTTCAGAGGATCCGGATAACCATTTGTGTTTTTAATTTTACTAATTTGGGGGTTATCAGGCCCTGTTTTCATGCCTTGCCGAGTGAAAATATGCATATTTTTAGTGGTTAATATATCATGCTTTTGCACACAAGACAAGACATTAACATTCTTCTTATTATTGATCTTTTCTAACATGGTAGGACAATCCTACAGAGAGTGATCGCCTACCCCGCAATGCGTACAGAATTTAAGGTCAGTTCTGTCCTTGTATGGACAGTTTGCACATCTGTGCCCTTCTTTATAGCAGATGAAGCATTGTGTGGGTCGACGAGTTCATATATCGCAATTCCTGACGAATCGACCTCTTCCTTCATATATCTGTCATCGATTGTCGTACCGACGTTCATATCATCGGCTGTCATGTCCTTGCCCGTTCTGATTGTTCGTATTATTTTTCTCATTGCTCTGCGCCACTGCATTCTTCTGGTAGACGGCCTGATAGTTCTGTCTGTTTTTTAGGTTTAGTTGACAATTGGCCGTATTGTGACTTTTTGTTTCACAGATGGCACACCATGAAGCTTTTGCATTCTTCATGTTAAACGCACATTCCTTCGTGGAATGATCTCTGGTCTCCTGGAAAATGTCACAAAAGACTTTAGTTTGCACAAATCGGACATCTTGTCGGCTGTATTCAGTTCGACAATTGTCTTTTGAGTGTCCGGCCGTCGAACATTTCATACACCATATTTCTTGAATTTTGAGGGACAATTCTTCAAGGACTTCTGTACACTTTCCAGTTGTTCTTCTATCCTGTGGTCCATCGAATAGGCAGGTATATCTTCATCCATTTCCACCTGCAGAGCTTTGGTCAGCGCATCTTCATATGTCTTGAATGTTTCCAAACTGATGTGTCGGTGAATTTTTTGTGATAAGCCTGGAAGAAACCATTGAATTAGCAATTGTTCGTCAATAACATAATCTAATTGACTCAACAGGTCCTTCCAGCGTTTTTCATAATCGCGAACAGTTTCCCCTGGTTTTTGCTGCGTTGTCTTGAGCTTTTTAGTGGCCAGGTGCTTGGCATCTGGTGTCTTGAAAAATGATAAGAACTGTGCTTTAATTTCAGCTTTCGTTGCTCTGGGTTGCCTTTCTGAAAAGGTCATGTACCAGGTCAGAGCCCTTTTATGTAAGGCTCCTGCGAACTGAGTTGTCTGTCGGTCTTCATCCTTCACCTGGTTTGTGTCCCAGATTGACTCGCAGACGAACCAGTGTCATCTGGGGTCTTCATCCCCCTCGTATAGAGGAATGTGGGCAGTTCTATGACCCATGTCTAAGTTGCTGTCACTTCTATCTGAAGTCGGAGGGGTCGGAGGTGTGGGTGGTGGTGAAAGAGGTGGGGTCGTTGATATAGGTGAGCCTGAGGAGTTTTGGTCGACGGAACTTGTGCCTCTGTCAGTGGTCGATTGTGTGTCGTACAGTGGACTGGTGTGGATTTTTATTGTCGAGGGTCCACTGGAACTTTCCGTGCTCAGGTCTGACTCTTGGATTTCTTCTAAACTTGTATGTGGCAGGGGGGGTGCTCCTTCATATGTCGGTAAGAGCAAGTTGATACTCTAAAAGGATGGTGCCGTTTGAAAGGTCACCCAATTTCCTTAGAGCAGTTGGCGTATAACAAGATGTTGTCCTAGAAATGGTTCGTCACCTAGTCGGCTCCAGATAGTAATGTCACCAACTCGTAGTCGAAGGTCGTCATCAATAATAGTATGTATTGTGGTACGTGGATTTACTAGGGAAAGGGTTACTCCTTGGTCGGGGACAGTAATTTGGAGAGCTTCAGGCTGCTCTATCCACACTTCTTCTTCCTTAGGGACCACCTCCTCTTCTACGCCCTCTCTGTGTCGGTCATGACCCAACTCTGGCGGAATCTCCTCACGGTCGGTCGCCCTAGGGTTTTGTCTTTGGTGCAGTTCTGCTGCTCTTTCTCGTCTGGCTTCCCTTCACTACTGTCTTTTGTCCCTTTCAATTTTCTTAATGTCCGACATACTTTCTTACAATACTATACCTTCGATCTCCCTTCGGTCGACTTTTCATTACTGGTGACTAATACTGGGTTCTGCTCGGCTAGGATCCACTATGCTCTTATCTCCGACACACGACTAGCTACCCCCCCATAGCCTACCTGACACTTTTAGAAAGCCCAGATAGTTCGAATCACTTTCTTAGGAAGTATTCCCACTGCCTTTCTACAATAAACTTCTCACACTTCCTCTGCTTTTTCGCCCAGTTGGTGTTTGGTGGTTGTTCGCATAGTGGTGGTCTAGGTTCGACGATGTGTCCTGCTCCTTTCTCTATCAGAAATTTGAACAACAAGGTCGGAAAGATGTACAAGAATTGGTCGGTGAACTCTGTGTAGAATTTTTCTTTGACAATTTCTACCGACATTGGGTCTTCGACTGCTTTCTCTTCACAGAAGTCGTCGACGATTTTCTCAAACCACTCCGACAGATTTGTTCGTCCTCCTCGGAATAGTTTATCTAGCAACTGTTGTTCTTTAGTTGCATCCGGTCTTCTCATCCAGAAGCTGCTTCAACAGTTGTGGCACTGATTCGACAAACTTCTCATGCGTCTCCATGAAAAATATTGCCTTGGCTTCCGCGACTGTTAATCTGTTTCGTCGTGCATAATTTTGCAAGTAGTTCGCAACTTTACGGTCCCATGAGTCCTTGATCTCCTGCTCTGGTATCATATGTGAGCATATATCTTAGGCATGTACTACCGGCAATGGAACCAATGTTGTAATCTCACAGATCACATAAGGTTACCAATAATACATACTAAAACATACATAAATATAAACAGAGACAAGAGATAAGAACAGATAGAATGGAACAGATTATATTATCACAATGAGTTCATACAAGGCACAGAACTAAACCGAGTTCTTTGCTTGGCTCAACAGCCTAGTATATACAATTTGGAAATAGTTACAACATAACTACCTATCGGTTCGGTGAACCGACACGACTGTTATTTAGCCGACTTAATTAACTAGTTTAGTCGGCCGTCCGACTTGGTCGGACCATCGACTTAGTCGGCTGATCGACTAAGTCGGTCTTCGTTCAAGTTGACTTTGTCGACTTGCTCCTTCTACAATGGCCTATACACCCATACTGGTTCTTCCTGATTGGGATAAGGAGTTCCATGTGCATATTGATGCTTCTTCTATCACGTTGGGGGTTGTTCTTGCACAACCGGGTGAGGGTGACCTGGATCACCCGATCACATATGCTAATAGAAAGCTGTCATTTGTTGAACGAAATTATACAACAATGTAAAGGGAAGGCTTGGCAATGGTTTATGCATTGTAAAATTTCTTTCACTACTTGTTGGGCAGACATTTCAAGATGCTCATCGATCATTCTGCTTTACAATACCTAGTCAATAAGCCTGTGTTGGGGGGGAAGATATGTCGATGGTTGTTACTCTTCCAGGAGTTTGATTTTGAAATAGTTGTGAAGCCAGGGTGATTGAATGTTGGCCCGGATCATCTATCTCACATCAAGAATGGTGAAGAACTGACCAATATTGATGACAAATTGTCAGATGCGCAACTGTTCCATGTTGACATCGCAGATGATCACTATGCGCCAATTATTCAATTTTTGGCCACTGGTGTCGCCCGGAGGACATGTCGAATAGCCAAAAGAAGTAGTTGGTAGTAAAGGCTTATGTTTTTCAATTAATTGCTGGATAGTTATAGAATCTTGGACCAAATGAAATATTGTGACGGTGTATTTTATTGCATGAGCAGGGTCCTATTCTCGAAGAAGCACATGCAGGAATTATGGGAGGCCACTATGGAGGTCAGGCTACTACGCAGAAGGTGTTACACACTGGACTATGGTGGCCTATGTTGCATAATGATTCCACAGACTATGTGAGGATCTATGATGCCTGCCAGCGTGTCGGTGAACCATCGCGGTGGGATGAGATGCCGCTGGTACCGTAGGTGACTCTGCAACCATTTGATAAATGGGTTGTGGATTTTATGGGTCCTATTAATCCACCACAGAAGCAGATTGGTGCGCACTACATCATTACTGCAACTGACTATCTCACTAGGTGGGCGGAAGCTGCACTAGTTGTGGATTGTACTACAGCGACAGCAGTGAGGTTCATCTTTGAAAACATTGTGACATTAGGTGTCCTAGCTGGATCTTGATGAGTGACCAAGGCAATCACTTTGTCAACCGGACTATGAAAGCGCTAACTGAGGAGTTGTAGGTGCAACATAAGAGGAGTACACCATACCATCCACAGAAGAATGGGACCGTCGAAGCATTCAACAAAATCTTGTAAACAAAGCTGACTAAGGTATGTAATGCTAATTGCGATGACTGGGACATAAAAATTCTAGCAGTGCTATGGGCCTATTGCACTACTTGTAAATGGCTAACCGACTAGACACCATTTAAGCTAGTCTATGGGCAAGAGGAAGTCATGCCCATGGAGTACATTGTTCCTAGTTTGCACCTTGTCGCAGTGATGGGCATGGATGATGTAGAAGCGTTAGAAGAGCAAATGGCACAGTTGATCCAGCTTGAAGAAGACCGCTTTATTGGTTGTGAAGGATCGACAGAAGGTGTGACATGATCACCACATTAAGAAAAAATAGTTTACGGAAGGATATTTGGTGTTGTTATATGATAGTAAGTTCATCAAGCATCCAGGTAAGTTACAAATGCACTGGTTAGGTCCGTATCTTGTTCATTCCATTACCTCTGGTGGTGCAGTTCAATTACAACAATTAGATGGTGCAGTCTTACCGACGCTTGTCAATGGGAGTCGCTTGAAGCCCTATAGGTCGGGGTTGGTGATGCGCACTACTTGAGGCACTAAAATAAATAAATAAATAAAATAAAGATCTTGTTTCAGAGCAGCAAGGCGAGACTCAAGGAGGAGGCTACGCAAGTTTAGAGTTTGTAGCAATGACTGGTTGACCACTTGAGATAGTTACAGAGCTGTGGGTTGGTCAAATTGTGTAATAAATGCAGGTAGTTTAAATAGTTGGTTGGTGGCACCTGTTGAAGCGACCCGTATTAATGATTGATCCGACTGTTAGAGGAATAGGATTGTTGACGGATTTGGTGTCATTAATACTAGATTTAGTCATAATGGTGATTGTAGATTTGGCAATGATGAGTTTGAGTTGGAGGTGGCTATAAAATGCATGCAGAATGCAAGAGGATGGCATTGTTCAGTCGAGCAAGTAGTTATTGAGCAAAAGGGTTAATTTTGCAGTAGGTTGTGAGATGATTGAGTAAGTTGTAGTACTAAAGGTTAGCGTCGTCGAGTGCATTTTAAAGTTGAGGGCATAAGGCATTCTGAGCGACCTCGACGCCATTGAGATTTCAAGTGAGTACGAGTCCCCTATTTGGCCCACAGCTGTTGAAGAATAAATTATGAGCATGTCAGTCAACTCATCATCCATTACCATGCGAAAGCGCCAGGCTCAACGGTCCAATCCCACGTCGCCACAGAAGAGGCAAACTCACACGTCGGTGAGAGTGCAAGGAGAAGGAACTACATAGAATGGGATATGTTGCTCCTACACGTCCATGATATTTCTCTCCTACGTGTCCGAGAGCCAAGCCAAGGCAGCCATCAAAAAATTAGAAGTATCCACCAAAATCATCGCCACTATCGGAAGGGATGACATGCTCGATCGACATCATCCCTACATTAATTAGGTTGAAATTTGATGACCATGATTAGTTATTGCTCAAAGATAAATCTGGATTGTTAGGGCTCATCAATATGCCTATTTTTGGTGATTGAATGAATCCCATGTGTGTGTAAAGCAATTGTTGGCTTGTTTTCATGGAGGGATGCTTTGGTTGAATACGTTGATTCTTGTTACAGTATATTTGATCCCAAGCATCACAGGCTTGCCAAAGTCTGGGGAAGATCCGACGCAGTATATCCGCGGGAGAGATACTGACAAAAGGCTTGCCAAGCAGCTGAAGGAATTCTTTGGTTTACAGCATGATGGTCATGCTTATTGCATTGATAGCATTAACTCACAGGTAGTGCACATCAGCACAGGGATTCTGGCGAGCAAGGTCATTCGGGGAAACCAACCAGTCCAATGCAATTCAGGTGTTGTCACCTACACCCAGAAGTGTGCTGAGGGGGTGCAAATGAATTGGTCTCTATTTTTGCTAAATCAGTTACTAGAAGACAGACTTGCTACTTAGACTGGGTGGTCATTTTCATATAGTTGTTTTTTGATCCTTATTGCGCTAGTTTCCCAAATGGAACTGAAATACTATCAACCAATGATAGTTGATGTGGCAAAGGTGTGCCGAGGTGCAAGGTATCAGAACTTACTGTGGGTTGAAGAGCCCATTCGACAGGTGGACTGTGCCATTCACTTTTGGGTTTATTGGGAAGCATTGCAATCCGCAGTCATTGTCATTCATCAAGTCTTTCCTTATGCCATGGTCAAGTATCAGTGGATCCTTCGGTTTTCCATCAGGCCCCACTCTATCTACATTCAGGCACGGTGGGACCTCGACTGGAAGTGGCTACCTTTGCCTTACAAAGTCATGACAGAAGAATTGGATGCCATAGTCCAAAAGTGGTCGACAGAGTGGTGAAACCCTATGATTCAGGAGGAATTGTCTAAAGAGCAGCTATCGGATGCCCCAGAAGAGCCTTCCTAGAAGGAGCTGAGCACTCACAACTCTGACAACAAGTCGTCAATGGACCCTGAGGATGCAGCACAGCGCATGTAGGAGGAGACTCGCACCAAATGGCACCAAGAATATGAGGTGGGTAGTGGTACCATGTTGAGGATGGAGGACCAATTGCAGCGGCTTATCAAAGCGGTCATTGACTCATCTACAGATGCGACAAAGGCAATATGAGAGTCAAACCATAAAGAATTCTATGTAGTAAGAGATCGATTAGATTCAATTTTTGGTATTGTTATAGGTAGACGTCTATCTATGAAACCTATGATGTAGGACATCCCGTCAATTGGCACTGATCCCAGGGATAGGAATGTGCAAGTTCCTTCGATTATGATCGACGCAAGAAATGAGGAAGTTCACTAGTTGTTGCGACCGATCCAGAGTGTGGATTTGGACCTAAACAATTTGTTAGCTATGGCGTTAGTGGAGTTGCAACATGTTGCCGCCCTAGAATTGGCAGAATGATAGAAAGAACTTACTGAGGGCTATGTCTAGTCATAGAGCATCGTAGAGAAGCTATAGAGATAGGCAGATGAGCTCCATCAGGTCTGGGTGCAGCTGGCAGAAGAAAAAGTTCAAGAGATCAACGCCTTGAAGGTGACACAAGCTGACATGCAATGAAAGGATACTGAAGAGATTATGGAACTAAAAAAGGTGTAAGACCACCTAATTGTTGAACAAGCACAGATGTGTCCCAGGTGTGGTGAAGTCGAGCAGGCTGTTTCGGAAGCCTTCCAGCACATTTTTGAGAACACGATCGAGCTCACCCTAGTCGAAAAGGCCAAGCAATTAGGGAAAACTATTGTTCAGATTTAGGATACCAACCTAATGCTCAATGCCCTGGTACAACCTACGACACCACCAGAGTAGGTTGTGGAAAAGAAATCCTCCATTCAATACATTGCAACTCAGCTTGAAATCATGGAACAAGAGGCCAAAACCATTATGGAGGTGACAACACAGTTTTGGCAGAGTGTTGTCCAGGATGAGTAGCTTGATCAGCTGACTGCGCAAGTGCAAGAAGCCGAAGGTCAACTGATGACCTTGAAGACATCACTAAGGGCCATTCCTCTGATGGTACAGATCACACGGGCCGAGGAACTGAAGGATCTACAGCAGTGAGCCGCCCATGCGCAGGAACGCCAACAAAAGCGTCACGCTCAGCTTAATGAATTTTAGGAAATCGGTGGACAGTTGGCTGTTAAAGAAGTCACCACGCTGCAGGAAGTACAAGAGCATCGTTCAATGGTCAACAACAAGGCCAAAGAAGAGCACCCAGTGCAATAGGCTTTGACTAATTGTTAGAGTACTTCCGATAAAGTCTAGCTTCAGGTTCATGAGATCACATAGCAATTTTAAGATCTCAAGGTGTGGACGTCAACACATACCCTGTCAACCTGACATGGCTCGAGGATGAGCCACAAGACTATGTTGGGGGCCTGTTGGTAGGGGTTTTGGTAAGTGAGTTGTGCAACATCGCAGCAGCTATGCAAGCTCATGCGGTACTGCACAAGGCCAAATCAGTGCAATGGGCGGAATAATAACCGCTTTTAATATTTTGTATGTAATTTGACCAAGTTTTGTTGTAATAGGTCATTAGCAGTTATAAGTTAGTTAGAAGTGGACCCTCAATGTAATGGTGCAATCCTATTTATAGATCTAGTTTTGCAAGTAGGAAAAGAGGAAAAAAAGAGAGGATCGTGATCATCATAGGAGAATTGCATCAGAGGATAATTATGGCATAATATTTAGTGCGATCTAGTTTTTGAAGAATTTTCTGTGTATCTATGATTTATCTGGGTTTTTCCTGATGTATGTAGTCTCCGATTTTGGATAAGAATTGTGTAATTTGGATCCTTTGCGCAAGATTAATATGATATGACAATTGTTTCACAAATCTTGTATGTTATCACTATTGCAATCTAATCTATTATGATGTTGTGACCTGTTTTGTTATGATGTTTCTATGATTTAGTCTCTTTCTGTCATATTAACGCGATCTATTTTAAAGTCTGCTACTTTCTGTTGCACTATGAGTTGATATGTTTTATGAACAATGTTGCGGTATTAGTGATATTGTGACAACTGTATGATGCTATGGAAATGAATGTATAATGACTGCATAGTTCTGAATACACTCTGCAAGTTGTGGAAATGGCTTAAAGTCAACTGCAAAGCTCTCAATCTAGCAGTTATGGTGTCTTCCCGTCGGATCCCCATATCCTCTATCCCCACTGCCGAAAACTTGGTTTTGAGAGCTCTCCCTTGAAAATTTCGGGTGAGACTTCATATGCTCCATGAACGTTGTTGGGCAGGGTAAAACCTGTCTAGGCCAGTGCTCAGGGAGATTGCACTAGTTGGGCGTCGATAGAGTGAGAACCCCTATCGACAAGGCTTTGTTAGTGGGTTTCACAAACAATATAATATATAAAGTGTTTTACAAAAACATTGTCACAAGACCCCAATGGAAGCACTCTGGATTTCAAATATACAAAAATGGAAAAAATATTTAAGCTAGCTAGCTTTTAGTGTATACACCATGTAGAACATATAGTGGTTCTCATGATAGCACATGATATCCCTATATACCCTCCATATCAAGTAGTTGAATCAACCTGACACTCCAGTTGTGTGTCTCTGGTATCTCCTAGGGAGGTCATCTATAGCAACATTTGGAATGTCCAGAGTCAACTAGTTGAGGTTGTCCTCCAACTCGGTTAACTCGTCATCTCCTCTGTGTACGAAGCGAGCCCCCGCTTTCCTGTCCATTGGGGATGAACCTCCATGTCGTGCATCTCCTATGTCTTCATGAAAAATTTAGGTCTTATCATCATTTAAAAAAAATTATAAAACATGAAAATATAAAAAATAATCAACATCTTGAGAATTTTTCTTACCAATATCGCCCCATTGGGCGTCTGCTGGTAAAGGTAGATCTAGATCTCCTCAGAATTCAGTCCCAGCATAAGCATAATCCTCAATCATGAGGATTTGGTATTCCAACCAACGGAATAAGGGATTCTCGTACTTGACTTTGTCCCCGCCACCTCCAGTGCGGGCCATGATCTCTACCCACCGCAGCATGCGGCAGTCTCGAGCTCTCGGCTAGATGAAAACCACCTATGGTCAGGAAAGGTATCTGATTGATAAAGAAACATTCTAGGATAGTCTCATAACCAAACTATTTTAACTCCCCCTGCCGACACTTAGTCAGTTGATCCTTGAACACAGTGATAAATGCTTCGGCCCAGTTAAAAAAAGTGGGTGCCATAGCCTCTAGGGCATAAAGCATGTGTTCCTGGGAAGCTTGATGAGCCCCTTGGATCCCTACAACCCTCTACATAGTGAAGAGTACTGTCTAAAGAGGCAAATCCATCACTCCCTTGATGGGGATCTTTTTCCTCAACATCTTAGTTCTTGGAAAACAGTGGTGAACTATGAGTTCTAGTGTTATGATGTCTCCCCCTTAGGAACCTGTCAATGAGATTGGTGCTCCACGCCTAGATAATCCAGTAAGAAAGTAAATATCTTACACCTCCACTGTAAGAATGTGGTCCCCCACCTCAAATTATTGTTGTTCTAGTTTCCACATTTGTAAAATGTATTCCAGTAGTTTTACATGAGATATCATACTAGGAGCATGGAAGAATTTCAAAAGGACACAACCTCATAAAGCAGTTATAGAAGCCACATCTCCCCTATCTCTGGAATCATTTTCCTCATGTTGAATTTATTTCCACCCCACCATTTCTACTAAAACAACCTGCCAAAAACCAAAATTGAAGCATTTAAACACATAATCAACCTTTTAAAATACTTCAAAATCATTATTTTTGCTAAGGAATCCATCTTTTGGGCATGCTTTGCATCATCGCTTCAGTCTCCTTGAGACAGAGAGGTGCCACAACCTATGTAGGCATAGAAAATGTGGTTTTCCATGAGCACCTATTTCCCGCAAAGGATAAGCATGTGTAATGTCCCTTTTTGAAATTTATTAAATGACCAATTTTTTTACTTTTTCCCCAATTTCGACCTTAACTAGTTTTGATGTCTAGACCTCCAAATTGACCCAAATGCTCCCAAATTTTCTCAGAAGGTACATGAATGATATTAGAAATTAAATATTATGTTCAGGGATGTTTTATTACCCCCCAATTACTTCTGAAAACTTGTTTAATGTTCTGTTCAAAGTAGGAGTCTTTACTAGCAAATTAGGGCTCCAATTCCCCCTAGGTAATTGCAGGAAATGGCTTCTCAAATGGTCCCAAAGTCACTAGAATATCTGAATAGAGGCAGGGGATGTGTAAGGGGGAATTTTTAAATTATCATATGCATCATGTTTTATTTTATACAGGTTTTTATGACTCTTTCCAAAACAGCTCCCAAATCACAATTTCGACCCTTGGCGAAAATGCACCAAATCTTCTCCCAATGCAATAAAAAAGAGTAAAATGGATTCCAATGCTTAAATAATGAGCATGATAATTTAAATACACAGTAATTATAGTCAATTAATCATACATTTATCATATATACATTCCTCCATTCGAAATAATAAGCATTACCATGGCATATATCAAAATAGAGTGGAAATGGTCATTGTTTGCTCATTAAAAGTCATTTTGACATACAACTCTTGGTTATTTCGACTTGAAACTTTTTGAGAATTAAGAAAATATCATATGTAACTGATTACAATCATAAATATATTAGTAATATATCTACCAAATATTACATGATCTCACCCAAGGTGCAATCCCTCCATGAGCATGAATATGCAAAGAAAACTGGCAATGGTTGAGAGAAAGTGTTGAAATAGAAGAATCCACATGCTTCCCTGTAGATTAAAAATGAAAATGAGACTCCATTAAATCTCAATGAAATACCTGAGTGGCCTCTCCAAACACCAACTTGGATGGGAATCCTTCACCCTTGAAATTGGCTAAGGCAAGAAAACTAGTCATCCACTAGCTCTCACAATTCACAAATGACAATTTCTTAAATGACCAAAATCCATTCTCTTGGTTTCTTCCTGTATTTTATAAACATACTTAGACTTATAAGGTTACAAATCCATCCACAAACTCAATCCAATTCAATAGTGTGTGTGCTCATTATTTTCCATGTGTCCTCCCTTTCCTAGCCTTCTGTTGTAATCTCACAGATCACATAAGGTTACCAATAATACATACTAAAACATACATACATAACAGAGACAAGAGATAAGAACAAATAGGTGAATTAACAAATTATATTATATGAATGGTTCCATACAACACAAAGAACTCAACCGAGTTCTCATCTGGCTCAACAGCCTAATATATATGATTACAAAACAGTTACAAAATAACTACCTGTCAGTTCGGTGAACCGACATGACCTTAGGTGGCCGACCTAATCTCTAGCTTAGTCAGCCAACCGACTTAGTTGGCTGAACAACTAAGTCAGCTATCATTCAAGTCGACTTAATGACTTGCTCCTCCAACATTTCCCCCATGAAAAAAATGTTTCTTCATCTCGAAGAAACAGGGAGGTACAAAATTATTCCTGTCTGGTCTCAATAGTTATTGTGATGTGCCTGGTCTTCGTGGGCTATGAAGTCTGATGGTCAGTCTTTTCTATACACAGACTTTGAAAATGGTTGGGGTTTTCACTGCTAGGTCATGTTGGAAATCTGTCAAACTTTGCAAAATATTCTGGATTTCGATGGTGAGTGTGGTCAGACTTGATAAGATTGACATTTTCTCTGAAATGGAGACTTCAGCTATTCTCTCCATTTCGGGACCCATAAACTGGTCCTTCTCCTCTGCAGTCTTGATAAGTCATTTCATCTATGGGCAGATGATGTCGACTTTTTCCAAGTTGGGGATAGCTTGTTGCATCCACTAATGTGCTTCCCTCTCAAGTTTCTGCAGCTTGGCTGTTTCAAGCACTATTTGTTCTTCTATTGTGGTTCTGAGTGCTTCATTAGTGGTTTTCCTATTTTCCAGTGCCTGGGTCCGTTGTCGGGTCTGCTCAGTTTGCTGATAGAATTGCCCATAGTAAGCAGGCCAGTCTCGCAGTATTTCTTTACTGATGACAATCTCCTCCATGTGATCTTGCAGCACTTTATAAGCTTCAGAAAAGGTGGTGTGCTATGCCATTAGGAGTCGGGTAGTTTCTTCTTTTTGTTCCTCCTTTGTTTCCTGAATCTGTGCTTTGAGTGCCGACACCATGCTTTCAAATAGATGATACGCCCTTTCAGGTGGTTTGTCGGTGTTGACCTCTACAGGGCCTGGCATTACTAAATGGGCCAGGTTTTTGCATTTGTTGAGGAACTCGACCTGTTCTGTGACCTTGTCGTCGAGTTCCTTACGTCTCTGTTGGCTCCTCATCTTTGCTTCGACTGCTAGGGTCTTGAGGAGTTGTCCTAGATCTGCATCAATCAGTGAGGTTGCATCTTTCAATTTGATATGGAACTATGATGGCTATCCATGATGCTCCTTCTTTTGTTTCTCCTTCCTCTTCTTATGCTTTTCCTTCTCTGTTTCTATCGGCGCCTGTGTACCTACAAAAGTTGATTCGGGATCTTTGGTTTGTGGGATAGTGGTTGATGGTTTCTTTGGTTGGGGGGGTGGAATGACTGCTACCTTTGGTTGGTTAGATGCAGGGGCTACAGAAGTGAATGCAGTTGGTTCCATCTTGTCGGTTTGGTGGTCTATTTCGCTAAGGTATTCTCAGCTTTCAGTTGACTGGATGCTCTGATGCTCTCTCTATATGGATTGCGGTGAATGATCCTTCAGCAATCCAGTATTTATAGGCGATGCTGTGGACGTTTTCATCGATGAGTGTATTAATGGAAAACGTGATGATCCAGCTGGAACACTTGAGTGTGCGTTAATGGCATATTGATTTCAGCGCTCGATGTCATGAATGCACGATGGGACTATCGAGGTCGTCGGTCGATGTCAGTTATGAAAATGGTTAATGAAAATGGTCGATCGATGGTGTTATGTCGATGGGCATGATGTCGGTTGTCGAAATGGTAATTTCCTGTCATAGTTTTCTGCGTGTATGGTATTATTTGTTTTTTGTATTTTTAGGTTTTTAGAGATTTTGTTTTACAGTTATGGTCGTTATAGGATTTTGTTTTTTTAGGTTTATTTCTAGTTTCTGTAGCATTTTAGTCGGGATCCATTAACGAGTTTCCAAAATACTATGCCTTGTAATGTCCTTAGTCGGATTGATCCGTTGGTATGTATCTCTTTGACAACATAGGGTCCCATCCATTATGTATGCAACTTTTTAGGTTTTCCTTTTACTTGACTATTGTATAGTAGAGCAAGGTCTCCTACCGACAAGTTTTTGTTTTTGATGTTTCTGTCGTGCCATGATTTCTCTTGCTATTTCTGAATTTCTTGATGTTGTATTGCCATTAGTCGATGTTATTCAAGTTTGCTTAGTTGCAATAGTCATTCCTTTCTTCCTTGTTCTACATCAACATGTAGGATCTCTAGGATGATAGGTGTCTGTTGTCGGAAGTGTAATGGAACTACTACTTCTTGTCCATAGACTAGTCGAAAAGGAGTTTGGTTGATCGATCATTTATATGTTATTCTATATGCCCATAATAATACAGGTATTTTCTCATTCTAGTCATCCTTATCAGCATTACATATTTTGGTTAGTCCTCTTGTTAATGTTTTATTAAATGCTTCAATTGCTCCATTCGACTGAGGATGGTATGTTGTACTCCGATGATGGTCGATTTGGAACTGGTCGATTAGGGTTTTGATAGTTTTATTGATGAAGTGTGTTCCTTGGTCGCTAATTAGGGTTAGTGGGAATCCAAATTTGGTGATGATATTCTCATAAATTTATTGAACAGCTATCTCACTAGAACATGTGTCGACTGGTTCGGCCTCTACCCATTTAGTTACATATTCGACTGCAGTTATGATATACCTTGCGCCTGTCCTTTTTGCTGGTATAGGAAATGGTCCTATGAAGTCTATGGCCCAAATTTCGAATGTCAGACTTGGGTTCACTGATATCAAAGGCATTTTCGTCCTAGGGAGAGGTCAACCTAGTCGTTGAAATTTGTCACATTGACTGACAAAAGTTTTGCAATCTTTGTGAAGTGTCAGCCACCATAACCCTGACTGTTGGATTTTCTTTGCAGTTGTGTCTTCTTGGAAGTGTCCTCCTGCAGGTCTATAATGTTCTTCATGCATAATGTTGTCTCATTCATGTTCTAGTACACACGTTCTGAGGATGTCATCTAATCTCATTTTGTATAAGAATCCATTTATAAGACTGTATGGTGTAGCCTTCATAGCTAAGATCTTCTTCTTCTTTGTACTCATTCCTTCTAGTGCATGTCCATATTCCAAGAACTGGGCTATTTCTTCTAATTCTGCTGGTACTGCTTCTATCCAAAATAAATGTGCATCAGGTAAGTCATCTTCGACTCCTATCGGCTCTTCTCCTGTGTCGATTCAGGATAAATGGTCGGGACCGACATTTAACTTACCTGGTCGAACAACGACTTCGAATTCGAATTCTTGGAATAATAATAGCCATCGACAGATTCTTCCATGATGTAGTGGTTTATTGCCGAGATACTTAAGTGCCTGATGGTTTGTATAGAATATAAATGGGTTAGCTAAAAGATAATGTCGATATTTTTGTAGTGCAAAGACCATTCCTAGTGCTTCTCTTTCTATTGTCGAATAGTTTCTCTCAGCTTTGTTTAATTTTCTGTTATTGTAAACTATAGGATAATCCATTCCATCATCTCCTGGTTGAGTTAAGATTGATCCTATTGCTAGGCCTGATGCATCAATATGAACATGGAATTTGATCGACCTCTTTGGAAACCTTAGAATTATTGCTTCGACTAGTTTTCTTTTTAATTTTTTGAATGATATGTGGCACTCCTCTGTCCAGTTGAACTCTTTATTTTCTCTTAATAGTTCTTCAAGTGGATATGTCATATCTGAATAATATCTTATGAATTTTTTGTAATAGCCTGTGTGGCCAAGTATCACCCTGACTTGTTTTGGGTTTACTGGGGGTTTTAGGTCGAGGATAATTTTGATTCTTGCAAAGTCAACCTTAATACCTTCCTTACAAACAATGTTCCCTAATAATATCCCTATGGGGGTCACAAATATTCATTTCTTGATGTTTAGGGATAGTTGAATTTGTCGACATCTCTCCAACATAAGCCTGAGCCATTTGCAATGGTCCTTTAACATGGAGTATATTGTCCAATCATCAAAGTATACTGCCATGGTCTTGTAAATATATTCTTGAAATGTTTTGACAACAATTCTAGAAAATAATGCAGGTGCATTTTTTAATCCAAAAGGCATAACCTTGTAAGCAAATGAGCCGAATTCACACACAAAGGTTGTCTTTTTCTGGTCTTCTTTAGCTATTGGCACTTGGTTATAACCTGAGAATCCATCTGTAAATGAGTAGCATTCATGTCCTGCAACCTCATTTAAGATTTCATCTGCATAAGGAGTTGGAAATGGGTCTGTCAGTGCCACTTTATTTAGTTCCCTGAAGTCGACACAAATTCTTAGTTTGGTCGGATCATGTTTCTTAGGCTGTACAACCATTGGACTTGCCCATTCTGATTGGTCAATAGGGTAGACGATGCCTGCTGCAAGCATGTTATCAGTTTCCTTTTTGACTATCTCTTTGTATTTGTGAGATAGTTTATATGGCCTTTTCTTCATAGGTCGAACATTAGGTTTAGTATCAATCTTCATCTCTCCCATTTCATGGACTAAGCCTTTGAGGTCTTTATAATATTGAGAAAATACATCTTGCTTTTAATAAGTTCACTATCTCTGTGGTCTGCGCTTCACTCCAGTAGTCACCGATATTTGCCATTTTTGGTCAATAATCATTTGAGATGTCGAATTCCCTAGTTTTGACTTTAGCATCTAGCAATTCTGGTGTTTTGGCTTCATTGATTGGTCGACTTCCTTCCTTAAACTGTGAGAATGTGGCAGGGAAGTCGGATGCAGTCATTCTATCGATATCCTATTTGTCGATTGTTTCCACTTTAAGGACTGTACAAATAGGTTTAGATGTTTCGACATGGTTTGATTTCCATCTAAAGCCTTTCCCTTCTGTATTTTCATTTTCTAGCTGTAGCCTTGTTGACTATGGTTTTGTCCTCGTTTGTATATTATTGCATTTCATTGTCTGTTGGTTATCTTTTAAGGGTTTGTTTTTGGTTGGCTAGATAAATTCTTTAATCTGTTTTGCTATTTTGACCAACTTTTTATTTTGTGGTATAAAGTTGAAATCTTTAATGAAATTTTCTCTGAGTTCATGCCATAGGAATGTTTCACCTCTAGATTCTTCCATTTTATACCATTTTTTTGGTAAGTCAACGAGGGTTGATGGGAACAGGTGTGGCCATGCTCATTCATCCTTATATCCAAGTTTTCTCTATTCTTTTTCACATGTCTTAATATGGTCTTCTGGGTTTTGTCCTTGAGTGAATATAGGTATCTAAGCTTGTTTGGTTAACTTCTTTCCTCCAAACCTTTAGACAAAGTAAGTCGAAGCTGTTTTCCAGGTCTGCAGTCTTGTCTGATGGATATCCCACCATCGAGCATCTCAGCCTGTAAAAGTTTCTACTAGGATTTGAAGTCGGCCATGGTCACCAATATTTTTGGAAACTTGTTCTACATGCATGACTGGTGATTCTCTTTCCCTGTATCTTGGTATTTGTGTAGTATTTACATTGGTAGGTTGTAAGGTAGGGTAGTCCCTAATTTTCTTCTCAAAGATTTTTGGTACAATGGACACTATGAAGCACTGTTGGGTGGGATTTTTCTACACTTTTTGAATAGTCCAACACCCTCTTGCTTGTGTTTCGTAGTTCTCAATCTCCCAATCATATAATTTTGCGTCTGAATTATAACCAACTGAGTCTTGGTTGCCTAAATGAAGTTCTCCGTAGATATTAGGTTATGTATAATCTGCATTGTTTTGAATTTGGTAGATTTGTCGGATGTCAACTTCTTCATCGATAGGTTCAGTCCAAGGTTCTCCTTAGGATGGATGAATAGGTACAATGACCTTTTGTCCATTTCCTTTTAATTTGATTCTCTCTTTGTCCATGGATATTGATGCTTTCATATTTCTACCCCAAGGTCGACCTACTAACACTGGGAAGGAACTGGATCCTTCCTTAGGGTCAATGATTTCGAAGTCGACTTTGTTCGAGATTCCTTTTATAGTTGTGTCACATTTTTACAGACTCCAATAGGTTCAATTAGGCCCTGGTCGGCTAGTTTGAGGTATATGCTTGACTCATATAGTCGAGTTCTTCCCATTTGTTCCAAAGTGTCATGAGTCATGATGTTTACTTGTGATCCAAAGTCGAGCACTACTTGTCGAACATGGTATCCCTCGATTTCCAGGTCGACAAGTGGGTCGGCATCACCTTTATATTTTTTATTTAAGCTGTAGATATTCTTTGTTTGTTTTTCAAAGTTGTTATGTTTTATTTCATATAGAAAATCAATAAACTGAGATACTGAGTTTTCTTTTTGTACGAGTTGCATTAATTCATTTATTGTGTTATGTCGATTGTCGTTAGCTTGTTCTTGTCATGCAAATTATTTGAATACATTGGTTTCTTCTTTGTATGTTTGTTTTTCTTTAAGTGGATCAGGGTAGACATTTTTCTCTTTTATTTTGCTGATTCTTGGGTTATCACTTCCTGTTTTTGTTCCTTGTCGAGTTACAATATGCAATTTTTTTGTGTTTATTACATCATTTTTTTGCACACACGACAAGACATTAACATTTTTCTTTGTATTTATTTTTTCCAAGATGGTAGGGAAATCCTCTAGTGAGTGATCCCCTACTCCACAATGAGTACAAAATTTGAGGTCAGTTTTGTCTTTATATGGACAGTCTGCATACCAATGTCCCTCCTTATAACATGTAAAGCATTGGATGGGTCGACATGGTCGGTTGTCTCAATTCCCAGGGAATCGACCTCGTCCTCCGTAGCCTCCACGTCGATTGTCATACCGACGCTTGTATCTTCGACCTCCATATCTCTGACTGTTCTGATCATTTGATAAGTTGTTTTTCCCATTATTTTGTGCAACTATATTGGTTTGGTAGACTGCATGATAATTTTGTCGGTTCTTCAGGTTCAAATGGTAGTTGGCTGTGTTATGGTTTTTAGTTTCGCAGATTGCACACCAGGATGCCTTTCCATTCTTCATGTTGAACGGGAAATATTTTGTCGAGTGTTCTCCATGCTCCTGGAAAATGTCACAAAAACATTTTGTCTGCACGAATCGAACGTCCTATCGGCTGTATTCCTATCGACAATTGTCTTTGGAATGTCCGATCGTCGAGCACTTTGTGCACCAGATATCCTGATTTTTGAGGTTTAACTCCTTTAAATACTTTTGTACACTCTCAAGCTGTTCTTCTAATCTATGATCAGTGGAGTATGCTGGTATGTGCTCATCCATTTCCACTTGGAGATATTTTGTAAGCGCATCTTCATAAGACTTGAATGTTTCCAGACTTATGTGTCGGCAGACTTTCTGAGCTAAACTTGCAAGAAACCACTGGATTAGAAATTGTTCATCTATAACATAGTCCAGTTGGCTCAGAAGGTCTTTCCATTGCTTATCATAGTTGCAGGAAGTTTCTCCTGGCTTCTATGATGTTGTTTTTAGTTTTTTCACTGCTAGGTATTTTGCATCTGGAGTTTTGAAAAATGATAGAAATTGTGCTTTGATCTTAGCTTTGGTTGCTTTAGGTTGTCTTTCAGAAAATGTCATATACAAAGTTAATGCCCTTTTCCTCAAGGAACCGATGAACTATGCCATCTATTTTTCTTCATCTGTAACTTGTTTATCCTCCCAAGTCGACTCACAGACGAACCAGTGTCATCTGGGGTCCTCATCCCCCTCATATAGAGGAATGTGTGCTGACCCATGACCCATGTCAGAATCATTGTCGCTGCTTTCAGGAGGTGTTGGTGGTGGAGGTGGGGGTGGGGGTGGTGGGGGCAGTGGGGTTATTGTCTTATTCATCTCTGCGAAACTATGGTCAATGAAACTCTCGTTCCCGTTGGTTGTCGATTCTTCTTCAACCAGTGGTCAGTTAGTGTTGATTTCTCTTATCGATGTCCCACTTCTACTATTTGTCCACAATTCTGAGTGTTATGTGTTTTCAAAATTTGTATTTGGCAAGGGGGGTGCTCCTTCATGTGTCGGTAAGAGTAAGTGGATACTTTGGTTGGAGGGTACCGCTTGAAAGGTAACCCAATTTTCTTATTCTGGTCGACGGATAATGAGGTGTCTTCTAGTGTATGTCTCGTCGTCTAGTCGACTCCATATACCAAAGTCACCAGCTCCTATTCGGAGGTCTTCTTTGACAATAGTTTGTATCCGGGTACATGGATTCAATGGAGAGAGAGTTGTTCCTTCATGGGGATCTCTTAATTGGAGAGCTTCTGGCTACCCTATCCACAATTCTTCCTCCCTAGGGGACGCCTCTTTTTCCACACCTTCTTCTTATCGATCATGACTCAACTCTGGCAGATTTCTTTCCTGGTCGGTCACCCTAGGACTCCTTCCTCTATGCAGCACTAAGGCTCTTCTTCTTTCTTCCCTCCTTTGTTGTCTCTCTTCCCTCTCTATTTTCTGAATGTTCGACATACCGTTGTGTGATACTATTTTCTTGATTTCCCTTTTTGTCATATTTTCATTACTAGTGAATGGTATGTACTTCTAGTCAACTATAATCCACTCCACTTTACCTCGACATATGACCAGCTACCCCCCCATAGCCTACCCGATGCTTTTAGAAAGCCCGGATAGTTCGGCCTACTTGCTTAGGAAGTATTCCCACTCCCTTTCTGCAATGAATTTTTCCCACCTCTTTTGCTTTTCCTCCTAGTTAGAGTTTGATGGCGGTCGATGAAGTGATGGATGAGGTTCGACAATATGACCTACTCCCTTCTCGATCAGAAATTTAAATAGCAAGGTCGATAAGGAGCACAGAAATTGCTCAGTGAGGTCTATGTAAAATTTCTCGTTGACAGTTTCCACCGAAGTTCTATCTTCTACTGCTTGCTCCTCATAGAAGTCGTCGGCGATTTTCTTGAACCACTTCAACAAGTTTTTTTTTCCTCCTCGGATCAGTTTTTCTAGCAACTATTGGTCTTTAGTCCCTTCTGCCTTTTTCATCCAGGAGTTTCTTGAGAAGTTGGGGCACTGATTCTACAAACTTCTCATGTGTTTCTGTAAAGAATATTGCTTTTTCTTGTGCGATTGTTAATCTATTCCTTCGTGCATAATTCTGCAAATAATTTGCAACTTTACGTTCCCACCAGTCCTTAATCTCCTGTTCTAATATCATTTGTTTGCATACATCTCATACATGTACTACCGACAATGGAACCAACGTTGTAATCTCACAGATCACATAAGGTTACCAATAATACATACTAAAACATACTTACATAATAGAGACAAGAGATAAGAACAAGTAGGTGAATTATTAGATTATATTACATGAATGGGTCCATACAACATAGAGAACTGAACCAAGTTCTCATCTGGCTCAACAGCCTAATATATATGATTACAAAACAGTTACAAAATAACTACCTGTCAGTTCGATGAACCGACACGACCTTAGGTGGCCGACCTAATCTCTAGTTTAGTGACCAACCAACTTAGTCGGCTGATCGACTAAGTCGACTATCATTCAAGTCGACTTATCGACTTGCTCCTCCAACACCTTCCACCTTCCCCAAATTTGATTTGGAGCCCATTGAGATTCCTCCACTCACATGAGAGCTCTCTTGGATGCTCTATTTCGACCTGACATGTCAGATATGTAAGATATCATCCTTCAGATATAATTTTTGTCATAGGTGTCATATCATCTTCATCATTGTTGTCATAGAGCTAGGGACTCTAGTCTAGGTATCTCACTACCTCCAAAATGACTCTTCCTTTCCCATGTGAGTTACATTTCCTCCCAAATTTGACCTATGATGCATATGGACAAGTGTATTAGCCTTATAACTCATCCAAGAACATTTATACTTCCCATGGATTCGAAATTTCAAGAGGAGGATTCCATGTGGCACAAAAATTCTAACTTGTGTGGGCCTCATAGTCTCCATGTGTATCCATGCTCCATTTCCACTTCAATTTTATCTTGTATTTATTTAATAAGATACATGATTAAATATTTATCCCATTCTAATGTCTGAACATCATTTATTATCTCCCTTATTAAAATTCCAAATGTATCCATCCAAACTAGGGAACTAGTAGCATGATGGAATTGTCCTGCTATGCAATTATTTAAATGGGGACATTACAATCCTCCCCACCCAATATTGCTTGTCCTCAAGCAATTTCAGATTTGTGTGCTGCACTACTCTGATTACAGTCATATTCTCAAGTGATGATTAAATCTCTAATGCTGCTTTTTCACCCCACAATTGAAACCAATGAGACCAAAAATGATCCCAGGGTCCCATATGATCCTGATACATGTATGGTGTGAAATGTCTATGATGAAATGCCATGAAAACCAAGCATGTGAAAATTGAATCCATCTCTCAAAAGTTATCCCTCACAGGAAACTGGAACACTGCTTTGCAAAGATGACCTCAAATAACTGAAGCTTGGTTTTCTTTCTCAACCCAACAACCAAACTACTACTCCAAGTGAGATGAAACCAAGCAATTCTATGATCCCATTGCTGGTATCTCACCCTTCCAAACATCATGAGTACAAAATATAGATCATGAAAGTACATAAAAACATCATACAAATTTACATCAAGAAGGTACCTCATCAAAGAATCATGAAAGTGCTTATACCTCTAAGTAAGTAGATCACCATGTATCCCATACACACGAGCATGAAGTATTATATCAAATCTGCCCCAATGACATAGGTGAGGATCCCATGTCTCATAATGCTGATCCCAATGTATATAATGTGAATCAATATAATCAGCCATGTGTTCTTTCATCCAAGAAGTGAATGAAGAACTTCCAGCAAAATCTGAACCAAATAAGGAGCAAATAAAACATGGAGACTTCAAGTGGCTCAAGGAAGTCTCATCAATACATTAATGAATATGTATATCATCATGGAATAAAAGAGTATGTTTCTTCCAAAAATAATGTCCTTCGATCATATATATCTTCACCTAAGTGTGGGATGAAGTTCCCCCAGCATCAAATGGACTAGGAAAGGAGCAATGAAAATCACACAACAGCATTTGAGCCCAAAATTGGATGACAGAAACCCACGACATCCGATGTAAAGTACGATTGTGTCAGATTGCAATGATGAAAAGTACTGTACATTCCAATTTTTTTTTGTCATATTACAGATTCGTTGAATTTCCAACTTTACACCTCGTAGGTTTTGCGACAAACATTATCGCTGATTAAGAGACGTCACCTCGTCGGATTTGCGATGACTATGGAAGGTGTTATCGTCGAATTTTCGACAAGAACATGATACTTGTTTGAAGTTGGAAAATCAATTTGGATGGGGATTAGTCTTGGAATTGGTGGGGAATTTGGGTTATGGATTAGGAATATGGTGGTTACTTATGGGTTTGATAATGGAGTGATATGTATATAGTATCATTCAACTCATAGTGTGTATGGATCTTGGCTCCATTTGGATGGGGCATGGTCTTGAACTTTGTAGAATGCTTGGGATAAGGATTCACCATACGGTGGTTAATATTGGGTTTGATCATGTAGTGATATGCATTGCATGTGAGGCCAATGGCATCTTTTTTTATCCAATGAGAAATGAGCACTAAAACTTCGGATGATAATTGATGGTTTAATAACATGGCCAAATTCCCATATATTTGTTTTAAGGATTATAAGTGGATAATAGTTTGGGATTTTTATTGACTACTAGATATTAAAAGGGATAAGGAAAAGGGTTTATGCCATTAACTTAGTGGTTGGGAGATTATTAATATATGAAAAGCAATCTATAGAAGAAAGGAAACAAAATTTTAGTGGCAAGGCCATGGACCAAAAAAAAATTTAATGAATTGGTATATGGTGAATTGTGCATCAATATTGAAAATACATAGCATCATAAGGAAAATGATACCATAATAAAATACCACATTCACATCCAAAAAATTATTCTATAGGTGACTTTTTTATGATGGATACACAAATATTTTTTGGCCTTCCATTTACCTTGTCATGTGCATGCAACGTTTCATTGTTCATCTGGCTTGAGTGATAAAATCATAACCATTCTATTGTTAAAACTAAGTGTTGTGTATGCATTTTCTTTGAACTTGGTCTTGTCATTCAATCAACCTACAACCTATTCCATCGTGTGTATCACAAACACCAAACTATTATGCATCCATTATTAGACTGGACTGTGATGATCAAATAAACACCAAAAACAAATCTAAGGGATCAAATAACATTTCTAGGCCATAGATTTCATAACTAAAATAAGCCTAGAACAAAACATTTATTTTCATTTGAGTCCACAGGAAAATCTAAATTCCATTTTCATTTTTTCATAGTTAATGAGCAAATCTAAATGCTAACAAATTTTGGTTGTTATATTTTATGTTTTTTTAAATATATATATTTGTTAATTTTTAAATATATATATTTGTTAGTTTTTTAGATTATAATAATATATATTATATATAATATTTAGTGTTTTTATAAAAACATTTAATTTTTTATAAAAGATTTGGGGAGGGATTGGGGAGGATTCTCTATTGTTGTGAACGAGAAATGGCAATAACTTATCCAGAATACCCATTTCGAACCTATTCATGAACCCTGATTGTGACTGTGGGAGATCCATTCATCCATCCATGGCAGTAATAGTAGGGAAATGGAAAGGCCAATTGGACTTGATCCACAAAGCCTTAATACCCTCCTCTTCTTCTTCCGAGGGTTTGGGGAGATTTCTAGGAGCTTTGCGAACACATTCATCAGCATCGACCGAAGAGAAAGACATTGTGGTGGTCGGAGGAGGGCCGGGAGGGTATGTTGTCACCATTAAAGCCGCTCAGCTTGGTCTCAAGATGACATGTATAGAGAAACACCATGGCTCTCTGAGCGAGGGTTTACAAACATTCTTTACACACATACAACATCTACTCTGCACAAATCAATAGAATTAAGTGGTCATGGAGACAACTTCTGGTATTTTTATTCAATTCTCTCATTTTTCTTTCCCGAAACATGAATAGTTTGAATTTAATGTTTTCGATTGTTTTGGTAAAATATGTAGACCGCTGCAGGGTTTGGTTTTTAGTTTGACTGCTTCCCACTTAATTATCCTAGAATATGTGTTTGATTTGTCACTTAGGGTAAAGAAATTGGAGACATTGTTTCATGCTTACATGGAATTTTATCTTACCCTCATTTGTTGATGTCTAATTGGATGCCCGAGAATTTAGCTTAGGGTTTCAAAATATTTTTTTCTTTTTTATTTTTGGCCCGTCATTTGGTTTGATATGAAATCAAGTGCCTGAGAATTAAAATCATGGTATCTGGGGCACTCCTCCCACTGTCGAGCAACTTTTATGTCAAGTTTCAGGTTTGAAATTCCCTTGTGATGGAGATAAATAAAAGTATAGGGAAACTAAAAATTCATCAAATCGCACAAACAATTTTTATTCTAGGAAAATGTCAACTTTCAAGGTCCCATAATTTTATTATGGTTAGAAATCCAGGGGAATATTTATAATTATCAAAATACAAATGATAAATACTTAGCAAGTAGTTTGCAAAATATTTTACATTGTTTTCGGATATGCACGTATATAATGCAATAATTGGGAATATACTTTGAAAATCTATACATCAGACCTACGCCTTGGGTGGGACTCTTGGAAACCTATGCTGCCTTGTGTTGGGAAATAGGGCAGACCCAGGTTTTATACCTTTAACTTTGCACCAACAAAAGACCCACAGTGTTGGCCCTTTCAACAACAACCTGCGAACAGGTTGCAGTCTCACCTGAAACAGCTATGGGGTGCCGCAAAACCAGGTTTCTGCAAGCAGAAGAGGGATATTACTGTACCTTTATCTTTTAACAGATTATAAATATAAATCACAAAGCTTAACATTCACTTATTTAGCTTTGCGGTTAGATAAACAAACAGTGCCTTGCGTAGCCCTTTACTGGGAATTCACAGCGAAGTTATTATCTAGCAGTATCTTTACTTATCAGATATATAGATATTAATGCATGAAAGAACATAACAAAACACAACACAAAAGAACCACAACACCAGATATAACATGGTTCACCCCCAGTGTAGGGGTTACGCCCACATAACTGCGTTTTATTCAACTTTCTACAAAAACCACAGTTCTAATCTGTGCACTCAGCTGTAGATCCCTTCAAGTCCTCAAATCCGTGCACACAGCTATAGGCCTCTGCGCACTTAGCTGTAGATTTCCTTAATCACCCAAAACCCTCTACGCACACAGCTGCAGAGGTCTTCCATGCACACAGCTGGGACTTAACCTTTCTTACAAAATAAGCCTTAGCTTCGCATCAGTTCCTTTTACATCAAAATCCTAACCTTACTTCTTTACAAAAGTTCTTATTTATAGTGCACATATTACAAAACCATGGTCTTAAACCATGGGCTCCCCGATCCCTAAACCCTGGACTTAAACCATGGGTTTATTACAAACAGAGGACTTTTACTCAACCCCGACACCCCTAAGACTATTTTGAGTCAGAACTCTGCTTACAAACTCCAAAACCCTGCGGAGTTACCTACCTTAAGGACCGTTGGGGTACGCGCCCCAACAGGCCCCTAAGACTCACTAGTGGCCCGTCCCAGGACACTCTGCTGCTGTTCTGGTGATAGACTCTCGTTGGCGAAACCTGGTGCGCTGCTTGCTGAAACCCTACATGCAGTGGTTTGCGGCTTGTTCCTTTTCTTCATAAAATGCTGCTTAAGGCTTTCTGGATCTATCAGCGACCCCATCCCTCGATCTGCTTACCGAACATCTGACCATCCACAACTTAGGGGCTCCAGAATTGTGTGTCAAGGTGCATAAGACAAACATCCACCTTGGTTTTGCCAAACCAGGAGGATTCATCTTGGGATGCCTCAGAGTCTTCACGTGAGGCCTGGTGCCTTTCATCGCTCCACATTAGAGCAAAATTCCGCGTGCCTTCATCCTGGTCAATCCTTTCTACATAGGTGGATTGCTCAGAAGGTTCTGCAGATGCTTCTCCCTAAACTCACGTACTAAATCCTAGGCTTCGTAATCATTCGACATGGTCCTAAATGAAGAAACTTCAAAGAAATGCATAATGCAGGAGTCGCAGGCTGGTGTAGCTTCTTATAGAATCCCGCAACAGAATCTGTCATCATGGTGCATTAATGACGCCAAATCTGGTGGAGTGGCGGAAATCCTGTCCGCACGGTGCAAGATTTTCCCAAAATCTCATTATTACAGACAGTTAAGGTAGTGCTCGTGCCGACGCCGCCAAGTCTGGTTTGTCCCATCTGTCAGATTTTAAACTGTGACACACCTTTAATCTTCGACATAACTACTAACTCCAGCTTTGCCTTGACAAGAACCCTCGACACAATATGAACCTTCGAACTTTGCCAGTCTTCCACATGTCATAACTTTGAGGACAAATTCATTATAGTCTAGCACCCAATTTCAACTGTTCTTGGTACTTAGACTTTCCTTCCTGGTGTTACTTCTGATTAGGAGGTCCTAGCCTGTCCCTATACTTCTTTAAATGATTGCCATTTACCATAGAAAGTAAAATTTCTCCATTCAACTTAGCCAACTGGACTACACCACCATCAGTAACTTTCTGCACTATATATGGGCCTTTCCAATGTGTCTTGAACTTACCCGTGAACTTCATGAATTTGCTGTCATATAAGAGCATAAGATCACCCTGCTGGAACTGCTTCTTCTTGATGTGTCTATCATGCCATGCTTTTTCTTAAGCTTTCTGCACTTGCTGCTGGAACCTTGCAATAAATATGTCCTCTTCAAGTTCTAGTATCTTTGTCACCCTTTCTATTATTATCGTTGGGTCATCCATATCTATGAAAGCAGATATTCGAAGGCTAGGAACAATATATTCCATGGGCATGACTACTTCTTGCCCATAGACCAGCCTAAAAGGTGTATGGCCTATCAATTTCTTGCAGGTAGTCCTATAAGCCCAGAGTACTGCTGGAATTCTAAGATCCCAGTCATTTCTGTTAACGTTGCAAACCTTCGTCAGAGCCTATTCGAGGATCTTATTAAAAGCTTCGACAGTTCCATTAGCTTATGGATGATAGGCAGTACTCTTCTGATGATATACCTGAAATTCTTCAGTAAAAACTTCAATAGTATTATTTAGAAAATGTGAGCCCTGATCACTCATAAGGACTCTAGGACACCCAAATCTAGACAAGATGTTATCGAAGATGAACTTTGCAGCTGTAGCAGTGCTACAATTCTTCTCTGGTTGAGCTTCGGCCCAACGGGTGAGGTAATCCGTTGCTGTAATAATGTATCTTGCTCCTAACTTCTTCACAGGGGGATTGATAGGTCCGACAAAATCAATAGCCCATTTGTCAAAGGGTTGTAAAGTTACCTACGGAACTAGAGGCATCTCATCCCTCCTGGATGGTTTGCCCATCCTTTGATAGATGTCGCAGCTATGACAATATTCTTTTGCATCCTTGTGAATTGTGGGCCACCACAATCTGGCTGTCAGAATCTTCTGTGCTGTAGCTTTTCCTGCGTAATGACCTCCTGCTACCCCAGAATGTGCCTCAGCCAATATTAACAGCTTTTCATGCTCTAGGACACATCTGTGCAGTATTTCATCTCCCATCTTATATAATTGTCCTGCTATTAAGGTAAAGTCAGCTGCACAAACCACCAGTTGCTTCTTCTGTTGTGTTGTCATCTCGGCGGGTGGAAAACCTGTAGACAAATACTGAACAATATCCTGAAAATATTCATCAACCATCTGGATGGAAAACAACTGGGCATCAAGAAGACCTTCATCCAAGCTGGTAGGTTCTTCTCCCGACTCGAGCCTCGACAAGTGGTCAGGACCTAGATTCAATCTTCCTAGTTTGACTATGATCTCAAAATCATACTCCTGAAATAGAATCAGCCATCTGCATATCCTTCCACCTAGCATAGGTTTGTTAACCAAATACTTCAAAGTAGAATGGTCAGTAAACATCTTAAAATGAGATCCTAACAGGTAATGTTGAAACTTCTGCAATGCATAAACCATAGCAAGACCTTCACGTTCTGTTGTAGTATAATTTTTCTCTGCGGTGGACAATTTCCTACTTGCAAAAGAAATGGGGTGATCAATATTACCATCACCTGACTGGGCCAATACTATACCCAAAGCAATGGAGGATGCATCGACATGCACATGAAATTCCTTATTCCAATCAGGGAATACTAAGATAGGAGTAGTTACCATCTTTTCCTTCAAAATATCCAAGCTGGCTTGACACTCAGGGGTCCATTTGAACTTAATATCTTTCTTCAACTGCTTTTCCATCGGAGCAGTAATCTGAGCATACCCTTTAATAAATTTCCTGTAATATCCAGTATGACCAAGCGTAGTGTGAAGTTGTTTAATAGACGTTGGAGGTGGCAGGTTCACAATAATAGCTATCTTCGCAGGGTCCATCATCAATCCTTGTTTACATACAATGTGACCTAGCAGAATTCCAAAAGGTGCACAAAAGATACACTTCTTCAAGTTCAAGGAAATCTTGCGCTGTCTACATTTATCCAGCATAAGTCTTAAACTAGTTATATGGTCTTTTAGTAGCCCAAATATAGTCTAATCATCAAAATACACTTCTAAGAATTTATGTATATATTCCTTAAAGGTAGAGATGAATACTCTAGAAAATATAGCAGGTGCATTCTTCAATCCAAAAGGCATAACTGTATACTGAAAGGATCCCATTTCTGTAGCAAAGGTAGTCTTATGGCGATCCTCTGGAGCAATTCGGATCTGATGGTAACCTGAAAATCCATCAGTAAAAGAGTACACTTCTTGACCTCCGACATTGTCTAGTACTTCATCTGTGAAGGGTGTGGGGAAGGGATCATGTAGAAAAGCATCATTCAGCTTCCTTAGGTCGACGCAGATTCGGATTTCACCTTTAGTCTTCTTCTATTGTACCACCATAGGACCAATCCACTCGGATTCTTCAATAGGTTCAAAGATTCCTGCAGCAAGCATCTTATCCAGCTCCATCCTAACTTTTTCCTTATACTTAGGGTTCAACCTATAAGGACGCTGTTTCACCGGCTTCGCATCAGGTTTCAAGGGGATCTTCATGACTCCTATATCACCCAGGATACCTTTCATCTCTGAGAATTTTGTTGGAAAGAGGTCCTGATATTCATGGAGAAGTTGGGTCACTTTGCTTACCATTTCTTCATCCCAATAATCTCCAATGGTAGCATGCTTAGGCTGTTCTTCTTAACCAATGTTTACGGTCTGCATCTTCAGGGGCTGTGTCACTTCAGGTGCTGTGACTGCTGGTCCATGTACTTCGCAGTGGCCTTCTGACTCTGGAATAGCAATGTTGCGCGGATCGTCATCCTCGTCAATTGTGAGTTTATAACATTCGACTGCATTAGCTTCTTGTGCCTTCCAATCTGGTTGGTATTTTGCTATCTCTTGATCATCAAACACCTTAGTGTGGATCACCCTAATAGCTACGTCTAAAGTAGGGCAAACCTCATTAATAGAAAAGGTCAATACAAAACTATCGACAAGAGTATCCCAACTTACAGTACCCTGGCGAAGCTCGACGTCCACATACCAATTCTTTGTAGTAGGATCCAAAGTATGCACAAACCTATGTACCCACTCTGTCTGAGGTATATGCTTCCAGGCTTCATAGCATTGTTCCAAATGCTTCTGAGGGTTAGTCTTGCCATTAAATCTGCTCCGAACCTCCTGTGGTCGATCCGTGAATCTCAGGCGAAGGGACTGTTGGAAAACTTCCCAACTATGAATGTACTGTTTGTGGCCATTCCACCATCTAGCTGCTGTAGCTCTGAATGCTGAGTCCAAAGCCTCCATTTTCTGTGAGTCTGGTATTTGGGCTAAGAATTCGTCAATAAACTCTTATGGGTCTGTCAAACTATCAAAAACAGGTAAGGGTCTTGTTTGCGAGCCAAGCCATCTAAGAGACTTGTTAATTCTTGCACAACGGTGACCATGTAGCTCATACAATCTGTTCTGCCAATTCTCTAGACCATCATCTAAATCCGTCAAGCAGGAGCTGTCACACTGCCAATCCATAATACCTTCGGCATTAGGATTAACATAATCTTCTTCCTTCGCTGTGATATTGTAGATATGGTCCAACACATCCTGATCTTCGTCTCAGAGGGGTTCTGTGTACCTTTCTCCTTGAGAAGGATCCAGTGGGACTATGACTCTCAAATCGTTCCCTTCGAAAGTCATCTGTCTCTTCTTAAGGTTAATAACTGCAGCATTTGCCATTTCCCACTCAATACCTAACAAGGCTGGATAGAGATTGTTGTCGTCAATGATCTCAATAACTTTGAAGTCTGCTATAGTACAGATGCCATCAATATCTACTAGAACATTAGGGAGTCATCCTAGGGGCACAATATTCTGCTGATTGGATAATCTCAATTGGATAGGGGACCAGTCAAGGGTATGTTTTCCCATTTGTTCCCAGGTCTACTTGGTTAGGACATTGACTTCTGACCCTAAGTCCAAGATCACATCAGTCATCTCATACTCTCCTATCTAAGCATTCAACCTCATTTCTCTACCAGTTCTTTTGACTCTGTGCACAGCTTTTTCCAGACCAGAACCTTGCGGCGGTTCGCAGGAAGCAATAACTTTCTGCAACTCACTTAAAGCATTCTGATTTCTTAAAAGTTTTAGACAACTCTGTAAAAAGGAGGACAGTGTACTTACTTTATCCGTCGAAGCTTCTTGCGGCTACAACTGATGTGGCTGCACAGGTGCTACTGCTGTGCTAGAATCCACAAAATATTTCTTGGCTGCCATGAATGTCTCCTTTTCTCTTTCAATATCAAAGGCAGGGACTTTCACAGGGGCCTTATGAACCCAAGCCTCATCAGGATGTTTCACGGTAGGTTGTATATGTGTCGTAGCTCCACTTCTAGTAACAACATTAATAGCTGGGGCAGGTCTATGCTCGATAGAAATCATCTGAAGATTCTGAGTAGGGGCATTGTTTCTTTCCTGAATCTTAGCTATCAACTGCGGGCACTACTCAATCACATGATCTACTGCTCTGTAATACCGACATGTCGTAGTGGGGTTCCGATAGTCGTGAGCCAGATGTCCAGCCTGGTTACAGTTATAACACACCACCTGACCGCGTCCTCTGCCAACCATACCACCATGACCACGGCCTCCAAAAGCATTGCTACCTGATGCACCGCCGCGGTAGCCATAGCCATCATTGCTCAATCCCTCATTTTGTACCTGATAGGCATCATAGGTGCGCTCTCTTATGAGGTCAAAACTGTGACACTCATCTTCATTATGTCCTACGGACTTACAGAATTTACAATAGGAGTTCTTAGGTACTTGTCCATACCTCTATAGCAGATAGCAATCTTCAGGTCGATGTTGCCCTGTTGTTCTGTAAATCTCACAATATAGAACTTGTGGGTTAAACAGGTTTGGTGCACAAGTATTCAGGTAATTCCTTACCACAGGACACTATTCCTTGGCATGCCCTTCTGTTCAACATTGTGTACACTAAACCTCTTCGTGACCGGTTTTTCCTTGTTTCATATCGCGAAGCTCCAGAGCCATCGCTGCCAACTGTGCTTGGATTTGAGCAATACCAAAATTATCTGTGGCAGGGGAAGTTTCAAGCTTCATCATGATTTCCAGAGCCTCCTGCTGGTCAGCAACCTTCTATTGCATGAGTGGAGTCCGGATGTGCGGCAGCAACGTGGCAGTGAACCATTCCTTGTGTTGCGCAGGTCCAATGGTAAAACTGACTTGGTCTAGTAGAACTTTGAACCTCTGATCAAAGTCCCACACTGATTCACCACGCTTCTGCTGAATCTCTTTCAACTCCGTAATACACTGCGACTCTGATTTCAGCTTCTTAAATTCCTTTATCATTGCTGCTTTTATATCAGGCAATGCATGGTTCTGAGTGCTATAGAACTTCATGAACCAGGTTAGAGCACGGTCTCTGAAAGAAGTAACCAGCTGCGCTCTTTTTGTATCTTGATCTGTAATGGAATTAGCAGTCCACACTGCTCCACATAAAAACCAGAACTATTCTGGATCCTCTGATCTAGTTCCTTTGAAAACAGGTAACTTAATGTCATCATGTATGTCGGCCATAGTGGATCTAGGGGGGTTGGCGGGGGATTGGGAGTAGCCGAGGGGGAACTTAATGGGGTAGACTGACCTATGATAGGGGTGCTTGGGCTAGGGTGACTTCCAGACTACAACGGATTCTCAGGGATAATAGGTCTTCGCTGCGGGGTTACCGAGGGGTTTCCAACAGAAGGGGTTTCTTCGGGTTCGGACTCTGCGGGATTTAAAAGGGAATACTCAGTATGCTGACCCTGGGAATAGGATCCAAAATATCTCTTATACCTTTTTCCACTTCGTAGCAAACCACTTTGCTCTTCGAAGGTATTTACACTTGCAACCATAGGTTAGTAATACAAAATCTAACAGTCTGATTCAATGAGCAATATTCCTTTTTTAGCTAATAGCATTTTAATTCTCAAACTAAATGAATTCAAAAACTTACCCCTTCGTCCTTTGAAAAACTTTCGCTCAGCTTCACTAAAGGAAGTACTCATGTCGATGGTGAACTCCATCACAAACGCTTCAAGGGTTCGCGTTGTCCAGAAATCAACAGCGCGGGATATCTCATTGTTCACCCTTTTCAGTATATTAATTCTTGCGGGAGTCCACACAGGAAACTGACGTTCTTGGAAGTTCGTCCTTCTCCCTGTTAACCTGGATAACCACTGGTGCAACTCTATGTGGATACTACCAAAGAAAATTTCATAAACGTCACAAAAAACATACCTTTGTAAAAATTTGTTTGCACTACGATGCGGATCTTTGTTCTCTTGCTCAGTGAATTTCAGATAAGTCTCATCAAGCCAATCACCAATTTCCTTCACAGAGGGTCTCCAGAACATAGCCCTCGAGGTACGACATAAAACCGTCTTGAGCAGATACTGAGTTCAACCGGCAACGGAACCAAATTGTTGGGCAATAGGGCAGACCCGGGTTTTATACCTTTAACTTCACACCAACAAAAGACCCACAGTGTTGGCCCTTTCGGCAACAACCTACGAACAGGTTGCAATCTCACCCAAAACAGCTATGGGGTGCCGCAGAACCAGGTTTCTGCAAGCAGAAGAGGGATATTACTGTACCTTTATCTTTTAACAGATTATAAATATAAATCACAGAGCTTAACATTCACTTATTTAGCTTCGTGGTTAGATAAACAAACAGTGCCTTGCGCAGCCCTTTATTGGGAATTCACAGCGAAGTTATTATATAGCAGTGATCTTTACTTATCAGATATATAGATATTAATGCATGAAAGAACATAACAAAACACAACACAAAAGAACCACAACACCAGATATAACGTGGTTCACCCCCAGTGTAGGGGTTACGTCCATAGAACTGCGTTTTATTCAACTTTCTACAAAAACCACAGTTCTGATCTGCACACTCAGCTACAGATCCCTTCAAGTCCTCAAAGCCGCTCACACAGCTGCAGACCTCTGCACACTCAGCTGCAGATTTCCTTAATCACCCAAAACCCTCTGCGCACATAGCTGCAGAGGTCGTCCACGCACACAGCTGGTACTTAACCTTTCTTACAAAATAATCCTTAGCTTCGCATCAGTTCCTTTTACATCAAAAGCCTAACCTTACTTCTTTACAAAAGTGCTTATTTATAGTGCACATATTACAAAACCCTGGTCTTAAACCATGGGCGCCCCGAACCCTAAACCCTAGACTTAAACCATGGGTTTATTACAAACAGAGGACTTTTACTCAACCCCGACACCCCTAAGACTATTTTGAGTCGTAACTCCGCTTACAAACTCCAAAACCCCACAGAGTTACCCACCTTAAGGACCGTTGGGGTGCGCGCCCCAACACCTTGGAAAATCCTCTTTTGAAAAAACCTAATCCATCTAGAGGGTCGAATGATTGGATAAATAAGATATAAAAATGAAAGGACATTTCCAATCTGATGAATCCCAATAGGATGATCTCCTAATTCCGGGATCAATCTCCTTCTATTTGTGATATAGAAAATAGAACGAACATTGATTTGTGGTATGGCAAAGGTAAAGACCATTTCAGGGATTTGAAATATTTTATGGAAAAACGTTGGCAATTAATCCTGCAAATAATTGTTCCACATAAATTTGATCAAATAAGGAGAGTAATTTTGTGGAAAAATTTGTAGAAATGGTGAATATGTGATCCGTAAATGGTAGGCCTATGGCTTGTATGTTTCTCCAACACAGATAGTTATTGCAAAATTCAAGTGTAATGTCTTTGCAATTCACAAACAAGCTCAGATCACACATCTTGTTCTATGTCATATTTGGTTTCAATGTTTTGTTTATTTTTTTTACAGTGCCAAGGCCATTTCCAAACCTTAGAGAAAGCTTGTTGCTTTTGTGTGTCATTCCACCCAAATAAAAACTCCATAATATTACACTCTTTAACCCATCACCTTACAATTATGTCTTGCCAAATAGACAATCAACGTTACAATATAAGTGTGCACACACAACACTCAAACTCGCTACCTTTTCCTATCGAAAATACATATATATGCAAGTGTTCAAGTGCATCTCATTTGCAAGCACGATTTAGTAACCCATATGCTATTACAAAATGAATTCAGGACGAGATCATAAGTTTTAGCACTCCTTCTGACATCATTTTCTCACCAAAAAAAATGCAATATCCATTGCTATGTTCATATGTGATGGCCATGGCCCATAGGTGATTATTCCCATATGCATGTCTGTAGCGATTGGTCAACAACATAGCTCAAGGAGTAAAAAAGTTAAAAACTAATTATATATGAGCCATTACATTTAATTATCATGCCAACGATCCAATTAGACGTAAATTGAGTTGTAGAATGCAATTAGGATTTGCATAGAGAGTGGGTAATGTAACTCATTGCTATTTTTGGTGAATTACACAACTCACAAAGGGAAAGTTCCTCTATTACTAGATCCATCTACCCTAGAGGATGAATCCTTGGATTGGGTATGGAATCATGGATCTAGATCTCTGCCCAGTATCCACTCCAAACTTCAAGCAGGTTTAAATATGCAAAAATCGATTTCAATAATCAACTGAAAATCACTTGTGGATCCCTTGGATTTTGAGGTTACCTTTGAGACTAATTGCAATCATGAATAATTGAACAAAACATATGGCATGGTAACAATCAAAATAATAACAGGATGGAGCTTATTGTTTTGGAAGAGAAGAGCAAGGGTTTTCTATAAAGGATGGGCAGGATGCATGACATGGTGATGGATGTTGTGAAGATATTTAAAATAATAAGAGATGGCTGCTCAGATAGTAGGAGTATGTGCCCTTTCTCTCTTAAATAATGCCTTGGATGCTTCCATTTCAAACTCTTTGACAATGTTTTTCAAACTTGTAATTGGCTTGGGATATTTACAACTAGGATGCCCCTCATGTTATGGAGGAACAGAGTGTAACTCCCCTAATTGTCGGTCGATTGAAAGATAAAGTAGCTCTAAAATTGTTCTATAGTAGTTCATTTCCCCTCACTACAATATTAGAAGCTAAGAATTTACCCAAATGGCAATGTGTCACATGGATGTGGCTTGAGATTCAAAGCTTATAATTTTATTATTCTTTTTAAGATCAAAGGATCTCAATTTTTTGAACATTTGTAAGACAAGTTCCATCTGTCATTCTCCTCCTGCCCTAGTTTGTTGTATTGATGAAGTGTTCAAGCTTATTTTCATTTCCAAAATGAGGGTGATCTATTTTTTGTGAGTTCTTTTTATAATTAGTGGATAATTCCTCATAAAGGAAACTTTATCGTTCTCCTCTTGCCCTAGTTTTTTGTATTGATGAAGTGTTCAAGATTATTTTCATTTCCAAAATGAAGATGATCTATTTTTTGTGAGTTCTTTTTAGAATTAGTGCCTAATTCCTCATAAAGGGAACTTTATTATTTTATTGAGGTATTATATATACATTAATTTTACAACATAATTGTTATAGATCTAAAGAGTTCACCTCCATTCAAATGTAGATCCCATGAAATTTCAACTAGAAATCATTAGAAGAATCCAACCTAGTTTGTTTCTTATTCGAGTGATCTAGACAACACAAATGACCATTTAATAACGCAATAGCCTGAGTTGATGTGGACTGAAAAGTATAACTTGGAATTACTAATGATATATTCCATTATCCACACATAAAGAAATAAATAAATCCAAAGAAACACTTAGAACCCTTAGTGTCAAAACCCTTGGAATTGTGCAGGGTAGAAGGATTTATAGTAGTGACTTTATTCTCAGTTTTCCCATTTATAACTACAGAAACCCCTTGATCCTATATTCCTTCAGTTATGGAAGAATCCCCATCTCATTTTTGTTCAGATATTTTTGGACATCATCCTTTGTATTTTGGATGATCAAACTTGCATTTGGCACAATACTCGCAAATACATGTATTAACAAAATAACTAAGTTCCACAACAAAAAAATCCAATAAAACAATAGTTCAAAAAAATATATAAGATGATTAGTTTAAGAGAAGAAGTAGAACATGAAAGCATGAAAATCATCACTAAATAGCTTACACTACACTTAAGCTCATTGGGGCTCTTTGGTAGTGAACCAACATCTAAAGCAACAGGCCTCACTTACAAATAGGAAAAAACATACAAAATCATGACTAATTCCTATTCATATTAAATGGAAGAAAAAACAATGGATCAAAACACTGATTGAGTTGAGTACAACATCACTCCCATCAACATTGTCAATTGATTTTAGAGTTACCATCCTATCTTTTGGGTCGTGGAACTTTCATTTTGAACCAAATTTGAAGATGCTAGTTTCATATAATACTGAGTTCAATGATATGAGAACCATCAAGCAAAAAAAAAAGGTAAATTACAACAATATCAAAAGAAATCAAACAATACATAACAAAATATAGATTACATCATTATCAAAAGGATGTTAGTTAGCACAAAATACAAATGTTGACTCTCTTTGAATTACAAGACACTTGGGCTCTCTTGGCCTCCATAGAGGGGAGTTAATGTTGTTGATACGCTTCTCCTTATTCAGCATTTATGGGGTATATAATAAGCATGGGAATGGGATATTTGAGGTAATGGCTAGTATAGGAAACCAATAAACTTCATATGAAATTTTTGTACCTGTTGACGGGCGTATTTGACTAAGCCCGCAACGGGGGAAGACAACCCAGACCAGGATCCTTAGATCAGGCTCCAAGCTGTTTGGGATGGTTGTTCCCGACAGGTTTAAAGGCTCTGTTAGCCTGGAAGTTTAAAAGTCTAAAGGTTAAAACTAATGCTACTGATTGTTAATCAGTCCTACACTTATGATTACCAAGGTTAATTCATGTTATATATTACAAGATGACAAACTGTTATATTTAACCTACTTAAAGCAGTTAATTATAAATACAAGAATAAAAAGATAAAAATTAACAGAGTTAATGCCCTACAAGGATGTATAATATACACAGTGTACAATAATTACAACAGAAATAACCTGAATATTTGTAATTCCTATAAAAGGATCTGATTCAAATAGATTTTTTCGAATAATATAATCAATAAAAACTTAAACACATATTATCCTAATCTACACACTATCCTAATCAGGAGCAATGGAAAAATTAACCTGTAATCGATTTATGCTGATAAGAACACTGCATGAAAACATTTGATAATATTTAAAGAAATTTAAACATTAACAAAGCCATACAGAAATCGTTACATATTATATAACAATGATATCAATCATTAATTACAAAACATGAAATATCAGCAAGATCGAAAACAATAACAGTCGATACTTATAAATAATATTTGAGCAATTTTTCAAAGAAATTATCACAAACATTTATAATATGGAAACGAGTGACAAAACCGAGAGATATCCCAAATCATATGTAAAGTGTAAAAAACTGTAAATATGTATTAAATATCACCAGTTCAAACGCCGTAGCTACTGACAGTTAACTATCTTGAGTCACAGATAGATCGAACAGCGATCTTGTCCTCCCTTTCCTAAACTATCGACCCCCTATCCACTATGCTATCTGCCCTATAAATACATTTTAATCTCCCCAAAATAAAACCTTCTAAGAGTTGGAGATAATCAACATTGAAATCCTTAACTGATTTCGCATAAAAATGACAAGTGGGAACATGTCATTTTTCAGCATATGCGTAAATACTCAGTCCATAATAGGAGATCGAGGACACAGATAAGGTAACGACACCTGGAAAACAGTTCCTGCAAGATCGATTTGCTTCCACATATAAAGGGATCATCCATACAACCAAAATCATCAAAATCGGGGAAGGAAGATATCCATGATACCACCTGCGATGCAATACAAAAAATAAACATAATTAAAATGTAATTAAAATAGAAAAACAAATAAAATAATTAATAAACAATTTCACACCAATCAGATACCTGAAAATAAAACTTAATCATCAAAAACTTCAAACCTGATATCAAAATAAATGCACCGCCAAAACATTACAAATTTACTGGAGCATTAAAGACCTAGATATTTACACCACTTGACGGGTTTGGTGGCTGTCCCTTAAACTGCATGAGTGCAATCTGAGCATTGAGCTCTCGAAGCTTCTCTTCGTTTTTTGTAATTCTCGGACTGCAGTTTAAGAACTCGTCTAATTAACTTATTCTTATGATTCCTCAAGCGTAAGAGCTGCTTATCATTGAAAACCATTTTCTCCTTTAACTCAACATTATCAGCCTTCATCGAATCATGATTTGTTGCTACTTCTTTTACTCTTTCCTCCATTCTACGAATCTTGTCTAAAAGACAGTTAATGAACAAAGTACCATCAATGCAGTAAGAACCAGGTGAGCTTAACTCTACATGCTTCTCTTCAGTTGGATGACCAATGACAAGATTTACCTGAACTTCCTTATCAACCGGAGGAGGGTTATCATGGTCAAAGTTCAAATTGAACTCACGCTCGGCAGACTGATCATTCACAGGAGGGTCTTCGGCTTCATCATCAATCACCACAGTATCAATACGAGCATTACCAGACAAGGGGGTTTTGGCAGTATTCCCCTTTGCCATGCTCCTGGTAAATCTACCCGCCGATTTGGCCTTTGGTCTATCTTGACCACGATTACGAATTTTATCTGTATCGTTGTGTGGCGTAATCGGTGACAAGGAAGGGGACTTCCTTACGCGCTTCAAACCTGACGGAGTATCAGCACTTCTTGCTGGAGTAGGCATAGGATCTTTGCAAGGTTGAGGGTTCATACGGCCAGGGCTTGACAAGGGTTTACATGAAGGAGAGACCACAACTGAACTCGGCTATTTGTGCTTGTTGCACTCATCAGGATTGTCAAACATACAATGACAGAACTAGGAGAAACCATTGGCCTCAACAAATTCATCCCAAGACCGGTTCGACTTTGACAACTCTCTATCGATTAAGATACGGACTAAACCATGGTGGAAGAGACTGTGACTGACATTTTTAGGGCCCCTTTTGATCGCATTAGACATCTTAAATAGACTATGCAAAAGATAATAAGGTAAGTTCAGTGGGAAACCTATGAATACAGACATAAGTCTGAGATGATATATGTACGCTGATGATAAGCGGCCTTCGCAAGTGAGGTATCGGTGGATCAAGTCAAGAACAGGATGCCACTCCTTCTTAAAGTACCTGTGCACTACCCCGGTTCAAAAATAAACATCCTGGCAGGGGTTTTTAAGCAGCTACCGCCACTCTGTTATATCCATGCGTTTATACTTAAACCATCGCTCACCTTCTAGTGACAAACCTATAGCAAGCGCCACTGATCTTTCATCAACCCGGAAACAGAGGTCACCCACTTCAACTTGATAATCAGCCAGGGAGAGAGCGAAAACCCTTGTGACTTCAGGGTTCGAATCAGAGAACCTCCTTATGAATGGCATCCACCCAATGGCCCGAACCTTTGCTGACAGTTCAGGGTCCGAATCCAGCAGTTTCATCTCGCACGGCTCTACCCTCACCACAGGCGCCATGAACGACCGTGTCAAGGCACGTAAATGCACACAAAAGAAGTACCACACCTCGGAAAATGACAGAGAACCAGATAATGAGCACTCGGGATAAAACCTGAGCAAGACCGAGAAATGAAACTCAGACCCATGATAAGGGAAATAAGCCATGGACGAACGCAGAGTGCGCCCCTGTAATTTCGGCATGGACGAGAGCATCATCACTGCAAGAGGTTATTGATTAACAAGGAATGATGGTAGAAGACCCCAAGTAAGTCATTTTATCATTATTCAACCGACGTTAATGATACATGACCCTTCGCAGTACCCAGAACAAGTGTCCAATTGACAGGCATCCACGGCAGAGGACAAGTACTTAGACTTAAAAGCGAAGGATAGGTTTCATTACCATTGTCATGATTGCATATCGACTTCGTAGCGAATGGATCAGGGTGGAGGCTACGACATAGTTTTTGATCTGACGTTGAACCATAATGTATATCCCCCTACCTTAGCTTCGACTTACCCTTGAAATGTGGTGGATAATAAAACATAATTACAAACCATTAAATCAAGAATCGACTTTGCAAAACATACCATATAATAATGATCAGCATAGATATTTGTGGTAATGTCAACCATGGTCTGTGAACTTAGGATATGTCGGAAATGGCTTGTAACACATTTGTCTTACGTACTCTAGGTTTTGACCAAAGTCACCATGAACCAACCATTAATAATATTTCAACCCTAGTAATAATTATAATAACAAAATCAACAAAATCAATTCGTAATGTTTTGGATTAATTTCTAGATTAGGATAAGACAAAGGATTAGAAATCATTAATATTTATCCCTTAATTGCAAACCCAAAAACAAATAATAACTCATTAGTGATGATTTTGTTAAATATTCTATAGTTGTAAAGGTTGCTTTAAAAACAACGAATTTCCCCAATTCAGTAGTTGGCAAAATGGCATTGTTTCAGTAGCTGTAATTCTTCTTTATTTTGCACTGAGAAATTCAAACATTTCATCTAACAAAATAGGATTTTGTTATATGAAATAATGTTGTTTAAAGGCTGTTGAACCAGGGCACAACAGTACCATAGACTCATTTATTAATTAAATGCTTGTCCTTATGAGCATTGTGTTATAAATATGTTGAGATATCATTATAAAATCCTACTTCATTATGAATTCCACTAAAAGTGTATTGTTGTGATCATGTGTATTTACTACAGATAGTGGGAGTAGAGTGTTTTCACTTGCATGGTTTTACATTACCATTCATCTCCTCTTTGCTTGTTCTCTTTTCTCTCTATATATTTATATAGTATTTTATAGTATCCTTTTTTTCTGGTGGCACATTATCCATTTTGTATCTTCTCCTTATACAGTGATGATAAAGATATATGGAACACACATGCCAATATACCTTGAGAGGGAAAATATTAAAGTCCTTGGTTAGTCCTGTTGGTCCTGTAGGTAAAAGAGGTTGGCTCCCCACCTTTATGGTACACCTTGGTCTTGTGGGTATGGGGGTTTCCTTACCACCTTGTTGTGAACCTTAGTTGACTTATGGCACCCTTATTGTTTGTGGAAACATGACCTCTTTGATATGATGACCTAACCTTGTTGTTGTTGGTTTTGAAGAAATACACCTTAGAAGTCCTTTTAAGTTATAAGAACAAGTCTTATCCTTCATTATGGATCCATCAAAGAAGATAAATATCAACTCATATATTTTAGTTTGGTGTCAAGGAGTATGTTGCTAGGTTTTCAATGCTTCACCCCTGGGTTACCAGATCTGATTTTAAGGGTTTCTTTGTGCTCCCTCATTTGTCAAATCATGAGTTGTGCTAAGTTGTGACCTTATGCATGTGACATGTGGACTGTGTGGTGTCTCTCTTGTTGAGCTGTGACCTTATGCATCAGACCCATGGAATGTTTGGTGTCTCTCCTATTGCTATGTTGGGTTGTGACTTTATGAAGCTGACCTGTGATTGTATTAGGTTGATACAAGACCATTTTTTATGCTGAAAATATAGGTTGTGTTCATTTCTATGAGCTACTCTTGGACTGTTAGCTTTGGTGTCATCCCTCTGGGGATGCTAAACCTTATTTGTGACTGTGTAAGGTGTATCTTAATGGATTTGTGACTATGTATGATCTCTCCTAGATGGTCCATGGACTATGATGACTTCCCTCATCCTTAAAGTGGACTATTGTAACCTCTCCTAGCTAGGCCATGGCTAATTTGACCTTACCTTTATGTACATGACTTGTTTGGTGTTAATTATGCTAGAGGGAGTTGTGATCTTTTAAGGTTAATTAGCTGTATTTTGGGTAAATATCACTGCTACTATCCTACTAGGGTCTTCACACATGGTGACTGAGATATCTTGCAAGGAAATTAGTCTAAAAAATGAAGGCAAGCAATTGTAGCCATAGATTAATAAGCTCTGAGGGAAAAAATGGTCTTTCTTTAGATCTTTTTTAGGGGTATCTATTTGGTGAAATGTATGGCCCTAGGAAGCATTTAAAAAACCCTTAAGTCTTATAATACTAGATTTTCCATCATGAAGGAAGTGTGTTGTTGCAGGGAGCTTGAAATTGTCTTTATTTGATGCTCTATCGATGTTGTTTGTTAATCTGTGGCTATTTTCATATTAATGTTGTTCCATGGATATGTTGCTATTGTTATGGTGTTGGGTTTATTCATCCTTAGTGCCAATGTTGGGTGCCTCTCTTACTACTTGATATTTCTCAATTATTCATCTATAAGAGAAGTTCCAAGTCGTGTGGGAGGAACCCTCTATACGCTACGTGGCTTCTTTTGTAGAGTAAGTCTTCTTTGTTCCATTGATGAGGTTCCTATCTAGAAATTTACAGTGATCTACAAGAACATAGAATGACCATGATAAATTTATATTACTCCAAAATTACATTTTACCTTGATGTGAATGAACTTAAAGATATGCTAGAAGCAATTTGTAATTTCAAATTATGGTGGCATACAAAATTTGGTTTGTAAAACAATTTGAAGATTGAGTAATGCTAAATATGATGCTGGAAATATTACATTGATATTAAACAGTTATACTATGTTTAGGATGACTTTGTCTATTTTGGGGATTTTAGGGTGGCATATGTTATGGTGGGTCCAAATACAACATCCAGGTTGGTGTACCATATGCAAGTGCAGGATTTTCAATTCAAATGAAGAAACCAATGTCTCCCATAATTCTAAGCTTAGTATGGAAAAAATACAAGAGATTCAAATAAAGAAGGAAACATGTGTTTCTATGCTTGAAGAGGTACACACTTCTTAGTTTTTCCTACAACCATGAGATTGGTTTTCATGTTAAGATAAAATTATCTACATAATATAAACTTGCATATTTTTTATTCTCCTAGTGGAAAGGTGAAGCGTACTTTAAATATAGTTATGGGTTTGCATTAATTAGCCTGTTGTTTTAGTAGGAAGAAAGACATTATGCAGAATCCTTTCAACTAGTCACCTTGATATCTAGACTTGATTGTGTAGTAATGTACAATTTTGTTATAGTAAGTATGTTATTCGTAGATATTGTTTTATTCCCTTCATATTAATGAGGTCAGTAGTGTAGAAAAAAAATTTGTGTGGTTGTGTTTTCTTCAGAAGATATGCTACTTTTTTGGAATCTCTTATTACACCGAAAAGTTAAGTCCGAATAGGGAATGGAATTCATGTAATTTGGTACATAGGTGGCATATCCTTAAGACCCTAGCTAATGTACCTACTCAGAAAACTTTGGGCCACTGACATTATATTTACTGGCAGAAAAAGTTACATGGGAATGCCTAATCTTTAAGTCTGGAATGTTTATTTCAATATTTGTTATGTGGTCATTAGATTTGACTTTCCTGAAATGTGTGGTCTTCTAGATCATCCATATTTACTTTATTATGCAACATTTGACTGTCATGGATAGGGATATTTTGTGCAAAATTACATTAAATAAAGACTATTAACATGAATGACATATTTTACTTCACACATGCAGAAGCTGGAAGGTTTGGAAAGTAAGCAGACAAAATAGGGTGATTGCTATTGATGGAGGACAAACATCACTTGGAAATGTAGATCTTACAGGAAAAAATATTTTAGAGAAGGGTTTACAAACAGTAATTGTGCTCACATATCCTTCTGTTAATGGACAAAGAAATTAGAGGTTTTAGATTAGTGCATGAAAGTGAGTTCCTAGATCCTAGAAATGCAGTGACAGATAACATTGTCAGCAATTTTGAATGTTTTAAACATGGAAACACTTAAGAGAGCATTCAAGTTTCAAACTGTAAAGAAAATTTGAAGGGTGAAAAAGATTTAGAAAATATTCATGAAAATTTTGTTCCTAATGTCAAATATCATTTGCTTTCTACATTTGTGACTAAAGACAATGAAGTTAGGGTAGTTCCAAACACTTCTTTGCATCAAAATTCCATTCTAAAGAAAAATATATTTTTTTAAAACATCTACAGGTCATCATATTTATGACTCCCATGATATGGCACCCAACGAAGTTGTAATTGAACTGGTGACTGACAGGTGCAGGATTGATTCCATTGTCTTCAAACATTCGACGAGCTAACACTGGAAATCTGACATCCTAGTCATCTCAAATTTGACAAGAAGACACCCTATAATCTCAAATTCGATGAGGACACGTCCGAAATCTGACATCCTATTTGTCTCAAATTTGACAAGTAGACATTGAAACTTCAATGAGGACAAGTCAGAAATCTGACATCCTAGTCGTCTCAAATTCGACAAGAAGACATCAGAAATTCAACAACCGTACCATCTCAAATTCGACGATGTAGGGATGAAATACTTCCCCATATTAGCTTGATACTCTATCAAAATGTCGACAAGGTTTTGAAAGGGAGTCGTATATCTGATGATTTCCCACCGACGAAAAAAAAAACATTGTTGTCAAATAACAAACACATGTCTGTCAAAGTTCATACATGGAATACGTCAAATTTTGGGCTCAAATTTTGTTGTGTCATGAGTCTCCAAGTGACTCAAGGGAATACCATAGGTGAATCCATGTGGATGTGTATCATCATAATGTAAGAAGGGATGATGCTGCAAATGTAAATAAGATGGCTCTCTATTCATGTCATCATCAAAAGAAGAGATAGAAATTGTATACTCTTCATGTGGCACCATAAAAAAAGAACCTTTCACCCATACTTCATTAGGATGGCTGCTGCAAAATTTTGAAGTGTATGATGTAGGAGAAAGAAAAAACTCACCAACAACCTTTATGTTTGGGTTGGGATATGTGATATGACATTCATCCCATTCTATGTCCTCATTCCTCAATATAAATCTCATACTATTGCAAGTCATTACTTGGTTTGGGTAAGTGTGCTTCCCTCTTACAACCCTTAGTACACCTTTCGAATCTTGAAATTTCATCTCAGGAATTTGGTATTTTACTGTATGTTCCCCTATATAATACATCCATTGAACTCCCAAAACCACATTAGTATCAGCAAAATTAACCACATAAAAACTATCAACAAAAGTATAGTTACGTACGGTGACTTGCAGATTTGGAACCCATGTTTTGTAATGCATTGTGTTGTGACCCGGAATGACAATTGTGAAGCCATCGAATGGTTCAATTTGTATGTCCATTTTCTACACCATATCTACATTAATGAAGTTATGTGTGGCTCCTCCATCTACCAAAACTGAAGCTCTTTGTCCTAGTACCACACCCTTGCATCGAATAGTGTGATAGCGAGGAACAACTGAAAGTACTGTCATTCTTGCTTTGTTCGGTGAAGGCTGAGTTTCTTCTTGTATTTATTCTTCAGCTGTTGTCTCATATGCCTCCTCTTGATCTTAAATGTGTATTCCTTCCTCCATACCCCCTTCATACCCATAATTATCATAAAATACTTCTATGTATTGAGCCTTTCCCTTAGTACATTTATGCCCCGGTGTCCATGGTTGAAAGCATGTGAAGCACAATTTTTTACTTTGAAGTTCATCTCTGTTTGGTCCTTCTTTATTATTCTTTTTATATGAATCTCTTTTCCAAGGATTCTTATCAGGTGCATTTTTTTCCAAGGTTTCTTTTCAAATTCGGAGTTAGTCTTGGGAGGAAATCTTGTTCTAGGAAGCACATTTTGGAGATCTCTAGTCAAGTTCATTACATCTTTTAATGGAGTGGAATTGTGGGATTTGACAAACCATTTTAAGGGATAATCCAAACCTTCAGTGAATAGAAATAATAACCTTCCCATAGAAACATCATCCACCTTGACTGATAAGTTTTGAAATTCCATCATATAATCAATCAGGGTCCCAACTTGTTTCAATTGTGCTAGTTCTTTGAAAGACATTTCAGGATATTTTTGCTCAAATATCTCTAGTACCCTGTCAATAAATTATCCATATGTGTTAATATGATCATGACCCAAAGTATTCAGGAAATGGAACCACCATTCATTGGCATCTCTTTCCAATTTTATTATGGCCGTGTTTAAGGCATCTTCTTCCACCATTGGATTCAGCTGAAAATACACATCTAATTTTTGCACCTAAGTGTTAGCAGAACTTTGAGAGCAACCATCAAAAGTAGGGACTGGAACTTTACTAATGGTACAATTTAAGTATTTATTTTTCTATAGAGACTTATTACCTTGCTTCTTTTTTAGTTTGTTTGCAACAATAAAGTACTGATCAAATGGTACAGTTCTTTTACAATCATCATCCAATTTATCCCATTCTTTTGCCATTGTATCTAGTTCAAGTTGAATGTTAGGATCTTATTTGGGTACAATAAATTTAGGTGTATTAGGCCTTGGTGTGCTCTTAAATTCATGGGGTCTATTATGGGTTCCTTTCTTGAAAAAATATGCTCACCCATTGTCTTCTTTTCTTCTGATTGTAAAACTGTTGCTATCTCCCATTACTCCTATTTTGCTTCCGAATTGGCTAACCAACGATTTGAATCCTTTCATAATATGATGGTTCATGTTATTTTTTATTTCATAAAAGAGAGGTTGTATTATTTTAATGTATTCCACCTTTCCCTGATCACTGTATTCCTTCCCCTCGCTAGTCATAGTTTCAGTAGAATGTACCTCTTATTCTACTACTTCTTCTTCTTCAACAAAAACACTTTCAACTTCAGGATCTAAGGGTGGTGGATTATTTCTTTGACTCATTTTTAATACCATTAGGTTCCAATACTATGATATGATACCACTTGTAATTTCCCTTTCTGAAATTTTATTAAATGACCATTTTTTTAACTTTTTCCCCAATTTCGACCTTAACTAGTTTTGATGTCTAGACCTCCAAATTGACCCAAATGCCCCCAAATTTTCTCAGAAGGTAAATGAATGAAATTAGAACTTAAATTTTATGTTCAGGGATGTTTTATTACCCTCCAATTACTTATTAAAAATGTTTTAATGTTTTGTTCAAAGTAGGAGTCTTTACTAGCAAATTGGGGCTCCAATTCCCCCTGGGTAATTGTCGGAAATGGATTCTCAAATGGTCCCAAAGTCACTCAAATTTATGAACAGAATAAGGGGATGTGTAAGGTGAAAATTTTAAATTATCATATGCATCATGGTTCATTTTATACATTCCATTATGACTCTTTCCAAAACAGCTCCCAAATCACAATTTCGACCCTTGGGCAAAATGCACCAAATCTTTTCCCAATGCATTAAAAATGAGTAAAATGGATTAAAATGATTAAATACTGAACATTAGAATTTAAATACACATAATTAAATTCCATTCATCATACATTTATCATATATACATTCCTCCATTTGAAATAATAAGCATTACCATGGCATATATCAAAATAGAGTGGAAATGGTCATTGTTTGCTCATTGAAAGTCATTTTGACATACAACTCTTGGGTATTTAGACTTGAAAATTTTTGAGAATTAATAAAAGAGAATATTTAACTGATTAAAATAATAAATATATCATTAATATCTCTCCCAAATAGTACATGATCTCACCCAAGGTGCAATCCCTCCATGAGCATGAATATGCAAAGAAAACTGGAAATGGTTGAGAGAAAGTTCTGCAATAGAAGAATACACATGATTCCATGTATATTACACCTGAAAATAAAACTCCATTAAAGCTCCATGAAATACCTAATTGGCCTCTCCAAACACCAACTTGGATGGGAATCTTTCACCCTCGAAATTGGCTAAGGAAACAAAACTAGTCATCCAGTAGCTCTCACAATTCACAAATGACAATTTCTAAAATTATCAAAATCCATCCTCTTGGTTGGTTCCTTTATTTTATAAAAATACCTAGACTTATAAGGTTACCAATCCATCCACAAACTCAATACAATTCAAATTAGGGTGTGTGTTCATGATTTTCCATGTGTCCTCCCTTTCCTAGCCTTCCACCTTCCCCAAATTTGAGTTGGAGCCCATTGAGATTCTGAAACTCACATGAGAGCACTCTTGGATGCTTTATCTTGACCTGAAATGTAATATATACCATATTTTATCCTTCATATCTGATTTGTGTCATAGGTGTCATAGCATCTTCATCATTGTTGTCATAGAGCTAGGGAATCTAGTCCAAGTGTCTCACTAGCTCCAAAATGAGTCTTCATTTCCCATGTAAGTTACATTTCCTCCAAAATTTGACCTATTATGCATATGGCCAAGTGTATTAGCCTTATAACACATCCAAGAACCTTTATACTTCCCATGGATTTGAAATTGAAAGAGGGTGATGCCATGTGGCACAAAATTTCTAGCTTGTGTGGGCCTCATAATCTCCATGTGTCTCCATGCTCCATTGCCACTTAAATTTTCTCTTGTATTTATTTAATAAGATACATTATTAAATATTTATCACATTATAATGTCTAAACATCATTTATTACCTCCCTTATTAAAATTCTAAATGTATCCATCCAACCTAGGGAACTAGTAGGGTGATGGAATTGTCCTGCTATGCAATTATTTAAATGGGGACATTACAGCACGTTACCCGAGATATGATTTTTACCCTTGGGTAAAAATCCCCAAAACTCAGTGAAATGCACTGGAAAAGAAAAAATTTAACCATAGGAATGACGAGAATAGTTTTAGCTCCACCTGAGATCTGCACACAATTGCTCCAAGTAGCTCTCCAAACTTGGTAAATGGTAAAATGAAATTTTTTTACTATTTCCTTTGACTTTTATATGATATTTTTTAGGGTTTTATTACATTATTCTAATATTTTTTAATTATTTCATTAAAAATTCCATTTTCTATAGTTATAAAAGTCAAATTTAATATCTTTGGGGAGCTAATAGTCTTTTAAAAGTTTTTGCAGGGACGAAAGTGAATAGTATTGACTATGGGTAAGTTCATTTTTTACTTTTCATACTTCCATAAAATGGGAAAAGTCATCGAGGGCTAATTTTGATACTTCGATCATGCACTTTAAGCCTAGTATCAAAGTTCTGAGTCATTTTCGATTCTTTTCAGACTCGTTAAACCCGCTCGTCACGAAAAGAAACCCTAATGGAGTCTTCTTTAAAATCTTTTCAGACTCCTTAAATGTGAAAAGATTGTCAAGTGAGATTTTATTCTTCATGCTCATAAAATCACTTGAAGAGTCATCTTTTCAACGGTAGTTTACCCCTTTTTCAGTTCGGATTGACTAGTTACAAAAAAAGGAGCACTCCAGCCAATCATGACTGGAAGAGTTCTCTTGGGTATTATTTTATACTTTTTCGGGCCCTATAGAATAAATTGTACGAAAAAAGGACCCTTTGGAGTCTTCTTTCATTTTCCTTTAGACTCTCTAAACATGAACAAAATCGAGTTACCTTTCAATGGACTCATTAAACAAAACATTGAGAGACTATGTTTTGGGAACAAACCCCTACTTTTTCAGTTTCATGAAATATATGAGAATGGACTTATCTCTAGATAAGATATAACGAGTGTTTGTTACCCTCTTTGGTGTTACAACAATAAAATAGTAATAAATAGGTAACTATTCCTAATAGTAATTAATAATATTAAAATATAGTTTATGAAGAGAAGTGTCTCCTCAATATGTGATGGCCAAGCCATATTTAAGGCAACCATATCCATTGTAATTTATCATCCATTCAATTATTATACATTTATACATTTAATTATTTGAAGATGGAACATCTTCCTCCCTAGATCTGGATATAGGCTGACTTAATCTGGATATGGATTATCCATTACATAGGATACAGTGTAACATTTGGACTCGTAAAAATGAAAAGAGTCACTCATCAATCATGATGGGAAAATTAAGGGAAGGGAACTTTTTCATTTTGCAAATAAATAGCAGTTACTAGTCACCTTTGAACATGGCACTTGTCTGCATTTCATTCAGTCAATTGGGTATTTAGCTGTCTTCCAAGTCAATCCACTCTCATGAGTCATGTCACTCCTTTGAGTCTTTCAAAGAATGCATCGTTCACCATCGCATTATGTCTTGGTATCTTTCTAGTCTAATTCAATGCTACCAAGTCTTCGATCGTGCCGCTCGATGTTCAAAGGGAAGAAAATTTAAATTTTACCTCTACAGTCAAAACAGCCTTTGTTTCAGTACCTTTTGAGTCAGTCCTATGGTTACATCATATTGAAAATTCTAGAACTTTGTTCCAAGTTTCATGTCATCGATGTGGGATTCATCATGGCCCTCCTTTGACGAGACTATTCATGTCGACATCAGATCATCATCCAGGAACTAGTCTTAGAAACAAAAAAGATAGTACCTTGAGAGCTGTATGCATTAATGATAAATTAACTCACCCTCAACATAGGTTCATATCATTGACCTTTGATCGAAATATTCAACTTAGTGTTCAATATCAAATAATATATTCATGCTCAGGATATTGTACTAGGGTACCTTGGGAATCATTGACATCAATGGTGATTTCCCTCACACTTTTTAATGGTTCTCATCATTAACCGGTAATTAAGTGGTTTCTACCATGTTCGACATCAAGACATTGTAATCACATGGATAGAATCATACTTTGTGGAAGACGAGAGGAATACCCTAGGTACTTGTTAAGCACTCATTTCTTTCCCCAGGTTGCGATGGAGTATTTTGTATAATTCCTAGCATGGATCCACATTTGTATGGTTGTGGTTGTGCTCAAATTTGTGTCCATTTGACATAGATCTACATTGTATGCCTGGTATCTATGTCCAAGTTTGAGTCTTCTTCGCATGGATCTACGATGTATTCTAAGTAGCCATGTTTATTCGTTTCCCTCATGGATATATCTTGTATTGGTCTGCAACGATGATGAGGAATCATTTGGATATGAGTCAAAAGTATTGATGTATTGCAGAATCCTGGTTGATGATGATATCTAATCAAGCGATTTCTTGCCTTGAAGTGATAACTTTCTCTTTCAAAGTTCTCTCCTATCATATCCCTCTAGCCTCATTCTTTGGGGGGAATTCGATTACACATAAATCTCTTCACCATCATATGTTGAGGCCTTAAACATCAAAATTTTCCCTCAAATTCCAAATTGTTAAGTTGGACATTGGACCAAACTGCTATTTTCCATATTTGGGTCCAGTACCACCTTTTCCCTTAATGCAAAAGGTGTTACCCTCTTCAGTAACACCCATTGTCTCTTGACAATAAGCAGTGCCACCACCTATTCCCCTTACTCAAATATTAGTTCCATCCTGGTAAAGCTTTGTCTACATGGAAGAAAAGCGGTGCTCGAGTTTAAAAGAGAAAAAGAGAAGATTTACGAAGTTTCTCAAAGGAATACTTCATGGCACCCTCATCCCTACTCATGTGGACCACCTGGACTCGATATACCCCCTAGTAGGATCTCCCTTCCACCTCACCCACCATTTTCTCAACCATCCCTATCCTCCTGAATCCTATAAAACCTAGGCTCATACCCCATGGTTGAGAGAGAGAAAGGTTATGTTGCTACACTGAGGTTCTGGCCAAATCTAGGGTGAGCATAGAAGGAGAAATTTGGAGCTTTTGAGGACAAGGCATGGCATGTGAAGGATAACCACAACACTAAGGAAATGGTAGTAATATTTCTTCTTCATTTTTAATGAAAATTTGGTTCCTTTCCCGTAAAATGTGTTATGTTGCAATCATTCATTTTACTATTGGATTCCTTAGTCACTAATATAGAACTGTAGATTATGTTATGGTACCTTCTATATTTCTTATTTGTTTGAAGTGTTTGTGTAGGTAAATTCATGGATATTTTTCACCATAGGAGACAACTACATCACACTACATAATAGCCAAATGACTCATTCCATATAGCTACCAGCTCTAGGGGAAGTCTTCCATTTCTATTATCACTCATTTGTTCTAGATGTGAACCATTTGGGCCTAGAGGAATAGCTCTTGTCAGCAAGAGGTGTGATATTACTAGCAACATGAGTCTAAATCATACTTGGACTAATGTACTTTGATCCAATGGCTAATTGAGAAATTTCAAGCCCCAAGAATTGGCTCAATAGTCCTAAATCACTCATGCAGAAGGCATGGTTCAATGCATCCTTCAAGGAGGAAATTTATTTCATGGAAATTTTTGTTATCAAAAGGTCATCCACATACAAAACAATAATAATTATTGAACCATGAATCAGCTTCAAATAGACATTTGGATCAAACTTACATCTACTAAATTTCTGTGATAGCAGAAAGCCATCAATCTTGGCATATTGATTTATCCCACATAGTGATTTCTTCAACCTGCACACAAGAGATGGATTAGTAACAAAATATTATGGTTTCTGCATATATATATCTCCTCTTTGATATATCCATGTATAAATACAATCTTGACATCCATGTGATGTACCTCTCATTTCTTAGAAGTTGAAATGGACAAAACTAGTCTTATAGAATCCATCTTTGCCACTGGTACAAAGGTCTCATTGTAGTTAATTCATTGGACTTGGGATAATATCTTTCCCACTAACATTTCCTTATAATTTAGAGGAGATCCATCAGTAGCAAACCTTTTCTTGAATACCCATTTTCACTTGACTAGATTTCTCCCTGGTAGAAGATTGACGAGTATTCATGTCTTATTCTTCGAGAGCAAATGGTATTCCTCTTTCATGGTTTTTTTCCATCTTGGAGATTTTGATGCTTATTCATATATTTTTGGATCTTTTTCAACCATCATATAACACTTCTATGCAAAGCATGGGTCCTTGACAGAAAGGGCACTCTCGAATTGAGATCTAGTTCTTCCAGGATCCCTAGGATTCCCAGCTAATTCCCCAGCTACTTGAATGTTATTTGTTGCCCTGTTGGTCTCCTTTGGGAAGACCTGGGTTTACTTTATTGTACCAAAAAATCCCCTAGCTCACTGGCCCTTTTGGTGATAGGCCACAGAACGTCTTTAAGTCTCACCCGAAGTGATCCTAGATGGGGTGGCTAAAGAATCAGGTTTCCTCAACCAAGTTCTGTAGCATCCTAGGTCCTCTTGAATCTACTTAACCAGCTAAATCTCTCAGCAAGGGTTGTTTCTCTCTTTCTAGCTAACTCTGCTATGGGACTGACTCTTATCACGTCATATATTCTAGGGCGCTGCACGAACCTTCCCTTCTGCCCAACTCTTAACCTGGGATATCTCACACCACAGCTCCCCCGACAGTGCGATATTGCCCTTTCCACGCTACGATATTTCCTACAGTAAGACTCAATATACTCATCAACCCTCAAGGTTCAGAGGCTTCCTTTCTGGGTATAGTAGCTCAGTTAACCTTCATTCAAGTGTTAAACAACCTCACTTAAGCTTCTACATTTTAACATGCTTAACATCAATTACACTCCACTCGCTGAACTAAATATACGGAAGTCACTTAACACAGTAGCTGCTACGGTCATGAATCAAGCACTGATAAAATCATATATAGAATACTCGACACATTGAACTTGCATTTAACCTTCTATGTTACTGTAAACTGAAGGATAGCATACATACATTCATTAACTAATAAGAAAATTTCATGTAACAGATCACAGATAGCAAATAAGTAGAGCACAATCACATGAAACAATCGCACAACGCACGGATGTACGTGGTTCACTTCCAGGGGGGAATCTACGTCCACGGGAACTGTGTTTATATTATATATTGAGAGAGTAACATAGTTCCACTGCAACCTCTTATGTAGCTTGAGATCTTCTGGGAAACTCCACGCACACAGCTGGGATCCCTTCTCTCTTAGATCTCTTCTCTTCCTATATTGCTTTCTTCTTATAATGTACTCTTTCTCTCTCTCTCTCTCAATCCCTGTGGATTGTTACATTCATGCTCAAGGAGCTAGCCACTGGTTACAGTAAGATAACTACAGACTTAAAGACAGAACCAGAGCTCGACTCTTCCTCAATGTCTCACTATACTGACGACAACAGTTACAACCTTATCAACCAACTATCTAACTAGCTAGCTAACCCTTCATAATACAAAATACATGCTTAAATAGGTGGCGCGAAGGTCTCACTGTGATACAAAACTGTGGGCCTATCCCAACAGTAACCCAAAACCCTAACTATGATAGTTGGCCTTTCTGTACTTTGTACTGTCGCTTTACCGGTCACACCGCAGCTTCCTGCAGTCTTCCACGATTTTCGGCGCTGATCGCGGGTATGGGCACCACTTCCTCGGTCGCTCCCCTTCTGTCCTTTGTCTTTAATACCTTGGCTCATTGCTCCTTCCTCCTTTATGAGGGTAGCTGAGCCCTCCTATCGCCGTCGCTACCTTAAATGCAGTGGTTGAGCTCTCTTCTTGGCCGCTTCAAGTACTATTTCCCTTTGACTTTCTTGTTCCATCTACTGCGATTTTTGGCCCACGATCTGCGGCGAGAAATGCACTACGGCGTCGTACCTTTATCGCATCACCAAAACTATCTTTCCTCCAAATATTTTCCATCTTCTACCAAAAATAGCATATTTTCTTGTAGCTGCGGGACCCTGCTCCAACAGTCCCCTAACACTTACTTGTGGCTCGTCCCCGAGCCACTAGCATCTAATTTATTTTACTGTAGCATCTCCTTGGCTTCCTGCGAAGTCTTTGTGAATCTCTCCTTGAGTCCTACAATATATTTGTCCATATCTTCGACACGGTCTTGTGCCACTTCAAGCATGACTTGAGTAATCATGGGGTCTTCTGTGCTATCAATTTCACTCTTGCTTGCAATGAACTCCTTGACCTTCTGCTCAACTGCATCGACCAGCTCTACGATTTGTTCCTAATACGGTTGAAGCATATTATTGAATTGTATGTCTTTTTCTCACAACCACTTTGCTTCCTGTTGCAAACGGTTCATCTCTGTCATCTTCTTCATCTTTGCAAGAGCTCTTAAGCTCTTGACTTCTTCCTTTATTGCTACTATTGTATTCTCCATGTTCTAGATGCTCTGTTGCAAATCCAGTCTATCTGGGAGCTCTTCTAGCTTCGACCATGTCTTCGTTGCATCAGCTAGCAATGACTTTGCATCATCTATACAACACTTCATCTGTGTTGAAGTGAGTCTAAAGGCCTGCACCCTTTCTTCCTTGTCTGCCTCAGGTGTTCCTGGTGCTCGAGCCTCAAGCTCAGCAATCTGCACCTTGTGGTCTTCCTCCATTTTGTCCATTGTCTCTTCGAGAGCCTTTGCTCTATCTGCAATTCTTCTTACTTTCTGCGTTAGAGGCAAGGCAAATTATATGTTACACTTGAGTAACTCCAATGTGATGTTCTGTAGGACCTGATTGAGATCCTATTCACTTTCTTCATATACTCTTAACTCCTCTGCCTTTGTCTGAAAGCCTACAATGAGCTCTGCATTATGTTGTCTTAGCTGAGTGTTCTGGTTATAAGTCGCAAGCTCTCTATCCCTGATCTCTGCAGCTATCTATTGCTGGATCATCTGTAGTTTCTCAATAGGGAATTGTGCCAGATTAACCTCAACATTTTGTCTAACCTATATCTGCACATCAATCATCAAATCAGGGAATCGGATGCTCCCTAATGGTATCATAACTGTATTGGTGCAATCCTCTGCAAAGAATTCCTCGTGGGAAATCGATGGTTGTGAGATTTCTCCTGTTGTCTCCTTGACTGGCTAAGTCTGCATCATGGAAGTCTTCTCAATTAGTGCTTTCAACTCCAGAATCTGCTTATCTATCGTGCTCTGTAGCTTGTCCTGCGATGTCTGCATCGCCTGAAATGAGTCTCGCATCTCCTCCTTCAATCTCGCTGCGATGAGATCATAGTCATCCTCTGTTAGTGTGGTCTCTGTAGTTGGCTTTGAGGCTTTGACTTTTTTCCTCTTTTGTGCTGATGGTGGCATGTCTACTACATATTTCCTCTTTTGTGCCACTGGACGCACTTCTACTGCATCTTTCCTCTTGACACCCACCTGACCTTTTCCTTTGTCTACTGGATCTATCGGTGCGGTATCTGCTGGTAGATTTCCTGCTGTGGAATCTCCTAATGCCTTGTTCCATGCTTCATCAAAATATTTGATGACATCTTCTACATCCTGCGTTGTCATCCTGAACAATCCAATAGCCCAGTCAACCGTTCTAAACCATTTAGGCCTCAGATAGATTGTATGCCTGTCCGCAATGAAATCAAGCCGATTATTATACATGTCAACAACCTCTGTATTGATCTGCGGTGTCTCCTGGATGACTCGCTTCAACAGCTTATAGTATTCATAGAATACTATCATATTGAGATTTTTCTTGGTTGGGCTGTTGCTTTCCCATAATTTTGCATAGCATGCGCCTCTACACTCTCCTCCTCGTAGCTGTAGAAATTGGGTATGGGGCGGCTCTCTCCACCTGACGAATGCACATAATATAAGCAGCCACGAGAAGTGGAAGGGGTGGTTTGGCTCATCCTGCGCTGCCAAACAATCTGCAAGAAAAATATTTATTAAAAACAAACACCAATCAAATTGTTCACCTTCTGCGACTTGCACAGCAAGGTGAATTACTGATCCTGTGACTTCTTTAGGGTGAACTTTGGTTAACAGTCTGCCTGCAAGCAGACTGGCTGTAAATCTGAGTGTATCATTGGCTAAGGCTATGAGGTCATAAGCCCAACCTCCTCTATGTAGCTTATACTTGTTAACTAAAATCGATGGTAGCTTAGTATCCTTGCTTTTCCCTGATATATGTGTCTGAGGGTCCTTACCACTCTTGGACAGCTCGATGATGCGGTGTATCAAATCAATGTTCAAGTCAACCCTCTTACGTAGCCAGAGATAACCTCCATGTACACAGGAAAGTAGCACTCGCACCATGGCATTAACCTTTGCACCTCGTCCAAAATGTGGTATTTTCAACAGATTGAGAAAGCCTGACTGCTCAAGAATCTGGACATGTTCCATAGGAACAAACTCATCTGCATCGGTCCTCGGGTTCCTCTGAACCATAAGGTACTGATCCGACTGAAACTGAGGATCTGTCTTACTATCTCCAAGGTTATAGTCTATAAATTTGAGAGCAGGGACATATCCTAATAGTTCTCCATCTTCCTTTACATGAGGATCAATCGGTGGTAGTGGAATAGGAAACTTAGCACCCTTGGGAATGGTTACCTCTGGTGCATCCTCGACTCGTGGTGAAATGTATACTATTGCCACATGAACTTCTTCTTCCTGCTCTGGGATGGACTCTTCTACTATTTGAGCTAGATTTTTCATCCTTGGCATCTACCTGACCTGTGGTGCACCTAATTTCACAATCCTGGGCAGCGTCGTCATAGCAAACTCGAGGCCACCACGCTTGAATTGTTGCACTACATCTTCTAAAGGTTCCTTCTCGGACATAAACCGCCCAGTGTGATACTCGGGACTGGTAATGGCTGCGAAAATGGGAAAACTAGCACTCTGTAACTGGAGTATCTCTGCACAGGGAAAACTCTACAAATTACTCTATAAGTCTCAGAAATCGCAAAAGTAACCCTTCTGTCTGAATGATCTGTGTATTTATAGTGAAGGTGGTAATCTTTGAAGCAACGGTCAATTAGGCTGGACCCATTGGTAGCATTTATTGCATGGACAAGACAACACCCCACACCCTGCTCCTCATTAATTGCTGAAAACACGTTCAAATTTCCCTCAAAAATTGTGCGCAAGTGGCAGTCTCGACCACGATTTACCAAATCTCAGACAATCATTGTACTATTTCCAAATCTAGGGAAACGTATACCTGTCATATCTATATTAATTGCTTGTCAGAGGCGAAGTGACTGGCCCTCTTTCCCTTTCAAAAATCATCTTAATTGCACGGGGAACATCGCCTCGCTGCGATGTCACATCGCATTGTCCTTAACCAAAGAGTTGGCATGAACTCTGCAAAGTTCAAAAACTCCGCAATCGTCCTATGACTTGTGCAAAATAAACTTTCCTGCTGTGATTCCTCCTACTTGGAACTTTTTCAGCTGGTGTAGACTAGTTATGGGTGCGATGCCTCCTTTCAACTACACTGGACATCTACACCACTTAGTTCTCTGAGTTAGGGCTGGGAGGTTGAGTGGCTATCACTATAAATCTTAAGCCGACTTCCATTAATCAAAGTAGGAACAAGCTCCCTATTTAGTTTACTGAGCTGAACGGCACCTTCGTCTGTGACTTGCTGAATCTGATATGGCCCCAACCAATGTGTCTTGAACTTCCCTGGAAACTTAACAAACTTGCTATCATAAAGGAGCACTAGGTCTCCTGTCTAAAAAATCTTGCTCTTGATGTGTCTGTCATGCCAATATTTTTATCGTGCCTTCTGCACTTTTTGATGAAATCCTGTGATGAATCTGTCTTCTTCTAAGGCAAATAGCTGCACTAATCTTTCATTCATCGTATCTGTATCAGCGATCTCAGTAATTTGAGTAATTCTTAAACTGGGAATAGTAAATTCCATAGGCATAACAGCCTCTTGTCCATACACCAAGCTGAAAGGTGTGTGTCCTATAAGTTTCTTGCATGTAGTCCTATAAGCCCATAACACAGCATTAACCCTAAGGTCCCAATCATCTCTTTGGTTGTTATAGATCTTAGTAAGAACATTTTCTATAATCTTGTTAAAAGCCTCCACTGTACCATTAGCTTGTTGGTGGTAGGGAGTGCTCTTATGGTGCTGTATCTGAAATTCCTCTGTCAAGGCCTCAATAGTGCGATTCAAAAAGTGTGTGCCTTGATCACTCATCAAAATTGTTGGACATCCAAATCTACTTATGATGTTTTCAAAAATGAACTGTGCAGCTGTAACAGCATCACAATTCCTTACTACTTTGGCCTCTACCCACCTGGTGAGGTATTCTGTTCCTGTGATGATGTATCTCGCACCAGTTCGCTTCCCTGGTGGGTTGATAGGACCCACGAAATCTATAGCCCACTTGTCAAATTCCCGCAGTGTAATCTATGGTTGCAGTGGCATTTCATCTCTCCGCAAAGGTTTTCCTACCCTCTGGCAAATATCACAGCATCTGCAAAACTCCTTAGTGTCTTTGTGCAAAGTAGGCCACCATAATACTGTAGCTAGAATTTTCTGAGCAGTCAGCTTTCCTGCGAAATGTCCTCCTGCGGTACCTGAATATGCTTCTCTAATAATGGCCTCTTTCTCATGCGGCATAACGCATCTGCGCAAGACTTCATATGGACCTAACTTATATAAATGTATTGTTATCAATGTGAAATCTGCTGCTTTAACAACTAATTGTTTCTTTTGCTGCTTAGTAAACTCAACGGGTGCCCACCCTGTAGTGAGAAAGTGAATAATATCTGCGTAATACTCATCTGCGACCTGGATAGAGAATAATTGCACATCTGGCAAATTATCTTCTAAATGACTTGGTTCTTCTCCTGAGTCTATCCGCGACAGGTGATCGGGTCCGGCATTCAATCTCCCTGGTTTTACAATAATTTCAAAATCATACTCCTGAAATAGGAGTAACCATCTGTAGATCCTTCCCCCTAACACCGGCTTATTGACCAAATACTTTAAAGCGGAATGGTCAGTGAACATCTTGAATGGGGCACCCAACAGGTAGTGCCTAAACTTTTGTAGAGCATACACCATAGCTAATCCTTCTCTTTCTGTAGTGGTGTAGTTCTTTTCTATGCTAGATAACTTTATGCTTGAGTACGCGATAGGGTGATCGATACCCCCTTCTCCTGGCTATGTTAATACAATCCCCAGTGTGATGCCAGATGCATCCACATGTACATGAAATGGCTTGTTCCAATCTGGAAATACTAAGATGGGTGCTGTAACCATATTCTCTTTAAGAGTGTCTAAACTTTGCTGGCATTCCTCATTCCATAGGAATTTCACTTCTTTCTTTAACAGCTTTTCCATAGGTGCTGTGATCTTTGCATAGCCCTTGATGAATTTTCTATAATACCCTGTATGACCAAGCACTGTCCTAAATTGCTTGACTGAGTTGGGTGCTGGAAGATTTACAATGATGGCAATCTTTGCATGATATACCATCAAGCCTTGTCTGCAAACAATATGACCCAACAAAATACCAAATGGTGCACAGAATATACATTTCTTCAAGTTAAGAGAAATCTGATATTGCCTACATTTCTCTAACATGAGCCTTAAATATCCTATATGCTTTTTGATTAATCCAAATACAGTCCAATCATCAAAATAGACTTCTAAGAATTTATGGATGTATTCCTTAAAGACAGCAACTACTACTATAGAAAAAATAGATGGTGCATTTTTCTGACCAAAGGGCATTACTGTATACTGGAATGAGCCCCATTCTATCGCAAAGGTGGTCTTATGTCGATCCTCTGGATGGATTCTTATCTAGTGATAGCCTAAAAATCCATCAGTGAATGAGTAGATCTCCTTTCCTCCCACATTGTCTAAAACTTCATCAGTAAAAGGTGTCGAAAATCCGTCATGAAGTGATGCATCGTTGAGTTTGTGCAAATCGACACAAATCTTGATTTCTCCTTTAGTTTTCTTTTCCTTCACAACCATGGGACTAACCCATTCGCTCTCTTCTACTGGCTCAATGATGCCTGCTGCTAGCATCTTATCAATCTCATCTTTAACTTTTTCTTTATAACGAGGATTTAATCTGTATGGACGCTACTGAACTGGCTTAGCATCCTCTTTCAAAGGTATCCTCATGACTCCCAAATATCCTACTATTCCCTTCATCTCTATAAACTTAGTGGGAAATAAGTCCTGATAGTCATGTAACAGATCTGCGATGTGTCCTACCGTTTCATCATCCCAATAGTCTCCAATAGAGGAAAACTTTGGTTCTGTTTCTGTGCCAATATTGATCTTTTTAATCTTAATAGGCTCTGTGACAGCTGGAATCTCTAGCTTTAGTCCATCAACTTCGCGAGTCCTTTCTGACTTTGGAATGTTGATACTACGAGGATTCTCATCCTCATCACCTAGCTCTTCTGTGAAGTTGTAACACTCTAGCGCATGTTCTAACTGGATGGCCCAATCAGGCTGAGCATACATTGGTAGGGTACAGTCATCAAATATCTTAGTCTTTATAATCTCTAGGGCCTGATTAATGCTTGGATATTCAAATTCAAAAGTGAAAGTGAGTAGAAAGATGTCTATCATAACTGGCCATGTAATCATTCCTCTGCACAACTCTGTCTCAGTGTACCAATTCCTTGGGACTGTGTCTAAAGTGTGAATGAATAGGTGAACCCATTCATCCTCTGGAATGTTTGACCAATTCTATTCACAAATATTAATATGTGACCTAGGGTCACTTTCTCCTATATATTTCTGCTGGAACTGCTCCTTGTCAATAGAGAATTTGATCGCCATCAATCTCTTAAAATCATCCCATGATGCGATATTTTCTTTATGTGCATGCCACCATCTTGCAGGTGTGGCTCTTACTGCAAGGTCAATAGATTTCGTCCTCTGCTCATGAGGGATTTCTTGCTCAAACTGCTATAAAAAGTCATTGACATCTGCTAAGCCATCAAATGATGGAATATCCTTAATCTCTGTTCCAATCCATCGCAGTGTCTTAGTCATAAATGCACATCTGCGAGCTAAAACTTCATAAAGTCTATTCTGCCAATTTTCTAAAACAACATCCGAATCCGATGCGCATGATCTGTCGCATCGCCAACTAATATTTGCTTCTGTGATGGGATTGATATAATCACTCTGGTTAGCAGTCATCTGATAGAGGCTCTCCATATTACGCACCTCTTCCTCTGCTCTGATAAGTTCAATGTATCGGGGAACCTGAAAAGGATCCAATGGTGCGATGACTCAAATCTGTTTATCCTCAAAGGTAATTTGTCTTTTCTTCAAATTGATAACAGCCATGTTATCAAATGCCCAATCGATACCTAATAAAGCTGGATACGGTCTGCTATCGCCAATAATTTCTAGGACTTCAAAATCTGCAAAGCTGTGAATTCCATCAATATCAACTGGTACTTGTAGTAATCGACCCGGTGGTGATACCCTCTACTGATTGGCTAATTGCAGATGGATAGGTGATCTAGCTAACTTAGGGCTACCCATCTGTTCCCATGTCTACTTAGTAAGAACATTTACCTCTGATCCTAAATCTAGGATTACCTCATCCATTTCAAACTCTCCAATTTGTGCTGTGAGTCTCATTTCTCTTCCTGTTCTTGTATGGCCCATAATATTATGAACAGCACGTTGCGTACTGGTCATGGAAGAATACTTCTGATACTGATCTATGATGCGTTGAAGCTCTTCTATGGCTTTCTCATTTCTTACGAGTTTCAAGCAGCTCCACAGGAAGGATTGTACACTTCCTGTCAACTCATCCTCCTCGCACCTTCCCGATGTGGTAGCCTGCGATGTCTCCATAGGACTAACGCCACAAGGTTTTTGCCGTTGTACACCCCTACAAGGAAATATCTGCGATCCTGATGGTGTAGGGTCAGTAAAGAAAGTTTTAGCTTGCTGAAATGTTTCTTTGTTCTTCTACAGGTCAAGTGGTGTAGATTTATCAGTGGCTTTACGCACCCACTTCGGACCTGTATTCTTTTCGGCATCCTATGATGTCTTACTAGTATAAGCACCACTGCGAGTCACAATATTGACTCTTGGTTCTGGTTCTTTCTACTCAGCAGTGATAAGCTGAATATTCTGGTTTACTGTTGGCTTAGGATCCTTAATCTTGGCTATCAAGATAGGACATTCTTTTATAGTATGATCATAGGACTTGCAATACTTACATGTTGTAGTAGGGTTCTGACAATCCCTAGCATAATGTCCTATAGCTCCACAGTTGTAACAAACAATCGGTCCACGGCCGCAGCCAAAGCCTCCACCATGACCTCTTCCTCTGAATCCTCCACCATGGCCATCATGAGTTAGGTCATGCAGTGGGCCTATTGTTGGTCCTGATGTCTCTGACTGGACTCTATAGAAGTCATGTTTTCTCTCTATCATGAGATCATAAGCTCTGCAATTATTTTCATCATGTCCTACTGACTTATAGAAGTTACAGTATAAATTCTTAGGAGTTTGTACATACTTATGAAGTAAAGGGCATTCCTGTGGTCTATATCCTCTTGTTCTACAGATTTCACACCATGGCCCTTGATTCTGTACTAAGGGGTTAGGAGCCCCACTTTCTAGATACTCAACAAATACTGGACAGTTATCTTTGGTATGGCCATGTCCTTTACACTTTGTACACCATAGTTCTTGTTCAACCTCTTTTCCTTTCTTAATCTCATGTAGCTGTAAAGTGAGATTGGCTAACTGATTCTGTAAATTTGTCATACCTGCACTAGTCTCAGCTAGAGGTGAAGCCTCTAGTTTCATTGCCATCTCCAATGCTTCATCCTGCGTATGGAGTTTTTATTGCATTAGTGGAAGTCTGATATGAGGGAGCAGTGCTACGATGAACCATTTCTTATGCTGCTCTGGTGCAAACTCAAAACTAACTTGGTCTATAAGAGCTTTAAATTTATGATTGAAATCCCATACTGACTCTGTGGGTAACTGTTTGATGTCTTTAAATTCTGTGATACATTGTGACTCAGACTTGGGTTTCTTAAATTCCTTAATCATTGCGGTCTTGACCTCTACGAGTGTTCTGTTCTGAGCTGATGTATACTTCATATACCATGTTAAAGCTCTTTCTCTAAGTGTAGTGGCCAATTGGACAAGCTTAGTATTGTCATCCTGGATCTGTTTAATGGTCCATACAGCTTCACATAGGAACCAATGTTGTTCTGGGTCTTCTACCCCTGTACCCCTAAAGGTAGGTAATTTCATGTCATCCCCCATTCTGTTTCTATGAGGTGGATTCTAATTTGTTGTATTACTAACACAGTAGATGCTACGGTCATGAATCAAGCACTGATAAACTCATATACAGAATACCCGACACATTCAACTTGCATTTAACCTTCTATGTTATTGTAAACTGAAGGATAGCATACATACATTCATTAACTGATAAGAAAAGTTCATGTAACAGATCACAGATAGCAAATAAGTAGAGCACAATCACATGAAATAGTCGCACAACACACGGATGTACATGGTTCACTCCCAGGGGGGGAAGCTATGTCCACGGGAACTGTGTTTATATTATATCTTGAGAGAGTAACACAGTTCCGCTACAACCTCTTATGCAGCTTGAGATCTTCTAGGAAACTCCACGCACACAGCTGGGAGCCCTTCTCTCTTAGATCTCTTCTCTTCCTATATTCATTAGAGGAAATTTAAACTCAAAATGGGTCTTTTAACTTTTATTCAAATTCCATGTCATCATTTGTTAGCCAATGAAATTGCTTTAAATTTGAAATACCGTATAGGTATTAAACACTTTTTTAATATAAATTTGGGGATAGGTATCATTAAAAAAACTACTTTTTTTGTTTGTATTTTCGACATATCTTCTCGTGTTTTTACTCAAATTTTGATCGGGAGAGCTCGCTGAATGCGGAATTTAATTCTGCATCCAACGAGTACCCACTCGGCATATTTTTTACAGACCTCGCTACCCCACTCGGCATGTTTTTACTCAAATTTTGGTCAGGAGAGCTCGTTGGATGTAGAATTAAATTCTGCATCAACCGAGTACCTACTCGGCATACTNTACCCCAAAAACAAGAAATACTTGAAAAAACATGATGATGATGTCATCATCACGTTTTTTCAGGTATTTCTTGTTTTTGGGGTAGCAGGGTCCGTCAAAAGTATGCCGAGTGGGTACTCGGTTGATGCGGAATTTAATTCTGCATCCAATGAGCTCTCCTGACCAAAATTTGAGTAAAAACATGGGGAGATATGTCGAAAATACAAACAAAAAGGTAGTTTTTTTCTTTTATTCCTCCAAAATATATAAATATTATTTTATTATTTTAACTATTATTTTATTAATTTTTTTTAGCAGGCCCATTTTGAGTTGAAATTTCCTCTAATGGATTTCTTCTTACAATGTACTCTTTCTCTCTCTCTCTCTCAATCCCTGTGGATTGTTACATTCATGCTCAAGGAGCCAGCCACTGGTTACAGTAAGATAACTACAGAATTAAAGACAGAACCAGAGCTCGAATCTTCCTCAATGTCTCACTATACTGACGACAACAGTTACAACCTTATCAACCAACTATCTAACTAGCTAGCTAACCCTTCATAATACAAAATATGTGCTTAAATAGGTGGCCCGAAGGTCTCATCGTGATACAAAACTGTGGGCCTATCCCAACAGAAACCCAAAACCCTAACTGTGACTGTCGGCCTTTCTGTACTTTGTACTGCCGCTTTACCAGTCACACCATAACTTCCTGCAATCTTCCACAATTTTTGGCGTTGATCGTGTGTATGGGCGTCACTCCCCTTCTGTCCTTTGTCTTTAATACCTCGGCCCGTTGCTCCTTCTTCCTTTATGAGGGTAGTTGATCCCTCCTGTCATCGCTGCTACCTTAAATGCAGTGGTTGAGCTCTCTTCTCGATCGCTTCAAGTACTATTTCCCTTTGACTTTCTTGTTCCATTCGTCGCGATTTCCAGCCTGCGATCCACGGCGGGAAATGCACTATGACATCGTACCTTTATCGCATCGCCAAAACTGTCTTTCCTCCAAAAATTGTCCATCTTCTACCAAAAATAGCATATTTTCCTGTAGCTACGGGACCCTACTCCAACATGCCCACTTTGGTCTTGTAGGAGTGTTAGGATCTGTAATAAATATTCATTATCAGACATATCAGAATAAGAAAATTTATTAGAGTCTTCACTTACAATTATAGGTGGTGGCGGTGAAGAGGATTCTCCAATTTCTGTTGTTGGCATAGGCTCTTCTTAAAAATAAACACTCCTTTCAATGAAGTATTTTTCAGTGCTCATGTTGATCAACTTATAACCTTTAGAATCTTCTAAATACCCAACAACTAGGAATTCTTGACTTTGGGGTTCCAAAGCCTTCATCTTCTATGGTGGAATTTTAGCCCAAGCTTTAGAGCCAAAAATACTAAAGTGGGACACATCAGGCTTGTGTCCACTCCATGCTTAGAAAGGAGTGATTCCATCAAGATATTTGTGAGGAACCCTATTTTAGATATAGGTTGCACAATTGATTGCTTCAGCCCAAAACTTTGGTGGTAAATCTTTAGACTCCATCATGCAAGGGGGCATCTCCTTGAGATATATATTCTTCCTCTCAACAACACCATTATGCTGAGATGTGTAAGGAATAGAGTGTTGCATTTGGATACATGCATATTAACAATATTTTATAAATTTAGACTTGTCATATTCACCACCATTATCATATCTGAGGACCTTGATCTTTCTTCCAGACTGGTTCTCAACTAAGGATTTAAAACCCTTGAAGAGGTCAAAACTTATGACTTGTACTTGAGGAAGAAGACCCAACAGTATTTGTAAAAGTCATTAATGAGGTTAGGGTATATTTGGATTGAATCATTGACATATGAGGGAAAGGACCAGCTATATCATTGTGAATAAGCTCAAGGGGTGCAAAGGTGTTTTCTATTAAAGAAATATCATTGTGAATATCATTGTGCTCTGGGTGTTTTCTATTAAAGAAATGTAACAGGTCTACCAGAAATCCAGATCAACAATGAATGGGTATGCAAAAGGTGTGCTCAAGGGAATAACACCAAGAATCCATTTCCAAGAAGTAACAATCACAGAAAAATTGATCCTAGATATTGTCCACTCAGATGTGTGCGGACCAATGTCAATTACTTCCTTAAGCATGTATGTCTATTATGTTTCTTTTATTAATGACTACTCACATAATACCTGGATATATTTCTTGAAAAATAAATATGAAGTACTTTTGAAAAGTTCAAAGTGTTCAAATCTCTTGTAGAGAATCTCTCTAAAAATAAAATTAAGATATTAAGATCAGATAATGGTGGAGAATTCACTTCAACTGAATTCAAGGACTTCTCTAAAGAAGTTGGGATTAAGAGGGAGCTTACTAAACCTATAATGCTCAACAAAATGTAGCAGAAAGGAAGAATATATATATCATGGAATGATTCAAAGCCATGATTCATGATCAATATCTACCCATGTGTTTATGGGTTGAAGCAGCAAAGACCACAGTCTATGTTCAAAACAAATTATCCCGCAGTGCACTTGGAAACGAAACTCCAAAAGAATTTTTTACTCATGAAAATCATGAAGTCAATCACCTTAACATATTTGGTTGTCCTGTGTACCTACATGTTCCCAAAGAGAAAATATCAAAGTTGGACCCCTTAGGAAAGAAGGTAATATTTGTTGGGTATAGTGATCATTCAAAAGAATACAAAATCTATACTCCAGGTTTCATCAAATTGAGGTCACCAAGAATGTCACATTTTATGAAGATGAAACCTTCAACAAATGTAGAAAGACCCATGTAGATGAAGAAGAACAAGGAACTCCCATAGTAGTAGAGATCAGTAAACCACCAGTTAGAGATGAAGAAGATCCTATACCAGAAGTTGAGGACATGGTAGAACCACAAGAAACTATAGATACACCTCATGAAACAATCTCAACAAGAAAAATGCCATCTTGGGCTCGTGATATAATTCAAGAAACAGAAAGATATGGTGCACTATAAGGAAGCAAGAGACTAAGACTCCATTCCAACTATGTATCATTAATTTGTAATCTTGTTGACGAATAACCTACATGTTTTGAAGAAGCCTCAAAGAAGAAGGAATGGATGGATGCCATGATTGAAGAATACCAATCTATCTTAAAGAATGATGTTTGGGAAATGTTACCAAGACCAAAGGATAATTCAGTGGTATATTCCAAATGGATATTCAATACAAAGCATTCAGTCGATGGTAGTATTGAAAATTTCAAAGCAATATTTGTCGCATGATGATTCTCTCATAAAGAAGGAATTGATTATGAAGAAACGTTTGCACCAATAGACAGATATACCTCAATCAGAACCATTCTTTCTTTGGCCTTCAAGATGAAATGGAAATTACATCAAATGGATGTAAAGACAGCCTTTCTAAATGGTGTCACAGAAGAAGAATTATATATTGAACAACCTCCAAGTTTTGAAACACATGTGTGCCAACTTAAGAAAGAATTATATGGATTAAAGCAATCACACAGAGCATGGTACGAAAGAATTGATGACTTCCTGATGAGCCTAAGCTTTACCAAAAGTAAAGAAGATTCCAACCTTTACTATAAGGTTGAAGATGGCAGAATCATGATATTACTATTATATGTAGATGATATATTTTTAACATGAAAGGAGAAACTCATCAGTGAATGTAAGAAGAATATTTCGACAAAATTCAAAATTAAATATCTTGGCATGATGCATTAGTTTCTAGGAAGTATGGAAGTTTCCAGATGAAGTTTACCTAAACAAAGGAAAATATCCAGTCGAGATCCTAAAGAGATTTGGGATGTTGTATTGTAAGGAAATGAACACTCCAATGGTGACAAACCTAGATATCCTAAATGATGACTCTCTAGAACGGATAGATGTCACACTATATAGATAGATTATCAGCTCATTGATGTACTTAACAAATACAATACCAAATATATGTTTTGTTGTGAACACATTAAGTCAGTATATGGTAGAACCCAGGAATGTTCACTTCGTTGCATCAAAAAATGTGATGAGGTACCTAAAGGGTACATTGGATTATGGCCTCACATATACAGCTGATAGTGATTTTAGATTATGTGGCTACACTAATTCAGATTGGGATGGAAGTGTTGAAGACAAAAAGAGAACTTCGGGATGTTGTTTTAGTTTGGGATCAGGTGTGATCTCATGACTTAGTAGAAAGAAGACCAGTGTTGCACTCAGTAAAACATAGGTTGAATACATTGTAGCATGTTCATCCTATAGTGAAGCAGTATGGATTCACAAATTATTGACAGGATTGTTTGATATCGAAATGGATGCAACTAATATTTATTATGAAAACCAAAGTTGCATCAAGTTAACAGAGAACCTGGTGTTCCATGATAAGTCAAATCACATAGAGATAAAGTATCATTAAATCCAGGATATGGTGCAGAGAAGATCCATAAAGCTCCAGTATTTTCCCACTGAGGAACAAGTTACAGATGTGTTAACTAATCCTGTGTCTTGTGTGAATTTTGAATATTTTAGAGACAAGCTTGGTGTAGTCTGAAAGGACCACCTTGGAAAGAGGGAGTGATGATAAGAATTTTTATTGATTATGAGATGGTAGATTAAGTGCCTATAGAATATGTTATGGTCTACATTCATTTGCAGATGTTGTGGTCCTGCATTCATTTGTGGGCGTTATGGTCTGCCATTCATTTGCATACATTGTGGTCCTGCATTCATTTTCATACGGTATGGTCCTGTATTCATTTGCAAACAATCCAACATCTTTTGATGTTGTGGTTGGTTTTGCATTAAGTTGTGACTGTTGTGTTTATTGCAGCTGATGTGATGTGATGCAATGAGATGTGATCCTTTCATGATGTGACAAGATGTGATGCTCGTGATTATACGATGAGATGTGATGTTCGTGACGATGCAGCCATATGTGATGTGATGGTTATGATGATGTGTTGAGATATGATGCTCATGATGTGATGATCGAGATGTGATGTTCTGTGATGGTGATATTCCATGGATAATGATAATGATAATATAGTCGTGAAAACTTCCTATGACTTATAGACTTACCAGTTAATTGAACATATGTATTGTTGTGTTATAGAATACCCTCCTTGTTAAGAGGGAGTGTTAAATAAATGTAACAGTGGAAGATATTCTAATTTGTACTATTATTGTTATTACCCCTTTCAAATATGTTGTTCCTATGATTAGGGATGTCATTGATGTAATTGCTCAAGTAAAGTCTTTGGGTAAAACCTATGTTGTAATTCGGGTCAATAGTACCCACAAAAGTATTATTAAAATGTGTGTTTGAGTCTCCCAAGGCAAGTCGGACCTGACAGCAAGGAGAAGTCATCCATGTTGGGTTATTAGGCTTATCCATTAATCATTATAAATATGGGAGGTGCCTCACTCATTTGGACACACATAGCTCAAGCAGTTGCACTATTAGGATTTATTATCATCCCTTGTCCAAAATGGTCTATTATATAATATTTTCCTAACTTAGGAGTCATTTAGTTATTATTGGGTCCACTAGTACCATTGGGTCCACTTGGCCTAATGGGGCCACATGTCCCAGTAACTAGAGTGTGGGGAACATAGATATAGGATAACTGCAACTGATTTCACATTCATGCCTTAGTTTATGCACCTCCTAGACCAATCCCTACGATTTAGGAGCCACTAGGAATGTTAGCACCAACCTCTTTCAGTTGTTTCTAGCTAGTGACTAGTCAAGCTTAGTTATGCTTCAATTACATTCAATTAGATGTCCTCCAATTCAGTTAGTGCCAGTCTTTCATGGTTGCATGTGGGAAGGCACCTATTCTCACCTACTTCTCACCAACCACATCAGTTAGACTAGTTTAACTTATTATAACTGATTGAGAGACTGAATTAGACAAGTGGAGTTATCCTAGTGAACTATGATAGTGATTTAGACACTTTTAGTTAGCCATCTAGTCAGATTGAGTTGGTGATTCGAATCCTATCCACATGATTCAAATTCTCCTTTATGTAACATTGTTGTATACTGTCGGGATTAATGAAGTTTATATTGTAATTATATTGAGAAATACTTGTCTGTTTCCTGTTAGATTTGTTTTTCAGTAGGTATTAGTAATTAATTTACACTGCATAATAATTAAAATCTAATGGCACTCATTTCCTGAAGAACAATGGAACATTAATTCTAATATGGTATCAGATCCTCCTCAAGAAATCTTTGAGTCTGTCTGATCTCCATTGTACACCAGAAGCAGTTGGGTTTCCACAAAAGTCCCACAAAGAGTGCCTTGCTAACTTTGGATTCATTCAGAGTGGAGGTGTGCGTGTGGAGGACCCTAAAAAAGTGTACATATCGATATGGAAGGGTCGATTCTAACATAATGCAAATTGGTTTTGTTTTTGCAGTGTTTTCTTACATGTGCTACGTATCTTGATTGAAGAAATTGATTGATCAAAAGGAGAATTGATGGAGAATCAATCTTTCTTACCCTGAATCCTAACACCCTTTAACTATGTTGATTGGAGGGTACATATGCAGGTCTCCTTGCGTAATCTTGTCCTGTATGGGATGAAAATGGTCTGACAGACTGAACCTCATCATCTTGCTGATAAAAAAGGTTCTTGAACTGGTTAGATGAATCCTTTGGCTTCCTTTGTGCTCACATCTCCATAGACCTCCTCTTTCATATTGAGGGATTGAAGACTCCTAAAGAAGCTTGGGAGAAGCTTGAATTATTTTTTGGAAAGGAAGATGATATTTGGGGACACATTCTAGAGAATGATCTAATATCATTGTATCCTAGCAGTTTCGAGGCCATACAGCAATTTTTTACTAAATTCAAGTCTCTTGTACTACAATGTAAGTAGTGCGGAATAGAGAGGAAGGATAAGCAACTTGTGCTCTCAACACTTAGAAAACTTGGTTCTAAGTATTCTTTCTTTGTCTCTACCTTTCATTCCATAAGAGCTTCCATTTCCAATTGGAAGATTCCTTCCCTTGATGGCTTTGTCAGGTCTTTAATACAGGATTAAGAAATGTTGGTCCAAATGGGAATCCTTCAAACTTCCAAGAACCAAGCTCTTCTAATGTCAGACTCTACCAATGTGCAAGATAAAGGGAGGCACAAGGGGAAGGATCCTAAAGCATTTGATTCGAAGCCTAAAGAGAGTCAGAAGTATTTCTAAGGAGATTTGTCCTCCAAGAGAAAGAAAAAGTTTGAAAAGGAAAAGTGTCCTTATTATATGAGGGGTTTTCATCCTAAAAAGCAATGCATGAAGAAGTAGATCGACCAGTTTTCCACTCTCCTCAAGAAGAACCATATTGCTCTTCCACAAATAGAAAAGAAGTCTGATGATGGAGAATCAACAGATGATTATGAGAGGTGACATGTCTTGAAAGCTGGCCTCTCTTGGTCGGCATCCTACTTGATTGATTTTGGAGCATCCAACCACATGGTTTCCTCCAAGGATACCTTCACCACTCTCAACCTCATAGGAGGGCCTACTATTCCAATGGGTGATGACTCCCAAATTCAGCAGAAGGAAGAGGTTCCATTAAAATATAGCATGGTGAGTTCAAAAATGTTCTCTATGTGCCCTCTCTTGTAGCTAATTTTTTGTCTGTACACCAGATGACTCACACTGGCTCACCAAAGAAAGTGGTATTTGGTCCTGACTCAGTAGAGATCACAAAAATCTCAACTGGGAAAACTATAGCGAAAGAAATTGCAGATCATGCCCACTTTCTCTCATTTCATGCCATACTCAAATCTAGTACAACCACAGATTCTATTCAAATTAGATAAAGGTATCAAAACCCCTTTACTTCCTATTGCATATATAGATTTATTGTCTAACCTTTCAAATTAAGATTTAGATTTAGAATAATATGAAGACCAGCATGATTTAGATATTGATTTTACACCTCAAAAATATCTAGATCTAGATCCATCATCCACCTCATCTCAACATCCTAAATGGGATCAACAACCCATTGAAGCAATTGAGGATGGTGCTGGGGATCTAGACGATAAGAGAAGAATGAGGTCCTAGTATCAGAAAGAGAATGTTTCCATGTCCCACACAAACCCACTTCTCCTTGAGAGGTGCTTCATGATGTTGGGGTAAGATCCTAAAACATTCAAGGAAGCTTTCCATGGTCCTATATGGCATCCATCTATGGATGAGGAATTTGATTCACTACATGAAAATAAAACTTGGTAACTTGTCTCCTTACCTCTAGGGAGGAAACTTGTTCAGTGAAAATGGGTCTACAAGACCAAGATAGCTGCTGACGAAACCACAACCAAGTACAAGGCTCGATTGGTGGCGAAAGGATAATATTGGGTTCAAGAATTGGACTGTAATGACACATTCACTCTAGTAGCTAGAATGGATTCCATCAGACTTGTCTTGGAAGTTGCATCTTCCAAGATATGGGAGGTACATCACATGGATGTGAAACGTTCCTTCCTCCATGGTGACTTGAAGGAGGATATTTACATGAAACAACCTAAGGGGTTTATTGATGATCCTTCCTTAGTTTTCATACTAATAAAATCATTGTATGGACTCAAACAAGCCCCAAGGGCATGGTACCCCAAAATGGATGCTTTCCTCATGTCACAAAAATTTGAAAGATGCAAATCAAATTGCAATGTTTACATGTAGAAGAAAGAGGGATTCTTGCTATTGATTGTGCTTTATGTGGATGAATTTCTCGTTACTAGCAACTTGGTTGCTGGATTGAGACACATCTAGTCATGTCTGAACAAAGAATTCAATATGACTAATCTTGGACTGTTAAGACAGTTCATTGGTCTCAAAGTAAGTCAAAATACTTCAGGAATCATGATCTCATAGTCCAGATACTCATTAGACATGCTTAGAATATTCCACATGGAATACTGTAAAGCATCCCCTTGTCCTTTCCTATCTAGCATCAGGCTAGAGGAAGGTGGCTCTACACCTTTGGTAGACAACACTCTTTACAAACAAATCATTGGGAGCCTTCTATATATCACACATTTGAGACCATACATATCCTATGATGTGAGTGTTGCTGCTAGGTACATGCAGGAGCCACATGAGGTACATTAGAAGGAAGAAAAGAGGATCTTGTACTATGTGCAGGGTACTAGAGATTATGGGATTCATTATGCAATTGGTGCACAACTTGATCTCATATGCTTCACAGATTCAGACTGGGAAAAGTATCGAGGAGATATGAATGCATTTATTCGAGAACTTTGGCTATATGGAATCTTGACAGAATTTGGGATTCGCACTTCACCTTCAGTGGAAATTTATTGTGACAACCATAGCACCATAAAAATTTCTAGTGATCTAGTTCAGAAGCAAAGAACAAAGAAAATTAAGGTTCACATGCATTATATTCGGGAACTAGTGCATGAAAAAACTATCACATTGCATTATTGTCATATAGAAGATCATATTGCAGAATTTTCACCAAGTCCTTCATTGAAAATATATTTTCCTTTCTCATGTCTCTTTTAGGTGTAAAGTCTTGATTCATTGTTCTTGTTCCATCTTATTTTGAGGGGGAGAGGTTTCCCATGAGGTTTTCCCTTATTTCCTCAGTTTATTAACCATCATTTTTTAATTATTTTATATTTGTATATGGGTGACTTTTGGCCTTGTTTCTAGGGCCCTTAGTTTTCCAAGTTAGGATTCTGGGGGAGAGTTAGGATTTATAATCCTCCCTTGTCCAAACTGGTCTATCAGATTATATTTTCCTAACTTAGGAGTCAATTAGTTATTATTGGATCCACTTGGCCTAATGGGGCCACATGTACCAGTCACTAGAGTGTGGGGAACACAGATAGAGGCTAACTACAACTGATTTCACATTCATGCATCGGTTTATGCACCTCCTAGACCAATCCCTACAATTTAGGATACAGTGGGAGTGCTGGCACCAACATCCTTCAGTTGTTAGCAGTTGGTGACTAGTCAAGCCAGTTATGCTTCAGTTACATTTAGTTAGATGTCTTGCAATTCAGTTAGCACCAGTATTGCATGGATGCAAGTGGGAAGGCACATATTCTCACCTACCACATCATTTAGACTATTTTAACTGATTATAACTGATTGAGATACTAAATTAGACAACTGGAGTTAGCCTAGTGAAATCCGATAGTGATTTAGACACTTCTATTTAGCCATGCAGTCAGATTGAGTTGGTGATTTGAATCCTATCCACATTATTCGAATTCTAATTTATGTAACATTGTTGGATACTGTTGGGATTAATGAAGTTTATACTGTAATTATATTGAGCAATACTTGTCTATTTCCTGTCATATTTGTTTTGTTCAGCGGGTATTATTCATTCCTTTACACTGCACAATAATTAAAATCTAATGGCACACATTTCATGAATATCAATGGCACATTAATTCTAATATGTACTAGAGTGAGAAGAAAAATTCCATCTGGAGGAGAGGAAGTAGTCTAGTCTTGTTCTTTGGTTCTTACACTGTACTTGGGTGAAGTCTATAGATATGAAGTTTTGTTGGGTTTTCCCCATGAGGGTTTCCCAAGATAAATATTTTTGTTCTCTTTTTTGTTGTTGTGCTTTTTATTCTTTCAGTGATCCTTTGTTCTATTTGATTAGAAAACTTAACATGTTCCTAGGATGCATCCTTGGCATGCTCCTTTAGAAAACCTAATTTTGGGAAACCCTATGACCATGTCTTTGTCACACAAACCAGATAGGTACTTGTAGTTTAGTTGGCCAAACCTTTCATGCCATAGACTGCTGCATTCATTAGCATGAGTGAGGAGAGATGAGGGGTTTGAGAATGGAACGAAGTGTGACAAATTGTACACTTTTGAGGTATGATCAACAGAACCTTTTTCTATGAATCTACCATTTGAAATTTTAGTGATTTCAACATCATTGAGAGACAAGACAACCTTCTTAGGAGACACAGTGTGGGTCATCTGATAGACTGAAAAGAGATTGGCAGCAAGACCTAGGACATAAAAAACATTATTAAAGGAACCATGGTCAAGATCTATTCTACATGTTGGAGGAACAAGTCGATAAGTTGACTTGAACGATAGCCGACTTAGTCGATCAGCCGACTAAGTCGATCAGTGGGATGTCCATCATAAGCCTGCAGAGTTGTGGAGGATGGTTGCAGAATTGGTGATCCAAGTTTCTGCCAAACGAAGGTAGACATAATGCATGTGGATGCCCCCTCATCCACTATGCACCGGTTCACAACCAAATTCCAGATGGACACCGAGATTTGGAAGGCAATAGTGGAGGGCATGCACAGTTCCCCATTCTCCATGTCAAAGCTAATTAGCTTGGAGTCGGAGGGGTCTACTGCCCGTAGGGCAGCTAGTAATTATTTCTGCTGCATTGGGCACGTTTTAAGTACCTCAAGAGTGGACATGGCGGTTGGAGTTTGGGACAAATCATCCACAATGCTATAGCTGACTGTAGCTCTAGCTGTGGAATTATTGGAAACTCTGTGTATGGGGGGGGGTGGGAATGGGGGTAACTGAAGAGGTAGGTTGACTGTCTTAGTCGTGGATGCTGCTGATGATTTAGCAGGTTCGGTGCTGGTACCGTACTGATGTTGATGTTGAAAGTTTAGTATTTTCATACTAATGTTGATGTGGAAAGTTCAACATTTTCATATTGATGTTGTTGTGGCATGTTCAGTATTTTCATATTGATGTTGTTGTGATGTTGATGAGACAATTTCAGTATTTCTATACTGACGATGATGATGTCGTTTCAACAATATTATGTTGATGATGATGATGTTGTTCCAGTACTTATACTCATGATGATGATGATGTTCTAGTATTCATATACTGATGTTGCAGATGATGATCCAGTACCTGCATACTGATGATGATGATGATGTTCCAATATTCACACACAGATGTTGCAGATGATGATGATGTTTCAGTATTCACATACTGATATTGCAGAAGAAGATTCAGTATTCACATACTGATGTTACAGAATAAGAATAATTATTCACATACTAATGTTCCAAAAGAAGATTCAGTATTCACATATTGATATTGCAGAAGAAGATTCAGTATTCACACATTGATGTTGGAGAAGAATATTCAGTATTCACATACTGATGCTACAGAATATGATTGAGTATTCACATACCGATGATGTAGAAGATGATTGATTATTCCCATACTAATGTTGAAAAAAGATGATCCAGTATTCTCTTACTAAGATTGATGAGGAAGATGCATGATATTGTTCCAAAACTTCCTATGGCATATAGAGACTCACCAGTAATTTGTACAGTGTTGGTAGTGGTTGGTGTTGATGTAGAATACCTTCCTATTTAATAGGGAGTGTTAAAATATTGTAACTTCGGAAGATATTCTATTGTACTTTTATTGTATTCCTCCTTCGTAGATGTTATTCCTCCATTTGGATATGTCCTTGATGTAATTGGCCATGTAAAAGTCATGAGGTGTACCCACAAAAGTAATATATGAAATGTATTTTGAGTATTCCTAGGTAGGTCATCCCTACTTAGAGAACATGTATAATATTGTTAGTTATTTGAGTCACTCACCTAATGAATATAAATAGGTGAGATGGATCTCTCATTCTTACACACCTTACACTCAAGCATTGTGCAAGAGAGAGAGAGAGAGTGTGTGCACTGTGGAAGAGGAGCAACTATTCTTGTTCTTGTGGCTTTACACTATACTTGGTCGAATTCTATATAGAGGAAGCCTTGTTTGGTTTTCTCCCTCCTGAGGGTTTCCCTGGATAAATATCTATGTTCTTTTGTGTTGTTGGGCTTGTCTTTATTTTAGTGATCCTTTTCTTATGGTTATAATGTTCTGATGCTAAATGTTTTTAGATTTTGTATGACCATTAATAATAGACTAAAATGAAAATATATCCTTCCTATATATAAGAGACACGGGTGGACAATAACAACTAATAGACCCAAGCCTACATCAATAATATGCAACACACCACCATATAGGGGGTAAAGTGTCACACTATAGGGGAAATTGTGCCCAACATTTTGGGATTAACATGCCCCTCCCCTTCATAAAATTGTTGTCCTCAATGCTTGAGTAGTTGTGGATGCATCTGTATGAAGGAATCATCTTTCCATGTCGAATATGCAGCTGATAAGTTCTTCCACTTGATGAGGTACTCAATAATAACTTGATTTTGTAGTTGTTTGGTCATTGTTTCAATGATTTGTTCAAGTTCCCATATGATGTTTCCTTCTTCAAAACTCTTTTGACTGTGATGTTGATTTACATGTTGTTTCATCCTTTTTTTGGACATATTTAGTATTTGGATACTACTTGTTGATGCTCTATGCGATCCAACACTGCTTGAACTATAGATTTTCCTTTTTTAAGCCTTGATTGGAATATTATTTTATGGTCGACTTGGACTGAGATAAAGTTAAAATTTTATCTTCTCTAGGTCTACAAATTCGACTTGTGGTGTCATGATGTGTCCTATTTTTGATGTCGCATGTCTAACCTAATTTGGATTCTCCAGTAAAACTATATTGCAATTCTCACAACACTTTTTATTTTTTTCCCTATCCAGAAGAGAGAACTTGTACGGTATGTTGTTTCCAATATTTAAAATATAACTCTAAAAAATATACCATATATATTATGGTCAATATTATTTTTTATTCAATAGGTCTCACTCAATTTGGATATCAGATGCTCCATATATAACATATTTCCCTAGAACACCTTTTTTCAAACTCTGATTGGTAGATTGTTTTAGGGGTGACATGAAACTGAGGTAAGATTGGAATTTCGGCTCCTCTAGGTATAAAACATTGGCCCATTGTATATTGATGTGTCCACTTTATGACACCACAAATATGACCTAATTTGGATCTTCCAATACAAATTTATTGCAAATCTCCCAAAACTTCTTATTTTTTGTCTATCCGGAAGAGTGCGCTTATGTGGTATCTCACATGTTCAATATCTCATTGGTACAAATAAAAATCCTATCAAATATACCATGGTCTATTTTCTTGTGGATTCAACAGGTCTCACTCAATTTGGATCTCATATGCCTCATATATGATTGTTTTCCCCAGAACACATGTTTTAGACTAGGTTTTGGATTAGTAAAAACCCCTAGATTCCTCAACAAATATATCCAAAAATGTAATGGATTAGGACCTGAATTTCGGACTTACGATAGATCGACCTGGTTAATAGATTATTTGTAACCTTGATATCTGAATCCTTTTAGAAAAAAAATTGTAGTGAAAATTTCAAGATGACTCGTCTTGGAGAAGCCAATCCCGAGGAGAGATCTCTGATACCAAATGTTATGCAACCAAGTCTAAGAAATGGCATAAAAAGAGAAGAAATATACAAGAAGATATTAATCCATGCCTTAATAATGAATAACATAGATGAATAATAATTCTCTTTTAGGGAGGAACCTCCTTACACAATGTACTGTGTACCCAAGATAAGACAATATACAATGATGACAAAAATGAAAATATATCCTTCCTATATATAGGATACATATGTGTATAATAACAAATAATATACCCAAGCCTACATCAATAATATGTAATACACTACCATATAGGAGGTAAATTTCCACACTATAGGGGGGATTGTTCCCAACATTTAGGGCTTAACATCCACTGATGATGATGATGTTCCAACATTTACATGTTGATGGTGATGATGTTTAGGCATTTACATGTTGATGATGTTCCAGATGATGATGATGATGTTCCAACATTCACATGTTGATGATGCTCCATATGATAATGATGATGTTCCAACATTCACATACTAATAATGATGATCATGCTAATGACAATGTTCCATGATGATGTTCCATGCTGATTTTGATGGTCCAAATATATGATGTTGTTGATTCACCAGTCAGTTGTACAGATGTTGTTGTTGTTGATTGTTGATGTTGTAGAATACCTTCCTCATTAAGAGAGAGTGTTAAAGAAATGTAACTACATAATATATTCTATTGTACTTTTTATATTATTATTATACCTCCTTCAGAAGATGTCCTTGATCTAATTGGTCATGTAAAAGTGATGAGGTAAAACCTCCATTGTAAGTCAGGGAAATAGTACCCATAAAAGTATTATATAATTGTTATTTTGAGCCTCCCTTAGTAAGTCGGATCTGTTTAGAGAAACAGGTCGAATCTGATGGGTTATTAGGTCACACACTTGATGAGTATAAATAGGTGATGCACCTCCCTCATTTGGACACACTTCACACTGAATCAAGTGCACAAGAGAGGGGATTCCAACTGAGAGAGTAATATGCTAGTCTTGCTCTTTGAGGTTTTCAATGTACTTGGTTGAATTATATATCGATGAAGTTTTGTTGTGTTTTTTCCCCCGCGAGGGTTTCTGTGGATAAGGTAAAGCTAGTCAACTAGGAAACTGGCAGCTTTTTTTGCCAACCCATCCTCCATTATTTTCTCTCCATATTATAGGATTAGCAATTCTTTCCTTCACTCATCATCACTCACTCATGCTATTCCTAATTCATGAGGTGCTTGATATATTGGGAAAGTGCTTTAGCCAACTATGGGGTTGATCATAATTAGTAAGCCTGCTTTATGAGCTAGATTGAGTTGTCTTCTAGAAACTCTATTTTCCTTTATAAGGATGTATTACCTATGTAATAATATCAATTATCATTTATTGATCATTCATTAATGTGTGTTCATTAATTCTTCTTCTTCTCTCCTTATGCTAATTCTCTACAATTCTCTGTGAGGTTAATTGTGTGCCTAGATCCTTAGCTTGTTTATGAAATTCCTTATGCAATCAAGGCTTTAGAATTTCTACATGGTATCAGAGCTAAGGTTCTCTAAGTTATATGTGGTATCAGAGCTGATGATATCAAAGCTCTACATGATATCATATATTTGAGAGTTCATTAATTAATCCTCCTTTTCAGATATGCAAGTTTATTTTGCAGGTTCAACTTCAAATGGATTCAAGAGTATCGGTTCCTCTTCTTTCTCCATTCACAAGTTATTCAGAGTGGAAATTGAATATGATTTCATATCTAAAGAGACAAGGTATCTATGAGATATATATTGGAGCTGGTGAAGAGTCTTATGAAGAGCCAAGTGACTGGTTGAATGAATTTGATAAAGCAATTGGATCTATTTGTCTAGCTATCTCTCCAAGCATGTGCTACCATATTGATTATGTTGAATACCCAAAGGATATTTGGACAACATTGGATAGAGTTTTTGGAAAGGACAATGAGGATCCTTCTAGCTATGTGGAGAGTGCCTATAGACCCTCAATGATTTCTCTCTCTCAAGATGTCTCGGCCTCTACAGTCTCTGATGAAGTTAATCATGAAGAAGAAGTTTCGCATACAGTTCTTATTGCTACTACTCTCGCTTCCTCTTTCAATCAAGAAGCAAATATTGAAGAGCCATATTTTTCTATGTCTCTTGAAGTAGAAGATCTTGATTCATCTTCTTATGATGTTGTTGATGAAAAATAAGTGACTAATGTAGCTGCTATTGCTATTGATGGTTCACTCACACATTCAGTGTTCTCTATGTCTTCTATCATGGATTCTGAGATCCATATGCCAGACCTATCACACTTTGTGCATGCCTCTCTTCTTGATGGTGCGCAACCCAATGACTTCCAGGATGCTTGCTTAGCCAAATCAATTCCTTCTAGTGTTTTTCCACTTACCATACTTGGTCCCATGTCCTTCTGCAGCTCCTCCTTTGTTCTTGGCACTCATTCTCAGAGCCTCCTTGAATATTTTGAACATCACTATCTTTCTTCCTCTCATACTTCTACCATAGAGGATTCTTTACCAGTATATTCGCATGAGTCTACTGTTGTGCTTATTTGTGATCTCTTGGATTCTTTGGAAGATAGATCAACCCATGGAGCCCATGCATCCGCACTATTTGATCCTATGCCTTCTCTATGTTCCTACAAGATCACTTGCACACATCATCTCTCTGTAAATGAAGATGGAGACATTATACATTCACTTGGACAGTTATTTCACCTATCTGGAGCTCATTTCATATCTACTAGTTCGAAGTGTAAGTCATCTCATCATCTTGGAGCTGATTACAAGTCTCAATATCCTTCAGTATTGCATTCACATCATTGGATCTCAGTTGTTCTACATGGTCCTAGTTTCCATCATGCAGTTGTCCTTGATCCAGGTGAGCATATTTATCTTCTTCCCAAGAAGAAGATTCCTCCAGACATCAGCATTTAGTTTGGAGCAGCAAAAACACCAACACTTCAGCACTTTTTGTACTTGTTTTCATGTCCTTTATTAAGGGAGGATTTTCCCCTTGAGGTTTTGCCTCTTTCCTCATTTCTTTGGACAAGATAAATTGTAAAACGGTGACCATAGCTTTGTTGTTGGGCCCGGTATGCATATATATTTCTGACTAGTTCAGGGATATCATCATAAAGTCAGGATTAAAGGGGCATGTTGGAATATAATAAACCCACTCATAAAATAATTAATCGTTATTTGATTAATGTCCTACCCACTAGCTTAGATAGTTGGCATCCACTTGCACCTTAGAGTCAACACTTGCCATCTATATCCCATGAATGATTTATTTCTGATTCTAGGTTGATCTTGACCACATTATGGCCATCCAAAATTGTTAATTGCACTTTACAACAGATTCTGTTTTATTCTACGTTATCTTCTTTGTCTTTCTTTTCTGTGGATAAGGTAAAGCTAGTCAACTAGGAAATTGGAAGCTTTTGTTGCCAACCCATCCTCCATTATTTTCTCTCCATGCTCTAGGATTAGCAAGTCTTTCCTTCACTCATCATCACTCACACATGCTATTTCTAATTCTTGTGGTGCTTGATAGACTGGGAAAGTGCTTTAGCCAACTATGGCGTTGATCATAATTAGTAAGCCTGCTTTATGAGCTAGCTTGAGTTGTCTTCTAGCAACTCTATCTTCCTTTATAAGGATGTATTACCTATGTAATAATATCAATTATCATTTATTGATCATTCATTAATGTGTGTTCATTCATTCTTCTTTTTCTCTCTTTATGCTAATTCTCTACAATTCTATGTGAGGTTAATTGTGTGCCTAGATCCTTAGCTTGTTTATGAAATTCCTTATGCCATCAAGGCTTTAGAATTTCTACATGGTATTAGAGCTAAGGTTCTCTAAGTTCTACATGGTATCAAAGCTGAGGATATCAAAGCTCTACATGATATCAGATCTTTGAGAGTTCATTAATTAATCCTCCTTTTCAGATTTGCAGGTTTATTTTGCAGGTTCAACTTCAAATGGATTGAAGAGTATCAGTTCCTCTTATTTCTCCATTCACAAGTTATTCAGAGTGGAAATTGAATATGATTTCATATCTAAAGAGACAAGGTCTCTATGAGATATCTATTGGAGCTGGTGAAGAGTCTTATGAAGAGACAAGTGACTGGTTGAATGACTGTGATAAAGAAATTGGAGCTATTTGTCTAGCTATCTCTCCAAGCATGCGCTACCATATTTATTCTGTTGAATACCCAAAGGATATCTGGACAACATTGGATAGATTTTTGGGAAATGACAATGAGGATCCTTCTAGCTATGTGGAGAGTTCCTATAGACCCTCAATTATTTCTCTCGCTCAAGATGTCACGGCCTCTATAGTCTTTAATGAAGTTGATCATGAAGAAGAAGTTTCTAATATAGTTCTTGTTGCTACTACTCTCTTTGATTCGAATGCTTCCTCTTTCAATCAAGAAGCAAATATTGAAGAGCCATATTTTTCTGTGTCTCTTGAAGTAGAATATCTTGATTCATCTTCTTATGATGTTGTTGATGAAAAATAAGTGACTAATGGAGCTGCTATTGCTATTGATGGTTCACTCACACATTTAGTGTTCTCTATGTCTTCTGTCATGGATTCTGAGATCCATATTCCAGACCTATCACACTTTGTGCATGCCTCTCTTCTTGATGGTGTGCAACCCAGTGACTTCTAGGATGTTTCCTTAGCCAAATAAAATCCTTCTAGTGTTTTTCCACTTACCATACTTGATCCCATGTGCTTCTACAGCTCCTCCTTTGTTCTTGGCACTCATTCTCAAAGCCTCCTTGAATATTTTGAACATCACTATCTTTCTTCCTCTCACACTTCTACCATAGAGGATTCTTAACCAGTATATTCCCATGAGTCTATTGTTGTACTTATTTGTGATCTCTTGGATTCTTTGGAAGATAGATAAACCCATGGATCCCATGCATCCGCACTCTTTGATCCTATGCCTTCTCTATGTTCCTACAAGATCACTTTCACACATCCTCTCTCTGTAAATGAAGATGGAGACATTATACATTCACTTGGACAGTTATTTCACCTATCTGGAGCTCATTTCATCTCTACTGGTTCGAATTTCAAGTCATCTCATCATCTTGGAGCTGATTACAAGTCTCAATATCCTTCAGTATTGCCTTCACATCATTGGATCTCAGTTGTTCTACATGGTCCTAGTTTCCATCATGCAGTTGTCCTTGATCCAGGTGAGCAGATTTATCTTCTTCCCAACAAGAAGATTCCTCCATACATCAGCATTTAGTTTGGAGGAGTAGCAACACCAGCACTTCAGCATTTTTGGTATTGATTTTCATGTCCTTTCTTGAGGGAGGATTTTCCCCTTGAGGTTTTGCCTCTTTCCTCATTTCTTTGGACAAGATAAATTGTAAAAGGGTGACCATAGCTTTGTTGTTGGGACCTATATGCATATATATTTCTGATTAGTTCAGGGATATCATCATAAAGTCAGGCTTAAAGGGGGGTGTTGGAATATAATAAACCCACTCATAAAATAATTAATCATTATTTGATTAATGTCCTACCCACTAGCTTAGATAGTTGGCATCCACTTGCACCTTAGAGTCAACACTTTCCATCTATATCCCATGAATGATTTATTTCTGATTCTGGGTTGATCTTGACCATTTTATGGCCATCCAAAATTGGTAATTGCACTTTACAACATATTTTGCTTTATTCTGCTTTAACTTCTTTGTCTTTCTTTTCTATGGATAAGGTAAAGCTAGTCAACTAGGAAACTGGCAGCTTTTGTTGCCAACCCATCCTCCATTATTTTCTCTCCATATTCTAGGATTAACAAGTCTTTCCTTCACTCATCATCACTCACACATGCTATTTATAATTCATGAGGTGCTTGATAGAATGGGAAAGTGCTTTAGCCAACTACAGAGGTTGATCATAATTAGTAAGCATGCTTTATGAGCTAGCTTGAGTTGTCTTCTAGAAACTCTATTTTCCTTTATAAGGATGTATTACCTATGTAAAATATCAATTATAATTTATTGATCATTCATTAATGTGTGTTCATTAATTATTCTTTTTCTCTCCTTATGCTAATTCTCAACAATTCTCTATGAGGTTAATTGTGTGCCTAGATCCTTAGCTTGTTTATGAAATTCCTTATGCCATCAAGGCTTTAGAATTACTACATTTTTTGGCATAAAACTTTTAAAATTATAAGAAGAGATCGAGGCTACGTGGTTGATGACAATGTCAAAAGGAAGTAATTTACAGTGTGAATGGCCCCACGCTTGTCCAATTCGCTATCAATTTCCTCCAATGTGTTAAGAAAGCACAAAATAATTATATGATTAAGTAATTAAAAGAGAACAAATAAATGACAAAGGATCCATGAACCTCAACATTGCCAGCAAAATCCAACAAAGGAGGAGCTTTGGAGTTGGGTATGTCTATCCTTCCAACTGCTCACAACTGTTGAGTTTAGGGGTAACTCAAGATGCACTCCATTTGGTCATCCTAGCATGTGGGGACTTTCATCAGCATAGGCAGGAGGGTATAGTGTGAGATGCACTCTCCCATGATTCATGGATCCAACAATGGATACATGCAGGAAGCTATGTCACTTTTTCAGTTACATGCAAAAGTGCATGCATGCATTTTTTACTGCAGCTGTATGATTTCTGCATAAAAGTGAAAAATAGGATTTGGTGACCTAATTTCTCAGTGACTTAAGTGTGCAAAAATAATTATCTTTTGTGAGTATTAGGAGATCAGAGCAGCTGCGAGCAGTTATTGACCATGGAGGGAAAACCATATGAGATAGCTGGGGGCACTTTCTTGAGAGCAGTGGGAAGGCATATCTTCAGAGACTGGGGGGTTCTTTCATCAGTATAGTGATAGAGATATTTCACTAAGGTTCTTCAGGGACTGAATAAAAGAAACAACAACAATAATGTGAGAAACTAGAGAGGAGGATGTGAGAAGTTACAGGTCACACATGTGGAATGTGAGGGAGCTACTGCACACTCATGGATATCTTAAAGGGCCCAAAGAGCTTAGGGTCATCATCAATGACTGAGGAGATCCCATTAGAGTTCATTCAAAGTGAGACTAAGGGAAGATTAGATGAGATGTGTCTCTGAGGAGGAGAGACACAACAATATCGCTGGAGGACGTTTCCAATGATTGAGGACACATATTTTATTCTGAAGCAAAGCAGAAGAGCTAAGAGAGCAGTCTTATGATATTAGACTGAGAGTACAACATCCAGTTATTAGTAGATATTGAGTTGAGAATTCCAGCATGAAGGTGTATTGTTGGGGTTGCATTATCGAAGAGCAACAGTTGCAACTATTATATATCTAGGGCTTTGTCCCTTCAGGTTCCTCAGTTGTTTCTCTAAGTCATATTGCACTTATTCTATATTATTTTGGTCTGGGATTGAGAAAGAACAAATGCCCTTCATTGCTAGTTTTCTCCATTGGGGTTTCTAGGATAAAATTCTGAGTTATATGTGTGATTGCATAATTGTTTATGATTTGTAAGGATATCATGTGTTACTCATTCTAATTTAGATAGAAGTGTGTTTTATTTGGAATTAGTGAGTATTGTAGCCGAGTTGATTATCCCAACTTCTTAGAGCAAGTGGAGACCTATGAGACAATTTACATGGTATCAAAGCCTCGTTATAAGTTAGAGGAGGGAAATCACACTCAGATATGTGAGAGCATACCAGATCTATGTGAAGATTTAGAAAAGAGGTCAAATCTGTGGCGTGTGTGACCAGATCTATTAGATCTGAAAATGAGGGTTCATATCTATGACATTAAAGGTCAAATACATCATATTTGAAAAGATGGAGTATAAATCTGGCATAGATTTAGCTAGTATCGGAAGGATAGAGACCAAATATACCTAGATCTGAAGTGCAAGATTCAAATCTAAGTTGGTGGAGGTCACATCTATTGGATCTAATATTTGGTGAGATATTTGAGATAGATCCTTCAGATCTTTGCGTGTAAGGTTCATATCTATGTTTATTTTTTCTCATTGAGATAGTTGGTTTCAAATCCAGTTGACCATAGAGATGTCTAGCAGTTTGTGTGTGGAGGATTGGTTGGATGCGGCCTCAAACCTCAGTGCATGGAAGGCTAGGGTTGTCATTTTTCTGAAAGAAAATGAGTTATGGGACAATGTGGAGAGCACAGATGAAAATCCCATAATTATTTCTACAAATGCTACGACAAAGACCCCATATGAAAAGAAGAGCATTAAGGATCAATGGATTCTCCTTGATGTAATCAAGGACCATGTCATCCCACAAATTATAGGGAAACATAATGTATATGAGATGTGGGATGCTCTAATGACCTATACCAAATATCTAATGAAAATAGAAATATTGTATTTCATGAGAAGCTTAAGAGAATCAAGATGGTCAAGGATGAGGGAATGGCCACTTACCTGAATCAAATAACTCGGGTTAGAGACGAGTTGGAATCTTTGGGGGAGAAGGTGGAGGATGGAGAGTTAGTTCGATAAGCCCTTAATGGTGTGGCTAAAAAATGGGTAGTGTTTGTTGAATCCATTTTTTCCAAAGAGAGGAGACTTGAAGAGGGTACATTCAAGGGTCTTCTTCTACTGTACCAGAAGAGGAAGATGTGGTGTTTGCTGCAAAGGGAAAGCAAACGTTCAAGAGGGGTGAGCAGAGTAAAGACCTGAGTAAGGTCAGATGTTTTGCATGTAGCAAGTACAACCATTATGTAGGGAAATTCCCTCATAAGAAGAAGAATATGGAGAAGAGGGATGAGTAGGTGGCAGTGGAAGAAGAGGTGGATGATTTCACCAACAGGTTTAAGAGGGATTTCTCTCTTACCTCTTTTGTATCTGGCCATGATAACAATCAGCTTGAGGTGCAGGATGATGAGAGGTGGCTAGTGGACTACATGAACTGTAGTCACATGACTAGAATGCGAGAGGAATTCATATTCCTTCAGGATACTCCTGAGCATACTTTCAGATATTATGATGACACATAGCATGTTATCCAAGGAGTAGGAAGGGTAAAATTCCTACTAGATTGTGGGGAACTCCTAAAGGTGGTTGTAATTATTTACATACCAAGACTGAGAGTGAGCATACTCTCAGTATCATCCTTAGATGATGCAAGATTCTCTATGGTGTTTCAGAGATAATTGATATTCACTTATCCTATAGGAGATAACCCTGTATTTATGGGTCACAGGATTGACAGTGAGTATGAGGTACATGGGAGACTTACATCAGAAGCAGCTGGGTGGTTGTTAGAGTACTCATCAGATTTAAATATGGAGTGAGAAACTCCTAGTTTGGATGAGGCTTTGGAGAGTCAATCTACAGGATAGAGGGATGAGCGAGATTCTCATATTAGTACTAGCTAGATACTGAGTTGGTATGAGACGACGGAGATGGATTTAGCTCACGAACAAGCTTAATCGTCTCAAAGAAGAGAGGTCAGGTACCGATCAATGGATCTGCTTGATGGCAATCTTAGAGGTTGGTTTCAACAGATATTCAGAGGGAGTCTAAGTCTGGGGTCAGTGACTTAGTCAAAGAGAGAGCAATATGTTGAATAAATACCGAGGAAGTTAGTGTTCACCTTGCAATGTCTTAGGGAATACAAGGATACTTAAAAAGTGTTCCCTAGTACTTTATAAAGTGTGAAGTAGTTTATTTTTATAAAGTCACTTTATACAGGTGAATATGAGTTATAAAAAAATTTGATTTGACTTTATGAGATTATAAAAGTGGGTGAATATTTAATTACTCATTAATATTTAAATGATGTGCATCTAGTTCATTTAATGAGAAAAGTATTGAGTACTTAATGTGGGCCATAAATATCATCAAGTTAACTTTTAATCATGACCATTGATTTAAAGTGGTAGTTACCTCAAATAAAATCTAGAGAAAAAGGCATTCTCTCATTCATTGTGACCTAAGTTATTTGGAGAACAATAGAAGAAAATTGAGAAGAGAAGGGTTCGGAGTGAAATTGACTCTTTGAGAGAGGGAGAGGAAATATTGGCACAAATCTGAAGATTCTGAAAATGGAATGAATCCCAAGACCAGTACAGTAAATTACATCACAAAAATAGAGAAGATTTCAAGGTATAGAAATTGACGAAATGCACAAAAATCGAGGAGAATTATGGGCACAAAAATCTAGAAAATTTGTGCATTAAATGTTGGGTGCACTTATGAATCCATACAACTGACTAGAAATGAGTTTCGAGGCTATTGGGATGCAATAAATACTATTTTCATGCACAAAAATCAAGACAGGGATAGATTTCTGAGTTTTACATCATTCTAGCACATTTCCCTAGGTCGCACATGTGAAGTCGTAACGTGAAAAGGGCACGAATTTTGAGATAAGTATGAAAATTCTAGTAGGTCATACAGTGAATGTTTGGCACAAATTTCTAGATGAAATTGGTTCAGATAAGTATTGTTGTACATTTGTCTTAGTTTGGATGAAAATAATAAAAAATTCTCTAAAACAGGTTTTCCCTTCGGGGTTTTATCCTATACCAATTTGGTCAAAAATACTGTGTCTAAATTTCATGTGTGTGGCTGCTATAATTTTTTGAGTGTGAAAAAGTTAGTTGTCATATAAATTTCTAAGTTGTTTTAAGTTGAAATTTTTTCCTAGTGTTTCAAGAAATTTCAAGTTTTATGCATGAAAATTCATATTTTGCTATGATGGGCTTTGGGCATTAACCACATGTAAAGTAAAACTTGAAACCAGTTTTCAAAAATCAAAATTTTCATGGTATCATAGTTGAACGTAAGGGATGAAACATAACACAGAAAGAAATTTCAAACTTGGTGAATAAGGGAAAACATGGTTTTGTGAAGGAAAATTGGTCCTTGGACTATGTTGGGGTTACGGATACCGGACTTAGGATGGAAGACAAGTTGGATGGGGCAGTGAATTTTATTTCGTGGAAGGCTAGAATAGTGTTGATAATGTAGGAGAACAAACTATGGGATATAGTGAACAGTACAATTGCTAATCTGGTCACAGTTCCTACAAACCCTACTAATAAGGCCTCATTTGACAAGAAAGACATTAAAACAAAAAGAATTATACTTGATGCCAGAAAATACCATGTGATCCCACATGTCACAAGTAAAGACTATACTCATTAGATTTGGACAATTATTGTAGTAAGGATTTCTCCCTACTATAGGGGCAGGAATGGCTCCCTTCTGTCTATAGGACAGAAGGGTAGGTTCCTTCTAGTGGGTAAATGCAGAAAATGAAAACCTAATGTAAATAATAGAAATGAAAGCTAAACTATGAGCAAAAAATAAAAATGTAAGGTAAATGGCAGTAAAGTAAACTAAGCAAAGATGGAAAAGATGGAAGCATTGGTGAACCCCTCTGCAAACACGGGTTAGGGTTCCACCTCCAAAGACCTGCAGGAAAACACTAAGCTACAATAAAACCTGCAAAACAATGTTAAGCATAAAACCTCCAAATGGAAACAAGGGTTAGAAAGCAAATACAACTAAAAATAAAAATAAAAATACATGAAAGACAAGCTATACCTTCTCTACTGGAAATGGGCCACCATGCCCTAGCTTGTGGAAGCACTCCTCTCTCTTGGATGGGGAGCAATGGCTTAATGGGAATGGAGGAGAGGGAGTGTGGGTGGCTTGAGAGGCAAATGTGTCTCAAGGCATCAATGGGCAGCATAACAATATGCAAGGGAGAAGTGTTTTAAGAGTGACCCCCCACCCTCCTTTTATATCTTTTCCAAGGGGTTTTAGGGTTTTAAGCCCTTGGTCAGGGCTTTAGCCCCTTTTCTAGGCCTTTATCCCCTTTCGCCCTAAATTTAGCTCCTTTTAGGGTTTTAGCCTCTTTTTTAGGGCTTTAGCTCCTAGGAGGCTATTTTGGGCTCTTTTTGGGGGTTTTAGCCCGTTTTCTTCATCCTTAGGCTATTTTGAGGGCGTGGGGGTTTAATGGAGGGTCAAATGGAGTGAGATGAGGGTCATGAGATGGTGTCCTTAGGTGGTGTAGGCCATAGAGAGCTATGGGGGGATTTTTGGGTTAACAGATTGCCCCCTAATGTGTGAGGGCAAGAGCTCAACGTATGGCCGATGGACATCATAGGATTTTGCTGTGTAGAGGTGGTGATTCTGGGGCTGGGGCATGGTGGCTTTTGGTTTTTGTATTAATATTGTTCCCATCAATGGGTGAGATACAATAAATGTGTGACATGTATATGTACGAGGCGGGCATCCCCATGCTTGTGACAATGTCAAAAGAATAATTTGATCTATGCTCAAAAATACAAGAGCCGATCATATACAACTGATGTTACAATAATGGTTGCCTCCATGTGAGGCTGAATACAATACTGATATGGTATATTGGACCCATGGCATTCTCATGGAATGCTATATCTTCATGACTGACGGTCTACTAGATCTAGAATAGTACATAGTTGTATGGACTTGCTGACTGAGAGTCAGAGTCTCTGTGGTACAAGTATGCTTGCATCAATCATAAATGTATATCGAAGCACTGCTAGGGATTCTGAACACTGTCTCCAACGCAACCCGAAAATCACAAGGGACATAACATGTTTAGGTCCCTCAAGTAGACTCACCAATGTGCTAGAGTGAGGTGACATCTGGGGTCTTCGACAAAATATTGTGTGGAACAAACCCTGTACAAATCTCAATGGTGCGATGATGGAGTTGAAGTCGAGCACATGAGAAACAACCATCTCGAGAGGCACTAAGGACTCCTCTCAAGTGGTCTAAGGAACCCATCAATGAGGTTAATGAAACCAAAGTACAGGGACCTCTAGGACTATCCTTTGGAATATGTGTGTTGGCATCAACAGAGGGAGACCTACCCCTAGTCAAGGAAATGATGTTTCCTTGACCAAGAGCGCGAGGGAGATAACTGAAAGATGTGAAGAAATCTATGGGCTGACTCACTGAATGGGGAGGGGAGGGGGAGGGAAAGAACTGGACAGGAGTAGGGGGAGTGTGGGAGACTCAAACTTCCTTTGTTCAGAGTATGACAGCAGGGAGGACCAAGCAGCAAATGAAACTGACTCAAGGGAATGGGATCATAGCTATAATACCAGGAATGTCGCTGCAGATGGGAAATACTTGGAGGAGGTGGACACTTTTAATACTTATGGGATCTAAGGAAGACACATTATAGAGTACTCTGAACAAAGGCAACCCAATGTGGGAATGCTGCCAAACTATTTACTGTGGAGTGGTGTCTAGGGACACCATTATGGTACGTTCTCGCGGATTTTTGGCGAGCCCAAGAAAGTAAATGCTCGATGGTGCTTTCAATTTTCGAGAGTCTGAAAGCACGAAGAAGACTCCAGTGGGGGCTCTTTTTCATTGGTAGTCTCCTATTCCCAAAAAAGGATAAAAGTATACATAGGAGAGCTCGTCCATCCTATAGGGGATGAGAGACTTCTTTACCATTGGTAGTCCAATCAGGCCGAAAAAGGTTAAACCTATACTGACTGGACAGTCATTCAAATACTTTTATGAGCATAAACGAAACCAAGTTTGCTCGGAAATATTTTCTTGATGAGATGGCTAGAAAAGAGCTTAACGACAACCAGTGGTGAGCTTTTTCATAAAGTGCAGACCCTCTGCCCGAGAAAGCATAAAAGTAAGCATAGTGGAATGGTCTTGGCTTGAGTGTGCCAAGGAGGTCCTTTTCAATTGATGGTCTACATGGTCCGCAAAAGGAGGTAAATGCAACGATGTAGACGCCCTTTCCTATACTTTAGCGAGCAGGAAAGGAAGTAGCTATGCTCGGCTATATTTTCATTGTTTTAAGGAGTCAGAAAAGAGCTTAAACGCAACTCCAGCGTGGTCAACCGATTACAGTGGCACAAGTGGTGCCTCATGTCGGGACGGTGCACAGAGGTCCAAAGGTCATCCATGTAGTATGGACGAAGCAGAAGGATCTCAAACATACCAATACATTCATGGGATAGATCACGGCAGAGGCTCACGATTCGGTGCAGCAGAGGCATGCAAACCGAGGTGGCTCTTAGATAGAGGTCAGGAGAGCGTGTGTGTGTGTTGTGGTGGAACAACTTGACTACATGCGATGTGAGTGCAATTTCAGGGGCACTTATATGCCAAATATGTGCAAGAAAAGAAATTATTTTGTGGACAGTGGTCCAGAGGTCCGCATAAGGTGCGGTAAAAAGAAAAGACAATCTATGTGTTAAAAATACAAAATAAAAGCTAAAATTACATTCCTTAATGAGCGATGGCCCAAAAACTTGCATGAGTAGCGGTCAAGAAGTGTGATACAAGTACAGGTCCGTAAACACTTGCATCATCATGTCATGGCTTCGTAAATTGAGGTGACTTGTGGGAAATGGTCCTGAAATTGGTCTGTTAAACATGAGATGATGGTCTCATTAGGAGATGGAAATTTGAGACCGGAGGTGTGAGAGGTGTCTTGAACCGGTTCCGGGTGACTTTGGATTAGTAGCTAATGGTGCTGCCCCTGACTTGTGCTAAAAAAATGTTGAAAAACAAGAAAGGGAAAAAAAAATAAGCTATAAGGGACTTATAGTGGTTATATCAGGCATAAACTCTCTTCAGGTGGAGCTCGTTGCATGGCATATTCAAGAGTCGAACATTTGAGTCAGCGAAGAGGTATGCCCCCTTGCTGAGACAAAGGTCATTGGCAAGACAAGATGACGAAATCTGGTATTTTATGGGAGGAATTGATTCCACACTATGGTTTAAAGGGAATGGGGTAAAATTGAAAGTGGTCTTACAGATCTCCCCATCATCGCGTAAGTGGTGCCAAGATAGATTAGGTGGATCTTCCACAGCCGACGAGACAGAAGGGAAACTGGTGCTAGTGATCATGTAAATGGTATTAGTTGTGGTTTTTGTGGCGTTTCCCCTAGTCTATGTTGGAGGAAGAGGGGCGAGCCTGGAGACGGGAGGATTCTTTGATGGACCTAGAGGTAGGTGCAACATCATCTCAATTGGATGGACATGAGTCAACACATTCTGGGGCCTTAGAGGTAGGGTAGGTGGTTTAAGGTACCACACAGGATCTCCCAATGTGAAATCCTGTATATTACGGGTTTCCAAGATAGACTTACTCATGATCTCGGATGGTAGGAAAAGGAAAAGGAAAATGTTGATCAGGAATGAACCCCACTATTTCCCTGGTAACTGAGGTTGCGGCTGTGGCTAGGGAAACAATGGAAGAGACAGGTCTGATGGACCGTTGGTGATGGTGGAGACAAGAGGGTCTGTAGAACTAGACATCATGTAAATGGACATGGTGTCTGAAGAAGGGGGTGGTGGGTGGACTTCTTCGATTAAGGTGATTTCAGACTCAAGGGAATGTTGACGGAGGTCAGCGAGACCCATTCGAAATTCGGGCAAGTCTTGGCAATGGTGAGAATAATGGCCATACAAGCCGCAAAGGGTGTAATCATGGTTTGTCCTCAATGCCTTGTTCCTAACTATTGGTGTGGTTGGGAGTTCAACCACGGGGATGTTTTCATTCGTATCCATGGCATCTAGATGCCCATGAATCACTAGGATTTTAGGGAAATTCTGAGTTGGGTGGCCCTGTTATTTGCAGATGGAACAAGGTCAGACTTGTCACGGTTCTGCGGTGGCTTTGGTGTTCTTCCCCCTAGCTCTTTTGGGTTGGGGTTGTGCTGGTGCAGGTGCAGTGGTTGGCTTGTGCAGACCTGGTGGAGGGTGAGACTCGACGGCGATGGGTTGCACCGGGGTTAAGACAACCTGGGGCATTACTGGTTGAGTTGGTGGATCAAGATACCACACTGAAATTCCCAATGTAAAGTTGGGAAGGCTTAAGGTGGCCATGACCGGTTTGCTCATAACCCCAGGTGGGGGAAAGAGGAAGGGAATCGTATGGACTAGGGATGAGCCCAAATAACTCCCGGCTGGTTGCATGTGGGGATGTGGTTGTGATTGCGGCTGTTGTTGGTGGTGCAGTTGTGGACAATGTTGTGGTTGTGGTTGGGGTTGTGGTTGCGGTTGTTGTTTGGGTGCTGCGGTGCTAGATGATACCATGCACAAGTCCGTAGTTTCATTTTGTGGCGACACTAATGGGAAAGGAGCCGTCATGGTGGGATCGGTAAAAAATCGAGGGCCCACATTCAACGATGGAGAGGCTGGTGTGTTGTTAACCATAGTGTTGGTTGCAAGGACAACATTGGTGTGTATGGTCGTCCCTTGCAGCTCAATGGTGGTGATGGTAGGGATAACATTGGCAGGTGCCGTTAACCCTAGAGGATCATGATAAGTGAGCTAGTCAACCGTCACAATATTCCCTTCATGGGGGAACATCATGAGATGGAAGACAGTTGATGTGACCGATCTCATGGCATACATATAACTTCTTCCAAGGATAAGGTTATAGTTCAGTTGAGCGTTAACGACCTCTATGTCGATCAGCACTGTCTTCCCGGCTAATGCGATGGGGACGTGGGGGAGGATTCCTTGGGCCTTAGTGGGATGTCCATCATAAGCCCACAGAGTTATGGAGGACGGTTGTAGAATTGGTGATCCAAGTTTCTGCCAAACCAAGGTAGACATAACACATGTGGATGCCCCCTCATCCACCATGCACCGGTGCACAACCAAATTTCGGATGGACACTGGGATTTGAAAGGCGATGGTCGATGGCATGTGTGGTTCTCCACTTTCTGTGTCGAAGGTGATCAACTTGGAGTCGGAGGGGTCTATTTCCCCCAGGGCAGCTAGCAAGGCTTTTCTCTACGTTGGGCACGTTTTAAGCACCTCAAGAGCTGACATGGCAATTGGCGTTTGGGCCAAATCATCCATAATGCTATATCTAACTGTAGCTCTAGTTGTGGCATTATTGGCAATTATGTGTATGGGGGGGTGCAGGAACGGGGGTAAATGAAGAGGTAGGTTGACTCTCCTAGACGTGGATGTTGTTGATGAGTCAGCAAGTTCGATGGTGGTACTGTACTGATTCCATCTAGTTTGTAAGTTGACCTATTATGTCGTCATGGCTAGCAGTTGGTGAACACTTGTTTCGGCTGTGGGAGGTGCCCCCAGAGAGTTGGGATTGGCCTGGGGAGGGGGAGCAGTTGCCACCAATCCTTGGACTAGTAGTGGGTTTTGAAGCACCATGGGGGGAGGTCCTTGTGGTGCTTGGTTGGGTTGGGCTTGATTGGCAGCATTAGCATCCTGTTGGGCCCCATTTTGAATGGCCTGCTTAGCACGACCCATGAGGGGACACTCAAACATGTAATGCCCATAAACGCCATAGAGTTTACATGGTTGGTTTGTGCGCAATGGAGCATTGCGTCTTGGTGCATTTTGTCATTGGGGGGTTTTGAGCTAGCCGGTTTTCCACAGCATTGTTGGGAGGGTTCAGTTGTTGACCGCCTCCCTATGGTTGGTTATAGCCTTGGTTGCAGGGCCAATTATTTCTAGCTTTCCCTTATTGATTATTGGGGGCAGGCTGGTTGGGACGATTTTGTTGTGCAAACACTTGTCCCAACAGAGCGGGTGGAGTGAGGGTGGGGGCTTGAACTATTTGCACTGGCAGTGCATAGTATATTTATGGGGGTGTCGATGCCACAAATGTGGGAATTTACCCCACATACTATTGTGTTGGCCAAGCCATGGCCTGAGCCTGCTGCAGTGGCGCAGGTTGTGTGTAGGAAGTTGTTGCTCCGGACTGGGACATCATTCTTGTGTAGTCCGAAGCTTGGTTCTGGTAAGAAACACTAGCAGTATTGCTTGGTTATGGTGTAATGGTAGGCAGTGTCGGTCGAGGCTGTGGCTACTGGGAGATCGACCCTATGATGATGTCTGTAGCGTGGGATGCCCCCGGTGCGTCGCGGTAGGAGGAACTCAGACAAGGAGCATCTGGAATGACAGTGTACAAGTATCTAGACTAAGCATAGATAAGGTCAAATTGTTGGGCCTTCAGTATGGCCTCTTCTTCTGATTGGGGACGTTCAGATGTGACATCCTTTGCGATGGGTGGGAGCAAAGTCCTAAGGAACCAATCCAAGAATATCCTGTCATCTATTTGGATTTTGCATAGGCTACAATGTCACCGCCACTCATGGATATGGTTAGTGATGTGAGTGGTGGTGCTTTGATGGTAGGATAGTAGGATCTCCACCCCCTCATCATATGTAACAGGGAGTTTGAAATATTGTAGGAACATGAAGGCTAAGGAGTTGAAGTCTAGATATTTGGCCTGTGGCAGCTCAATGTACCATTTGGTTGTGGTACCTATAAGGGTGCGTTGGAAAATCCTCAGCCTGATGGAGTCATCTACGATGTTGTTGGATGAGAACAATAGATGGAATGTCATTATGTGGTTTTGGGGACATTCCCCTACTTTGCCTTCAAACTTGGGGATGTCTAATGGCAGCTTAGTTGGCATTGGAGGCCAAAAAGCTTGGGTGGTGGATCGGGTCGTTTTTTAATCTAGCCAAATCAAGCAAGTTAAGATGAGCCATGAAGGGTAGATTTGACTCCAAGTTGATGTGGGATGGGGCTGCGATGCGGGTGGGGTTTGCAGGTGCATAATGCATCTACACAGCTAGGGGTGGTTGTGGTGGCACCATTGCGTATGGGCCAATTCCCCCAAGTGTTGTGGGTGGGGCAGTATGAGTGGCGAGGACATTGCCCCCATGTATGACCATAGGGGCAATGTAAGTGGACAGTCCATTGCCCCCCTGTGTGGTAGGAGGGGCAGTGTTTGTGGAGGGGCCACTGCCCCCATGTATTGCAAGTGGGCCAACTTGGTTGGTCACTATACATGGTAGCAGTTGGCTAATGATAGTCTACATGACTATGCTTGGGCCACTTGCCAAGTTGTGGGTGACAGGTTGTGATGTGGACATGGGTCCACTTGCTATGGCTATGCCGAAAAATGGATTTGGATTTGCACTAGCCATGGGGCTTGATGGTGCAGTATGGAGGTCTGGTTTAGACTGATATGGATCTGAATAATAATAAGAGGATATGTGGCCCTTTAATGGTGTGGTAGATCGCTGAGAATGGCTTCGATGGTGTCGATCGAGTGTTCTGAATGGTGGTGGTTCGCCTCTTAGGCATGAGGAAGAGCGTGGAGGATCAATTGTGTTTGATTTTATGTATGAAACTGGAGGGAATTAGATTTGGACACTGGTTTCAGCGGCTTCCTATTGGCTGCAGGTGGTCTCTCAGCCACCAAGACTGGCCAAAGAGAGCGCTTGGCTTGTTCCTCACAGGTGTTTCTACTCAATCGGAAGGGGTCGTTGCCCATTTCGCTTGGAAATTCCTCTCAATGGCTAGCTACTTTGGGTTTCCTGTGGTACTCCTCACAATGAGTTTCTGGGCAAAGCCCAATTACTTCCCATAGTTGAAGCAGTCAAGGACTTATGTCTTCAAAGACTTCAAAGTTGTTTGTACTTAGTGTAAATTAGTAAATTTTAAGGCTCACTCAGCGTCATGAACTGCGTTGGGTTAATTAGTTGGTATGGTGTATTTGTTTGCTTGTTTTTCTGGTATTTGTTTGCTTGTTTTTCTGGTATTTGGTTGCTGCAATATGGTTTATGAATTCATCATGGTAGATTTCATGTCATTGTGGTTGTGTATGTAAACATAAATAAACAGAAATTGATAACAAATACAGTGATTAACCCTAAATGTTTGCTGGCCTAACTAGATGTCTACCTCACACTAATATTCCTCTTCAACCAAGAGAAGGTGATGGGATCTCAATACAATGGGACTAAGCCCATCCGTAGATCCTCAGGTCACCTCCCGGATGTTAGGTTGGTCAACAGGGAGGACGCTTAGCACCATGAGAAGCCCTCCTTCTCTACCCCCTCTACCTTCCAGGTCACTCAGTTTTAATGGTTTGGAATAATATAGTGGAGTGCCTAGATCTATAGAGATTGCCATTCATCGTATCCTAGAATACCCCGAAGGGTGATGACTGGGTAGAGGAGGAAGGGGAAGAAAGACAGTATGTTTTTAAGTTGATTTTAGTTAGGCTAGGTTCATTTTATTAAGCCATAATCATTTACTTGAAATTTACACAGTGTTCATGAAATAAATTGTTGAAAATGAAAAGAAAAATTGAAATCAACTTGCAGTGGTGGATAGAGGTAGCTGGGCCGCACTAACAGTCCCTATGAAAGCAAAAAGTGAAGCCCAAAAATGGGTCATGCACCTGTAAAAGTCTTGTTTTTACGAAGTGGAGTCTAATCAAACCGTGAGGAATTACCTCAAACGGTTGAAAACCCACTTCGGAAATAGGCCCTTTTACCCCTAATCATGGGCATATTCACAAATGGCTCAACTATTTGGGCAGAAAATGATCTTGAACACAGGTGAATTTTCAGAAATTCGGTTCGACCGTTTTTGCATAGGTGAGTGATTTGGAAATCACATAATGGCCAACAGTAACTGGTACTATGGCCAAATGGGCTTGGATTGGCCTTGAGGAGGCTCAAAAATAACTAGAAATGTAAATAACCCAGAGATCCTGTGGGATCGACCTGGTATGGTTGCCAATTCTGTAGTAAGGATTTCTCCCTACTACAGGGGCAGGAATGGCTCCCTTCTGTCTATAGGATAGAAGGGTAGGTTCCTACTAGTGGGTAAATGCAGAAAATGAAAACGTAATGTAAATAACAGAAACGAAAGCTAAACTTTGATCAGAAAATAAAAATGTAAGGTAAATGGCAGTAAAGTAAACTAAGCAAAGATGGAAAAGATGGAAGCATTGGTGAACCCCTCTGCAAACACAGGTTAGGGTTCCAACTCCAAATACATGCAAGCAAAGACTAAGCTACAGTAAAACCTGCAAAACAATGTTAAGCATAAAACCTACAAATGGAAACAAGGGTTAGAAAGAAAATACAACAAAAAATCAAATAAATAAGACATGAAAGACAGGTTATACCTTCTCTAGTGGAAATGGGCCACCATGCCCTAGCTTGTGGAAGCACTCCTCTCTCTTGGATGGGGAGCAATGGCTCAATGGGAATGGAGGAGAGGGAGTGTGGGTGGCTTGAGAGGCAAATGTGTCTCAAGGCATCCACGGGTAGCATAACAATATGCAAGGGAGAAGTGTTTTGATAGTGACCCCCACCCTCCTTTTATAGCTTTTCCAAGGGGTTTTAGGGTTTTAAGCCCTTGGTCAGGGATTTAGCCCCTTTTCTTGGCCTTTAGCCCCTTTCACCCTAAATTTAGCTCATTTTAGGGTTTTAGCCCCTTTTTTAGGGCTTTAGCTCCTAGGAGGCTATTTTGGGCTCTTTTGGGGGTTTTAGCCCCTTTTCTTCATCCTTAGGCTATTTTGAGGGTGTGGGGGTTTAATGGAGGGTCAAATGGAGTGATATGAGGATCATGCGATGGTATCCTTGGGTGGTGTAGGCCATAGAGAGCTATGTGGGGGATTTTTGTGTTAAAAATTATGACCAACTTATACCAAAGTTCGAACAAAAATGAGAAAATGGTGTTAAGGAAGAAGTTGAAGGGTAATCAGATGAACAAGGGGGAGAACATGGATTCCTACCTTACCAGGATTACACATATTCAATATGAGCTTGGATAAATAGTGGAGGTTGTACATGGTGCTGATTTGATTCGTACAACTTTGAATGGCGTGACCAAGCTAGGGGATGTATTTGTGGAGTTAGTTGTTGCTTGTGAGCATTTGCTTACATGGGATCATCTTTGGGACGATTCCATACATCATAAGATCCATAGAGGGTATGTACAAGGGAATACATATCACAACAAAGAAGATGAGGAGAATGTGGATTTAGCAACAAAGGGTAAAAACAAGAAGTCCAAGAAGGGTCCTAAGGGTGGGACCAAGTAGCAGTCTAGTGAGCAAAAGGAAATGAGCATAGTTAAATGCTTTTATTTCTATAAGTTTGGGCACTGTGCTAGGAAGTGTCCAAACAAGAACAAGAATAAACAACAGATAAAAACAATAACTGATATTGATGAGTATGATGTGAGATTCGAGAGAGGGTTTTCTCTCCATGTTGGTTATACAAAGAGAACACCATCTATCACCAGCAGTGATATGAAGGACCAAACTGACCATTTTATGATTGTTGGGAATTCATTGAGTGTGTCCACCAATTCTTCCACATGGTATATTGATCGTGGGGCTTCGATCCACATGAAAAGTACACGTTATTTGTTCACCGAGGTGACTGAGACAGACTTGGATTTGGAGGTGGTGTTGGGCCATGATACAGTGGTGAGAGAAATTGTGTGTGGGATTGTCATATTTCAAAGGGATTCCATGGAGCCCATGACACTGAGGGATGTCTTGTATGTCCCTGGGCTAAAGAAGAACCTTGTTTCAGTTTCCACTATTGAGGACATGGGATTTGGAGTATATTTCATAGGTGGGAAAGTGCATGCCTTTCCCAAAGAAACATGACCATTTGCTTCATATTCCATTGGATTTAGATGTGATAAACTGTACAAGCTTCTATTCCACCCTCATCATGCTTTGGCACACACTAGAAGCAACAATGAGTTGTGTGAGTTATGGTACGGGAGGATGGCCCATATCCATCATTCAGCTTTGAGGATGCCGAGAGATATGACTACATGTTTACTAGATTTCAGCATAGAACATGGTGGTATATGCAGAGGGTGTGCTTTGGTAAAGTACACAAATAATGTTTTTCAAGCAGTGATAGCATATCAGAGGGAGTGCTTTATTTGATTCATTCAAAATTGTGTGGTCCTATGTCATCTACCTCTTTGACAAGATGAGTACTATGTCACATTCATTGATGACTAATCTAGGAATACCTAGATCTGCTTCTTGAGGACCAAGAAGTCAAAAGAAGTCTTGAATAGGTTCCAAGAGTTCAAAGCTCTTGTGGAGAACCAAATAGGGAAGAGGATCAGAGTACTCAAATCAGATAATGGGGATAAGTATACCTCTAAATAGTTTGATGAGTATTGCAGATAGGAGGGGATAAAGAGGTAGTTGATAGTTCCTTACACTCCATAATAGAATGGAGTTGCAGAAAGGAAGAACTAATCCATTGTGGGAGAAACTAGAGCCATGTTTCATGACTAAAGTATTTCTCTCTTCTTATGGGTTAAGGCATGTAGTACTATTTTTCATGTCTAGAATAGGATTCCACACCATGAATTGGGTTGTAAAACTAAGGAGAATTTCACCAGGAAGAAGCCTAAGACAGGCCACTTCTGCATTTTTGGATGCCTTAAATATTCACATGTCCCTTCTGAGAAGAGGACAAAGTTGAAGGTTATTGCAGAGAAAATAATATTTGTTGTATATAATGAGACTTCAAAGGCCTTCCGTATATACCTTCCTACACAGAGGAAATTTATAATGAGGAGGGAGGTGGGATTTGAGAAAAGGGCCTTTATAAAGTATCGTGAGTCTGATATGGAGTAGCAACAAGTTACTGCTACACAAGTATTAATATGTTATATACACAAAATAAAATAAATTTAAATGTAAGAATATATATAAATAATATGTTAAGAAAATATAACAAAAGGTTGTGACTTTACAAACAGTCGCCTTAGTAAGCCCNATATATATATATCATTCAAATTTTGTGTTTCATTTTTACTACATTGGTACCAAAGTTAGGTCGTGTTCATTGTCTGCTACCCTTGCCACCGTCATCTGGATCCAACCAAATTATGTTGCACTCACGTTTTCCAAATATGGTGTAGCTCCCTCTCTTCTGCTGCACCCACTCCAATCCTCCCCTACTTCCACCTTTGTTATGAAATCTCCATCTTCCTGTGTCCTTCCCTGATCCATCTTCCATGCAAACCCATGGCTCCCTCCTCCCCTCCACTTCTTCCTCTCCATCCATCGATTCCCATTCAATATCATGTGTAGCTCCAACTCCTCTCCAATACCATGCAAACCACACCCTAAATTCATCCAACAATCACATTCCTCGCTACACTCACCCTCACGCATTCCCTCCACTCCCTGCGCCACACTCTCCTTCTCCTTCACTCCCACAACCTCCAGTACAACCCTCCTCAAGTCATTCACACCTTTATCTCCATCACACGCCCACTCACGCATTCTCTTCCCAACTCTCACACGCACTCCCACACAACCCCTTCCATCCAGTCCCGTGTAGTCACTATGTGGTTGCAACCCCCACGTGTCTCCAACTGACATGCAACCTTCATCCTTCATGCACCCACACCTTCATTCTCCCATGCCCAAATATCCATGTGACCTACCATTCCCTCCTCCCGTGACTCATCCTCGTCTAAACCTGCTCACACTGACCTCATCTACATTCCCACACCCCCTACAATAATATTTTTTTGCAGAAATTACGTAAAAACCGAAAATAATAAATCATGGATGGATGGGACAAACAACCAACAAGAATAAATCAATATTTAGTGTGGAGAAACTTTTATTAGTCACCAGAATGGTGGATGCCAATGCTATATTGGACAAATTGAATGAAATAGTCAAAAAAATGTATGCAGAGCTCAAGGTGGTGATCGACAAAAACAATAATGCATTAATGACAACTATCATGGGGCTCAAGGAATCAGTGCCTTGAATATAAATCAAAAGAAAACTCAAGAGTATCTTGACAATATCTTGGCCATATTACAGCTACATACTTCAATTCCCCCACCTAGGCATAACCCACCACTAGACCCCTTCAATACACCTCATTCAAGTACACCTAAAATGCCATAACATCATGACACAATGCCACCCCATGAAGTCCCCTTCTTTAACATTCCATCGATATCAATCCCCCCAACACACAAGTACCAAATAAGGGTAAAACTAGAATTAGCCAAATACAATGGTGATGAAAAACAATGCATTGCATGGATCAATAAAGCAGAAGAATACTTGGACATCCATAACATACAATACGATAGTGAGAAAGTTAAATATGTTGTCATGCAATTGGAATGTACTAACACATACAATTGGTAGATGTGGTGGAAGACTACAACGAGGGTGTGTTCCTTCAGTTCAAATAACTTAAAAACCGATCTTCTTAAAAGGTTTCAAGTTGTAACCAAGAAATACTTCTTTTCCAATATCGTCACATTGCAGTAAAAATTTAGTGTAGATGACTACACTTATGAATGGGAATATTTGGAAACAAGAGTTCTAGAATTAACCAATGACCAATGACTACAAACATACATACATGGAATGAAAAGACACATTCGAGATGGGTTGGAATTACATATTTTTTCTGCCATGGAGATGGAAATATGTAAGGCCAAGATCATCGAGAACAAGTTCAAAAGGTACTCTCAGATTAGTTTTGACAAAAACTACTGCAAGAGGAAGCCTCCCCAATCAGCAAATGAGTGAACTTCAAAATATATTCCACCGAATCTAAGGGAAGGAGCAAAACCCAGTTTGGAGACCCAAAGGATGAAGGAAGGAAAGTGCAAATATTGTGGGGAAAAGTGGGATCCTAAGCATAAATGTTTGCAAAAGGACAACTCCTAAAATTTGTATTCCTGCGAGGCCGAAGAAGAAGATGAATCTGAAAGTGAGGAATCAAATGAGGATGATATTGTAAGTCAACATGACTACCACTCTGTATTAGAAGATAACACTCCAAAAATATCATTAGTCGCCATTAAATGGATATCCCAACCCCAAACATTGAAGCTAAAGGGGCATATCAAAGAAATAATGTCTCAATTCTCATAGATATTGACGGTACCCATAACTTTAGTAATGTTAATGTTGCTAATATATTCAATCTATTCATATACTCAGTACTTAACATGAAGGTTATGGTAGCAGATGGAAAGAATATTGAAAATGTGGGAAATTGTCACAAGGTTAAATAAATTACAAATGCAAGAGTATAACCTAGAATCCGACTTCTTTGCAATTTCCCTGGGAGGAGTAAGCTTGTTATTGGGAATCCAATGGTTTCAAACATTGGGTACATGATCGGAAAACCATCAAGAGAACTTATCAAGTTCAAGTGGTTAGGGAAAAAGTACAAATTTTACGGTTTCGAACCCCCCCAAATGCAATTGGTTAGATCACATCAAATGAAAAGGATAATTTGAAAAGGAGCACCTGCTTACATAATTCAATGTCAAGAGATGGAGTTACTAACATGTGAAGGAGATGACTACAAACCACTAGAAATACAAGAGCTAATCCAAAAACACCACAAGGTGTTCCAAGAGCTTTCGATGGAGATCCCACCAAACAGGAAGATTGACCACATAATTAAGGTAGAACCAAGTGCAAAACTTGTCAATATCAAACCATACATATATCCACACCATCAAAAAACATAGATTGAAAGGTTAAACCAAGATTTATTAAAATATGGTGTCATTTCAAATAGCAGAATCCCTTTTGCAGCTCCAGTAGTGCTAGTTCAAAATAATGATGGATGTTTCAGATTGTGCATATCTTACAAAGGGCTTAACAAGATAACAATCAATAATAAGTTCCCAATCTCATTCATCGATGAGATGATGGATGAACTTCATGGAGATAAGTACTTCTCAAAATTAGAATTGAGATCAAGTTATTGTTAAATTAGGTTTAGATTAGAAAACATAGCAAAAATTGCTTTCTATACTCGTGAGGGCCATTATGAGTTCAAAGTAATGCTCTTCAGATTAACTAATTCTCTAGCCACTTTTCAAACTGCAATGAATGAATTTTTCCAGCCATATATGCGAAAGCTCATATTAGTGTCTTTTTATGACATCCTCATATATAGAAAAACTTGGAGAGAGCATATTCGACACTTAGATCAAGTACTCACCATCTTCGAAGAACATCAATTTTTTGCAAAAATGTGAAAATGCACTTTTGGAAAAGAAGTGGACTATCTTGGCCATATAATATCAAAGGAAGGAGTCAAATTTGATCCAAGTAAAATCAAGGAAATCACTGAGTGGCCCACCAGATAAGATCTTGAAATTAAGAGGATTTCTAGGCTTGATGGGATACTATCAAAGATTTATAAATAATTACGCCCATAAGACTGCCCCTGTAACATATTTATTGAAGAAAAATACATCTCAATGAAATTATGAAGCCAAAAAATGTTTTGAATAATTGAAGTGACATTATGTCATCAACTCTAGTATTAGCAACACCAAATTTCACACAACCCTTTGTAGTTGAATTTGATGCTTCGAGATTTAGGATAGGAGTGGTCTTGATGCAAGGTCATCCAATAGCATTTGAAAGTCAGAAGCTCAACAAGAGAGAGAGAGAATTAAGTCCACATATGATAAAGAAATGCTTGACATTATACATGCTCTAGAAAAATGGAGACAATTCCTTCTAGGGAGAAAAATATTGATTAGAACATACCACAATAGTCTTCAATATCTCTTACAACAAAAAACATTGTTAACTCAACAACATAAATGGATAGAAAAAATTGCTGCATTTGACATGAAGATACTGCATAACAGAGGAAAGGGAAATATAGTTGTTGATTCCCTCTCTTTAAAGGATGAAGAATATAAATTTTATGCGATCTCAATTGCAGTTCCAGACTTGTTGGATGAAATATGAGGTGAATATATCAAGGACCCAGACACATGTTTCTTAATCAAGGATCCTAATTGAGGTCCAAAATTCGAATGGAGGAATGACATCCTTTGGTATAAAGGAAGGATCTACTTAAGCCCAACATTCAGGTTTAATACCAAGTTGTCGATATAATTTCATGATTCCCCAGCCGCAGGACATGTAATTTATTTCAAAACTTATTACAATGCCAGGAAATCCTTCTACTAGAAGGGGATGAATAAATAAATTCAAAAGTATGTGGCCGAGTGTGACACATGTCAAAGAAACAAAAGCAAAAATGTTGTGACTCTAGGGCTACTTCACCCGCTTCGCATTCCAAAACAAAAGTGGGAGGAGATCTCCATGGATCTCATTGAAAGGTTTCCCTTATCCGAAGGTAAGGACAAAATAATTGTGGCAGTGGATCGATTAATGAAATATGAATATTTTATGGGTATTAAGAAAATTGACTCCGCTAAACATATCGTTGAAGTATTATGTAAAAATATTTATAAATTACATGGATTTCCAAATATCATCGTTAGTGATAGAGATGCTAAATTTACAAGAAATTTTTGGAAATTAATCTACAAACAAATTGGGATCACCCTTAACATGATCTCAATTTATCATCCCCAAACAGAGGTCAGACAGAATTTGTCAAAAAATGTATGGAATACTATCTTCGTAGTTTCGTCACTGACAATCAAAAAATATGGTTACAATGGTTACATCATACAGAATGGTGGTATAACTATACCTATCATATGTCATCTAAGATGACACATTTTCAAGCATTATATGGTTATGAGCGTCCCAGATGGAAGGAAGTCGTTCAAGGTTATGCAAAAGTGTTGGTAGTAAAAATTCAACTTTAATAAAATCAAAGAGTACAACAAGTAATCAATGATCATTTAAATATGTCACAAAATCGTATGAAGTAGCAAGCAAATCAACATAGAACCGAAAGAGAGTTTGGAGTAGCAGATGGGCTATTTGTAAGACTTCAAGCATACAAGAAATTGTCACTTAATCAACAAGGGAAGAATAAATTGGCCCCTAATTTTTATGGACCATATCAAATTATCCGTAAAATTATCCAAGTAGCATATGAAGTGAAATTACCAAACAAGAGTCGAATTCATAATGTTTTTCAAGCTTCCAATCTCAAAAAACTATTGGGTCAACAACAATATGCTCAGACAACACTTCCTACCTTGTACAAAAAAGATAAACTTGTATTAGAACTAGAATCCATCATCAACATCAGAGAGAGAAGACTATGTTCTTGCATCATCAAAGAATACCTTATTAAGTGGAAGAATTGTCCAGAAGAAGATGCTTAATGGGAAATAGAGAAGTTCCTTCAACAATATCCATCATTGCCTTGCTTTGAGGACAAAGCATCTTAAAAGAAGAGGGCAATGTTATATACATTAAATAATAAGATAAAAATAAAATAAAAAATTATTAAAATGTAAAAATATATATAAATAATAATATATTAAAAAAATATAACAAAATTATTAAGAAGGGTTGCGAAATTATGAACAATCGCCTTAGCAATACCGATAAGGATTATATAAGACAAAGTTTCTATTGTAATTTTTATATATCATACCATTTTATAATAAAAATTATGATTCAAATTTTTTGTTTCAATTTTACTACTTGAGAGTATCTTAGAGTTCAGTGAGTCAGAGCACAAGGACATGGGTCTTAGGTTTGACTGTTCCACAAGTTTCAGGATCATTGGTTTCAAGGAGACAATCTACAGGGGTTTCTGGTACATGGATAGGTTCTCGGATTATGGGTTCACAGGTTACACCTTCACATGATTTGGGTTCACTTGGTTCAAGTTCAGGTTCACCATGCATAGGATCGCAAACCACAGGTACTTCTTCAGGTAGACAGTCGTTAAATTAGGAGGTTGAGGAGGAGATTCTTCCATAGGAAGCTACTTCCAAGAAGAAAAATCTAGGTTGGCTTAAGGATCTTGTGAAGGAATTTGAGGATTCTGTGGGGCCACCCAAGAGGAAAGCCAAAGAGAGTAAATCACCAGAGAGGTTTTCTATCTACATGGAGTAACTAAATTGCATGAGTCAAAGCCTTCTACCTTTGAGGAAGCATCTGCTCATTAGGTTTGGAGAGATGTCATGATGGAAGAGTACAATTCCATCATGAATAATGATGTATGGGAGGTTGTTCTGGGACGATGGGGGAATTCAGTTGTGACTTCCAAGTGGTTGTACAAGTTAAAACATGTTGTGGATGACAACATTGAGAAGTACAAATCTCACTTTGTGGCGCATGGGTTCTCATAGTTAGAGGGAGATGACTAAGAGGAGACCTTTACGCCAGTTGCTCGATATTTTTTCACCAGATCAATGATTCCCATAGTGGCAGAGATGGGTTAGAAGATCCACTAGATGCATGTGAAGACCACATTTCTCAATGGTCTTCTACATGAGGAGGTGTATCTGGAGTAGTTGCAAGGCTTTGAGGTTCATTGGAGAGATTCTTATGTATGCATGTTGAAAAAGGCCTTGTATGGAATTAAGCAAACTACTTGAGCTTGATATTCAAGCATAGACTAATACTTGTTGTCGATTGGGTTTCAGAAGAGTAAGGCTAATCCCAACATGTACTTAATTATGGTTGGAGGTGAACCACTCATTCGTCTGCTATATGTCGATGATTCATTTATCACAGGGGATGAGCACATGATTGCAGCTTGCAAGAAATATCTTGATTTAGAATTCGAGATGACTAACCTTGGATGGATGCATTATTCTTTGGGTATGTAGGTTTAGAAAGAGGATGGACATGTTTTTCTAAGGTAAGGAAAATATGCAATTGATGTTCTGAAGAGATTTCAGATGGAGGGTTGTAGACCGATGTCCACACCCATGATCACCAAATGGAAGAAGATTCATGTTTCTGAGGGAGGGTTGGTTGATCCTACCTTATACCAACAACTCATTGGATCATTGATGTATCTGGTTAACACCTGACCATATATATTTTTTGCAGTGAAAAATCTCATCCAACTCATGATGGAGCCTAGGAGAGTGCATTGGATAGTCGCAAAACATGTCTTGAGGTACCTTGTTGGGACAATATACTATGGTATATACTACACGAGGTCAGATGGAGTGGGCTTGGTTGGCTTCACGAATCCATATTGGTAAAATAGTGCATCGGACCAGAAGAGCACTTCCAGTTGTTGCTTCAGCAGAAAGAAAAAGTCTATTACTTTGATTTTTACAGAGGCTGAGTATATGGAAACCAGTCAGGCTAGTTGTGCGGCATTGTGGATTCGCAAGTTACTAGTGGACTTATTTCATCGGGAGTTGATGTTAATATTTCATATGCTTTGCTAGATATCATTACTATTTAATTCAATTTCACATCAATAGCATATGTCGAACCACTAAAAGAAACAAAATCATGAGATAGACACAGATTTATCCTGGGAAACCCTCAAGGGGAAGAAAATGCATCAAAACTTCCTCTATATAGATGTATAAGATATAGGGGAGACAATCTATAGGGGCTTCTGGTACATGGACATGTTCTCGGATTATGGGTTCATAGGTTACACCTTCACATGATTTGGGTTCACTTGGTTCAAGTTCAGTTTCACCAAGCACAGTATCTCAGACCACAGGTACTTCTTCAGGTAGATAGTCGGTAGATCGGGAGGTTGAGGAGGAGAATATTCCATAGGAAGCTACTTCCAAGAAGAAAAATCTAAGTTTCCTTAAGGATGTTGTGAAGGAAGTTGAGGAGTCTATGGGGCCACCCAAGAGGGAAGTCAAAGAGAGTAAAGCACCAGAGAGCTTTTCTAGCTACATGGAGTAACTAAATTGCATGAGACAAAGCCTTCTACCTTTGAGAAGGCATCTGCACATTAGGTTTGGAGAGATGTCATGATGGAAGAGTACAATTCCATCATGAATAATGAAGTATTGGAGGTTTTTCTGGGACAAGGGGGGAAGTCAGTTGTGACTACCAAGTGGTTGTATAAGATAAAACATGTTGTGGATGACAACATTGAGAAGTACAAAGATCGCTTTGTGGCACATGGATTCTCATAGTTAGAGGGATATGACTAAGTGGAGACCTTTTGTGCCAGTTGCTCAATATTTTTTCACCAGATCAATGATTTCCATAGTGGCAGAGATGGGTTGGAAGATCCACTAGATGGATGTGAAGACCACATTTCTCAATGGTCTTCTGTAGGAGGAGGTGTATCTGGAGTAGTTACAGGGCTTTGAGGTTCATTGGAGATATTCTTGTGTATGCACGTTGGAAAAGTCCTTGTATTAAATTAAGCAAGCTCCTTGAGCTTGACATTCAAGCATAGACTCATACTTGTTGTCCATTGGTTTTTAGAAGAGTAAGGCTAATCCCAACATGTACTTCATTGTGGTTGGAGGTGAACCACTCACTCTTCTACTATATGTCGATGATTTATTTATCACAGGAGACGAGCACATGATTGCAGCTTGCAAGAAAGATCTTGATTTATAATTAGAGATGACTAACCTTGGGTTGATGCATTATTCTTTGGGTATGGAGGTTTGGAAAGAGGATGGAAATGTTTTTATGGGGAAAGGAAAATATGCAACTAATGTTCTGAAGAGATTTTAGATGGAGGGTTGCAGACCGATGTCCACACCCATGACCACCAACTGGAAGAAGCTTCAATGCTTCTGAGGAAGGGTTGGTTGATCCTACCTTATAACAACAACTAATTGGATCATTGATGTATCTAGTTAAACCCCAACCATATATATGTTTTGCGGTGAAAAATATTAGCCAACTCATGATGGAGCCTAGGAGAGTGCACTGGATAGTCACAAAAAATGTGTTGAGGTACCTTGTTGGGATGGTATACTATGGTATATACTACACAAGGTCATATGGAGTGGGCTTGGTTGGCTTCACGAATCCAGATTGGGAAAACGGTGCATCAGATCAGAAGAGCGCTTCCGGTTGTTGCTTTAGTTTTGGATCGACAGTTGTGTCATGCTTCAGTAGAAACAAAAGGTCTGTTGCTTTGATTTTTGTAGAGGCTGAGTATATGGCAACTAGTTAGGATAGTTATGAGGCATTGTGGATTCACAAGTTACTAGTGGACTTATTTTGTCAGGAGTTGATGTTAAGATTTCATATGCTTAGCTAGATATCATTACTATTTAATTCAATTTCACATAAATAGCATATGTCGAAGCACTAAAAGAAACAAAATAATGAGATAGACACATATTTATCCTGGGAAACCCTCAAGGGGAAGAAAATCCATTAAAACTTCCTCTATATAGATGTATAAGATAAAACCCCAAAACAGGTACTCCTTCTCCTTGCTGATATGTCTCTCTCTCTCTCCTATGTACTATACACAAGTGAGTGTGTGTGTTCAAATGAGGAACACAACTCCTCTATTTATACTCTTTTTGTCACTTGACTTTTACCCTAGCAAGTCGGCCAAAAGAAACTTACTAGGCTGACTTCACCTAGGAAGACACAAGACAGTATTATATTATATTCAAGAGGGTACTATTGACCCGGATTACAATGGAGGTTATACCTCATGACTCTATGATGACCAAATACAATAGTAACATCCCTGCAGAGGAATAAGACATATCCCTGGGGTTACATCAGTAAAATACATTAGAATATTCTTCGAAGTTACAATATTTCAACACTCTCCCTTAATAAGAAGGGTATTCTACTGAAAAAAACATCATTAACTATAGGAGCAAGGAGAGAGAGAATCTTCAGTAGTATCAAGGTAATACATCTATACGCTATGGGAATTTTTCAACAATCAATAGCAACTAGAAATTTTACTGGAACATCTTCAATATCTTTAGTACTAGAACATTATCTTCTACAACACTGAGTCTTCATCTTCTGCAGTATTCAATCACTTGATCCTTTGCAACAACACTTTGATCTTCATCTTCTTGCAACACTTGATCACTCGATCATTTGCAACAACAATTTGATATTTATATTCTTATTGTACTCAATCCCTTGATCCTCTGTAGCACTCGATCACTTGATCCTTTGTAGCACTCCATCACTCAATCCTTTACATCACTCGATCACATGATCCTTTCCAGTACTCGAACACTCAATTTTTTGCAGCACTCGATCACTTGATCCTTTCTAGTACTCGATCACTCGATCCTTTGGATCACTCGATCACTTGATCCTTTTCTCAATACTCTCATCATTTGTATCTGTGGTGTATCCATGTTGATCAATAACATCATTAGAAGCATCATAACTTGCAACACACATGATCTCTTTGTGGGATGATCAATTCCTATCACTTTTATACATAAGTCCCAAGATGATGCAATCCTCATCAACCTACTCCCCCTTAACGAGGAGGGTCCACATCATCGACTAGTTGGATCGTCCACAAATGAATGCAGGAGCACATCATCTACAAATGAATGTAGATCTCATCTGCAAATGAATACAGGACAACATCATCTGCAACTGAATGTAGATCTTGTCTGACAATGAATGTAGGACCACATCGTATACAAATGAATGTAGGACCACATCATCTACAAATGAGTGTAGATCTCACCCCCAAATGAATGTAGGACCACATCGTCTACAACTGAATGCAGATATTGTCCACAAATGAATGCAAGACTAGATCATGTACAAATGAATGTAGATCTTGTCTACAAATTAAATGAGGACCACATCATCCGCAAATGAATTCGGGACTCATCGTAGACCATCCTTACCCTGTTAGCGCTAGGACCACTCTTAAGAGAATAGTTTTCTTCTCTACAGAACCATCCTACAAGTGAATGTAGGATCACTCTCCAGAAGAGAGTATCGTCTGCAGGACCATCCTCAACAGGTAAGGGCTAGGACCACTCTCAAGAGCAGAGTGTTATTTTCTACAATACAATCCTCAAGAGAGGATACTTTTGTCCACAAGTAAATTTCAAACCTCATCATCATCTACGGGCGCACTTGGCCTTTTCTATACTGGTGCATCAATTCCATCTCATTCGCAATGATATTCTCATCATCACTCCCCCTTTCCAAGGAGGGTCCATATCATCAGCCTACTCCCCCTCTTCGAGGAGGGTCCATATCATCATCATTCCTCCTTGCGAGGAAAGTCTACAGCATCATTATCATTGTTCCTCAGTATGAGGAAAGTCTTCATCATCATCATCATTTTTCATCCCTACGAGGAAAGTATTCAGCATCATCATCATTGTTCGTCCCTACGAGGAAAGTCTTTTTGGACTACATCGAGCTTGTCACAGAAGTATTCAAGCTTTAATCGAGATAGAGGTTTGTTCAATACATCAACAACTTACTCATCGGTACTCACATACTGGAGTTTTATAGCTCCCTTCTGTACCATATCCCTTATGTAAAAATATCAGATTTCTATGTGCTTTTATTTATCATGGAACACAGGATTTTATGTCATATTTACACAACTTTGGTTGTCACATAGAATCACTGTGGTGTCCAAATCCAAGTCAAATAGACCTTATATCAATTTTTGAAGCCATATCGCTTCACAACTAGCAGAATAGATTGTTATGTACTTTGCTTCAGTCGTGCCGAGAGAAACACTAAATTGTTTCTTACTAAACCATGAGATCATGGTGGATCCCATACAATAACATCCACATGAGGTGTGTTTTCTATCTGTGGCACTTCCTACCCAATCTAGATCCGTATATCCATACAATCTGTAGACATGGTCTCTATCATAGTATAGTCCAAATTCTATCGTACCCTTTAGGTACCTCATCACATGCTTTGTAGCCATCAGGTGAACCCGTCTAGGTTTAACTAGATATTGACTTAGGGTGTTCATAGCAAAGCATATAGCTGGCCTAGTATTCGTCAGATACATCAATGACCCAATCATTTGTCTATACTGAGTCACAACTACTAACACTAATGATTGATCAGATAGCAGCTTCATGTTGGTATCCATGGGTGTGGCCAAGGCTTTACAATACAACATATCAAATATTTTTAATATTTCCATTGCATACTTTCCCTAGTTCAAAAAGATTCCTTATGGGCTCTTACACACTTCAAGTCCAAGAAAATAGTGCATCAATCCAAGATCTTTCATATTGAATTCTTCAACAAGCTTCTTCTTGCAATCTACAATATGTTTCTCATTTCCTTTCAAGAATAATTCATCCACATATAGAAATAGTATGACAGGTTCATCATCCATAACCTTCGGGTAAATGTTAGGGTTGGCTTTACACTTGGTAAAGCCCAAGCTTGTACATAATCTATCTATTCTTCCATATCAAGATCTGTTAATGTAATTGTAACTTCGGAATGTATTCACTTGTATTTATTATCTATTGTAACCCGATGTTTATTTTGGGATGTTCTTATATCATGTCATGCCCCGATGTTCCAATCGGGAGAATCAATAATGTAAACAAGTCATGTCAAGTCATTATGGGTAACCCTCCTATTGTCTAAGGGTTAAAGTCCCCACAGTTTCGGGGCACTAGGGTTATTAGACTCTCCTAGAGAGGTCGGCCCTAGTAGGGTTTTAGTCATGTCAGGATTAGTATAAATAGAGAGTTGGACTCTCTATTTATCACACAACTCATACACACTAAAGTGTAGTGCATAGTTTAGGAAGAGAAAGACAATGGGGATAGAGGAAAGAGCTTGCTGCTATTGGGAAATTGTCTTACTATTTTTTGGGTTTCACTTTGGTGTTGATTCTATCTCTGAGGAAGTTGTGGGGTTTTCTCCATTTATGGTTTCCCTGAGGAAAAACACTGTGTTCATTGTCTATTGTGTTTGATTTTTTTGCTTGTTGTTCTCTCAGTTAGAGATCCTAATGATATGCTAGCTTAATGTTGTAAAAACTAACATGGTATCAGAGCTAACCTGAGAAGAAGACACTGTGTAGCTATGGGAACTAGGGCTTCCTATTTTTTGGATCTCTCTCCATATATTTTCAGAAAAAGTAAGGTGGAATAAATCTCCTCCCTAGGGCACATCTTCCTGTCGAAGCAGAATCAAATTCTGAGGTTTTTTAGTTTTGGACCCGATACTGCTGCCGAAAATTAGGGCTTTTCACATAAGAGGAATTTTTCAGTGAGCCCAGGCCTGGATTGATCTCCTCCCCAAAATCGAAGTTAGGGATCAATTTCAAAGCATTTGGTTGGATAGAACTCTAGAAAATCAAAACCCTAATCTGCTCCTGAACCAGTACTACAAGATTTCAGCTTCAAATCCAGATCCGACATCTTGACCTGGTAAGTACTAAATCTTTTGTATTTCCATTTGAGGTTCTCAGTTAAGATGTCTCATCATACCAAGCTTGATGAAAATCTTGAGGGAGCTGATAACTTATGAGCCTGGAAGTATAGTATCTCCCTGGTCCTAGAAGAAAATGAGTTAGACTCCTATATCTAGGAGGAGGTTCCAGTTCCAGAGGGAGATGAGGCCAAGGCCTTACATAAGAAGAAGTTGGCTATGGAAAAGAGGATCATCGCTGATTCTATCAAGGATCACCTCATTCCACAGGTGTCCTCCCTCAAGACACCCAAATCCATGTTTGATGCCCTAACCAAATTGTTTGAAGGGAAGAACATCAATCGGAAGATGACTCTAAGGAACTAGTTGAAGAATGTCAAGATCCAGAATGAGGAGACCATCCAGTCATACTTCACAAAGGTCTCTCGGATCAAAGAACAACTAGAAGCTATAGATGAAGAAGTAGAGAATACAAAAATTGTGATGACAACATTGAATGGCCTCCTTAGGTCATGGGATTCTTTCATCCAAGGAATCTGTGCTAGAAAGAAGTTGGTCAATTTCAGCAGACTGTGGGAAAAATGTTCTTAAGAAGAAGCTCAGATAGTTGCTCAAGAAGAGAATATGGGAAGTGAAGATCAAGCTCTCACAGTACACTCCAAGAAAGTGAAGATGAATATATTTTTATCTCCGCTCTCACGGGAACTGTCACTCATGGAAGAAAACATTGGCTTATTGATAGTGGGGATTCCAAACACATGGAAGGTTTCAAAGAATCCTTTGAGAAACTATCCAAACATAATTCACCTAATAAGATGAAACTTGGGGATGACTACCAATATCCTATAAAAGGTAGTGGTGAATCCTCCTACAAGCTAGACTCTGGAAAGTCTATGAAAATGAAGGATGTTCTATTTGTTCCAGGATTAAAGAAGAATCTTCTATCCATATTGGCACTGGATGAAAAAGGCATAAGGATTGCATTCATAGATGGTCAAGTCATCATGTGGCCAAGAAGAAAGACTATTAACGATGCAATAGTGATTGGAGAACAAGAAGGAGGTTTATACAAGTTGAAGGGCCATCTAGAACAAGCTATGGTGCATGACACGGTAGAGCCAAATGAACTATGGCATAGAAGGCTTGCACATGTGCATTACAGAGCACTACCACTTGCAAGCAAAGCTGTTGAAGGTCTTCCAAAAATTCAAGCAAAACATGAAGGGGTCTGCAAAGGATGTGCAAAGGGGAAGAATACAAAGAAGACATTTCCAAGTAGCGAAAGCAAGGCAAAATGAATCTTGGAAATCATCCACTCCGATGTATGTGGACCAATGTCATCAAGCTCACTAAGCGGGTATGTATATTATGTTTCTTTCATTGATGACTTTTCTAGGAAGACATGGATTTACTTCATGAAGAACAAAGATGAAGTTCTCAGCAAATTTAAGGAATTCCAAGCCTTGATCGAAAACCACACAGAAAAGAAGATCAAGACCTTTCGATCAGATAACGGAGGAGAATTCACATCAAATGAATTCAAATACTTATGCAAAGAATCAGGGATTAAGAGGGAGTTGTCCACTCCTTACAATCCACAACAGAATGGGGTTGCAGAAAGGGAGAATAGAACCATCATGGAAGCTGCAAGAGAAATGCTTCATGATCAGGATCTTCCTATGCACCTATGGGAAAAAGCAGCCAGAACAGTGGTGTATGTACAGAACCGTACTCCACACAGAGTACTTGAGAACAAGACTCCTGAAGAAGTCTTCTCTGGTAAGAAGCCAAAAGTCAGCCATCTTAGAATATTCAGTTGTCCAGTATACATACACATTCCAAAAGAGAAGAGAAAAAAACTAGATCCTTCAAGAAAGAAGGGAATATTTGTGGGATACTCTGAAAGCTCGAAGGCTTACAAAATATACTTCCTAGGATACAACAAGATTGACATCAGCAAGGATGTAACATTTGATGAAGACACAGCTTACAACAAATCCAGAGAGAGACCTGCTGAAGAACCTAAAGAATCCAAAGCTCCCAGAATTCATGATACAACCATGAATGAAGAAATTCAAGAACAAGATCGATAATTTGAAGAACCACAAAGACTTGTAGATCCACCTCAGGAAAAGAATCCTTAGAAGAGGAAACCTTCTTGGGTACATGAAATTATCCAAGGTGTGGAAAGATATGGGGCTCCAGAAGAGAATCACAGAGAAAGAAAGAGAACCAGATCTTGATCCAGATATATAGCCTTACTATGTGACTTTATCAAAGAAGAACCTTCCAACTATGAAGAAGCGGTAGAATGGAAAGAATGGAAGGATGCGATGATCGAAGAATATCAATCAATCATGAAGAATGATGTTTGGGATGTTGTCCCAAGACCAAAAGGGAAGTCAGTTGTAACTTCCAAATGGATCTACAAGATCAAGCATGCTGTGTATGGTAGCATAGAGAAATATAAGGAAAGATTTGTGGCTCATGGCTTCTCACAGAAGGAAGGAATAGATTATTTCCATCAGATCAGTACTTGCTTTGGCTGCAGTAATGAAATGGAAGATACACCAAATGGATGTCAAGACTGCTTTCTTGAATGGTGTAGTAGAAGAAGAAGTGTATGTAGAATAGCCACTTGGGTTTGAGACACATGACAGGGAGTCTTATGTGTGCAGACTAAAGAAATCCCTATACAGTTTGAAACAGACACCCAGGACACGGTATGGTAGAATTGGCAGCTTTCTATATAGCTTGGGTTTTACCAAGAGTAAAGCAGATTCAAACCTTTACTACAAGTTTGAAGATGGAAACCCCATGATGCTTCTACTGTATGTAGATGATCTATTTGTGACAGGTATAGATGGGTTGATTGCTGATACAAAGAGAAATCTTGCTTCTGAGTTCAAAATGAACGACTTGGGTATGATGCACTATTTTCTAGGTATGGAGGTGTGGTAGAGTGCAGATGGAATCTTCCTTGGACAAGGGAAGTATGCAGTAGAGATCCTGAAGAGGTTTGGGATGATGGATTACAAGTCTATGGCCACACCTATGGAATCGAACCTGAAGCTATTGAGCAATGCTTCATCCGAGTCAGTTGATGCTACAATGTATCGTCAGATGATTGGGTCCTTGATGTACCTGACGAACACGAGACCAGACATTTACTTTGTTGTGAACACCTTGAGCCAGTTCTTGACAGATCCGAGAAATGTTTACTTGATTGCTACAAAGCATATTCTGAGGTACCTAAGGGGTACAATTGATTATGGGCTCAAGTATGAGGCAAATCAGAAGATTAACCTGGACGGTTATGTTGATTCATATTGGGCAGGAAATTCCATCGATAGGAAGAGCACTTCAGGGTGTTGCTTCAGTATGGGATCAGGTGTGATCTCTTAGTTTAGCAGGAAGCAATCCTATGTGGCACTGAGTACAGCTTAAGCAGAGTATGTCGCAGCTTGTTCAACTAGTTGTGAGGAAGTATGGCTGCGAAAGCTACTGTCTAATTTATTTGATCTCCATATGGATGCTACTTGTATACATTGTGACAACCAGAGTTGCATGAATTTGTCATAGAATCCAGTGTTCCATCACAAGTCGAAGCATATCGAGATCAAGTATCACTATATCAGGGATATGGTGTAGAGGGGAGCAGTGAAGGTCCAGTATGTTGTGACGTAGGAACAGATAATTGATGTGTTGAAAAAGCCATTGGTAAGGGTGAAGTTCGAGTACTTCAGGGAGAAGCTTGGTGTTCTCTAGATCGAGGTTTCCTCCAAGGGAAAGTGATGAGTCCCATAGCCATTCTGACGAGCAAGTCAGATGTAAGGGCTAAGCCATTCTATCATGGTGAGAGGATTGGTTCCTTCCATGTCAGATATGAGTGTTGAATGCCATTCTGGGAATGGAGGTACCTGGTTAGTTACCAGGAACACTCAGTCTAGGACTTAGAGAGACATTCTAATGAGCAGGTCAGATATAAGGGCTTATCTATTCTATCATGTTAAAGGATTAGGTTCCTCCCATGTCATATGTGAGTGTTGGCCATTCTGTCGATTAGGATAGATGTAAGGGAAACTACCATTCTCCTGGAGAATGGAGGCACCTGGTCAGTTACCAAGTAGCTCAGTCTGGGACTGGGGGCCATTCTAAAGAGGGTGTAGGATTTGGTTCCTACCAGGTCAGATATGAGTGCATGCCTTTTCGAACATACAGATGGATTGGTTCCTTGTATGTGTTGAATGTAAGTGCAGAGCCTTTCTTCGATCATGTGTTAATCAGATATAAGTGTTGAGCCTTTCTTCGATCATGTGTTGATCAGATATAAGTGTTGTGCCTTTCTTCGATCATTGGTTGATTAGATATAATTGTAGGAGTCTTTTGGCATGGAGGATTGGTTCCTCACATGGCCAAGTGTAAGTGTTGGGCCTTTCTTCGATCATTGGTTGATCAGATGTAAGTGCTAGGCCTTTCTAACAAGGTTGTGGGTTTTGTTACCACATGGTCAGATGTGAGTGTTGGGCGTGCCTTTCTGATATGATTATAGGTTAGTTCCTATATGATCAGATGTAAGTGTTGGGCGAAGACCTACATGGTGGCTAGGCCTACATCCAGCATGAAAAAGGGCTGGATCTGTAGAACTTCTTGTGACAAGAAGAATAATGACATAGCACCTGTGAATATTCAGTATTGATGATCCAGCAGAGATGATCCAGATCGAGTGATAATCTAGATCCAGAGATGATGCTCCAGAGATGATCCATATCTAGGAATGATGCTACAAAGATGATCCAGTGATGATGATCCAGATCCAAAGATGAAGATGACTTGAAGACAAAGAAGACTTGAAGACGATGATGACTTGAAGATGCAGATGACAAGAAGACCCAGAGAAGAAGACCAATGATGAAAATTGTGTCGAGAGAATACCTTCCTAGTTAATAGGGAGTGTTAATGTAATTGTAACTTTAGAATGTATTCACTTGTATTTCATATCTATTGTAACCCGATGTTCATTCCGGGATGTTCCTATGTCATGGCATGCCCAAATGTTCCAGTCGGGAGAATCAATAATGTAAACAAGTCATGTCAAGTCATTATGGGTAACCCTCCTATTGTCTAAGGGTTAAAGTCCCCGCAGTTCTGGGGCACTAGGGTTATTAGACTCTCCTAGAGAGGTCGGCCCTAGTAGGGTTTTAGTCATGTCAGGATTAGTATAAATAGAGAGTTGGACTCTCTATTTATCACACAATTCATACACGCTCAAGTGTAGCGCATAGTTGAGGAAGAGAAAGATAGTGGGGCTAGAGGAAAGAGCTTGCTACTGTTGGGAGATTGTGTTACTATTTTTGGGTTTCACTTTGGTGCTGATTCTATCTCTGAGGAAGTTGCGCGATTTTTTCCATTTATGGTTTCCCTGAGGAAAAACACTGTGTTCATTGTCTCTTGTGTTTGATTGTTGTGCTTGTTGTTTTCTTAGTTAAAGATCCTAATGATATGCTAGCATAATGTTGTAAAAACTAACAAGATCTAGGAGCTTTCTTTAGTCCATATAGAGCCTTCTTCAACTTACTGTTAGGGTACACAGGGTACTCCCAAAGGACCGAACACCAAGAATAGCCGCTTCACACAAACAGATCACAGATCAATACACCAATGTTTGTCACGTGGTTAAAACCCTCGAGAGGGAAACAGTCCACGGCCCCGGCCAAATAGCTACTTCGGAGCAATTTATTATGCAAAAGAAAGAAAGTTACATGAGCTTCTCATAATCGATCAACTAGCCAAGGACCCTCTATGCTCTTTAAATAGAGATCATAGACCAATCGGGTGTTAAGCCACGGATCAATGGTAGGTATGATCTAAGAGAAGTTGAACCGTCGGATCACTCTATGTCTAGAACATATCGTGACCGTCGGATTAGAATATTTACAAATGCATACTAATGCATACTAAAGAAACACACTTTTACCTAACGGATATATTACACAAGTTGATCTTAACTAACTCCTAAGTGTCTAAATATTCTAACACTTACATACGTGAGTTCCTCTGTCTTCAACTTCAAATACTTGTGGCTATTCGATGTATACTTCATCCTCAATCACAGCATTTAGGAATGTTGTATTTATATTGTAATGTCCCGGTTTTGACCCCGTTACATTAGATGTATATGATGTGTATATTGTAAATGATCATGGTGTGGAGCTAAAGGCCAAGGCCCCACCATTGATCGGTTATGCTATGTGTTGGATTTAAATTTGTCACCGATGGTATATCGGGGCATGCGGCATATATTATGTTGGTCATCATGTAAATATGCATCTATAATTAATTAAATGAACCCGACCAGCTACAATCGCGGCAACTAAATCGAATGGGGCAAGATTTTCACAAGGATAAGGATGGGTAAATTTGTCCAACTTTGGCCAATGAGGGAAAATACTCCAACCACCTTCAGTTAATAATTTCTGTTGGCAGCTGGGAGGAGTTATGGCAGTTATTGTTTTGGGGTGTGGGGTGGCAGGACTGTCAGTCCTAGCCTATGCCCTTCATTCAATTTGTCCTCATCCCTCACGCAGACAGTTCTTCCTCCCCACGAGTTGCAAAATGCTCAAGACTTGCAATTCGCATCCTCCCCATTGTTGTTCATCCTCATGCACAGGTTCTTGGCGTTTTTGGTCTCACGCAGACATTTTCTTGGCTCCACGAGGTTGCAAAAACACCCACGCACTGCAATTTCGCGTCCTCCCTGTAGGTTTCTCATCTTCACGCAGGGAATTGCTGTTCATTAGCCTCTCACGCACAGGAATTTCCTGGGTTTTACCCACGTGGTTTTCTTCTGCGGATCTGTGCATAGTGTGGCCATATCCATTCCTCACGGGTTGATTGGGGGTTTTGCATTGTTGCTCGCGCTCACCCACAGTCTGGGAGCTTGTAATTTCTTCCCCAGCTCGGTCTGTATACGTTTTCTTGGTGATTTCGTTGCCCAGGACGGGCTGTGTTTTCCACATTGCTGGTTGTGGTTGTTGTGGTCTTCCTTACATGTTGGGGCGGTTGTAAATTCGCCTGAGAGTCATTTTGGCCACGATAGGGCCAATAATGACTCAGAATTCGTTTTCCTGTTTAGGCTATGATAGCTGACTTAGTTGCTTGTGTGCAATGGTTGGTCTTCGGACTGTGAGAGGAGCAGGGATGTTGGCTTAGATTTGCTTGATAAACCTGGTGGTTGGAACCACACAGACAGACCTAGAGGGCTGGCCTTCTTCTCCATCACCCCTGAATAGCACTGGAAGGGAATGCAGGGCCTGAGGGACTATGTAGCAGAGAAGGGACTGATTCCTTGTGTTGGGTGTGGATAGGTGTCTTAGAGGTCAGGCTAGTTCTGGTGTAGGTGTCCCTGACTCTGTAATGAGCTCACCGGCTTAGCAATCTGCCTTGTCCAACTCCTTGATGGCCTGATAAACCCAATTGTGTTGGCTTGGCTGTGTTTTGAGTATCCCTGGCTATGTGTAAGCCTGCTAGTTCCCTTATTCCTTGGAGAATCATGCCCAGCTCGGGGGTGGCAGTGCTGCTGAGAGATTAAGGAGCACGCTGGCCTATGGTTGGGTGGAGAAAATTCATCTTAAGATAAGTGGTCTTGTGCATTTTACCTTGGCAATTCTATATTTTATATTAATTAAAATGAAATGAACATGTTGAAAGAATGCTTGTTTGAATGTATGATTTTTCCGCTGTGTCTGGTAGATAATTATATCCGTGCATGATAAATTCTCATGTGTGCATAATTAAGTTCAACGCATATGTTTAAGCATTCTGTTTCCAGCAATTTTTATGCCTGTACATGTTTATGGGGCTCTTATCCCGGTTGGATAATGTTTGGGTCGCGTCCTCTTTGCCGGTCAGAGGCTTGGGGACGTGACAGCATGGTATCAGAGCTTTGGGTTGCAGCAATGGGCCTCTATGGGCTAAGAAAGAGCCGCTGATAGAGGGAAGAATTACCCCCTATGTCCAGCAGAACAGCAATGAGCCAACGAATTCAGAAAAACCGTCTAAGTGTTGAGCGGTCAGACCACTGAAGGAAGTGGAATTCCGTCGTTGTGGAAGGATTGGAGAAGTGGACCTCCGCCATTGCGGAAGGACTGGCGAAGTGAACTTCCGCTGTTGTAGAAGGATTGGTGAAGTCTCCTGTCCATCGTTGCGGACGGCGAAGCAATTCCACATCCGAAGTGAGAGTCATCCGACCGCTGATGCCATAGAAAGGTTAAAATTTGTCTAAGTGTTGGGGCAATCGGAAGGGAAAGTGGTCCGTTGGTACGCCGTTGCAGAAGCGGAAGCATTAAGGCTTCTGATCCAAAAGCCAGCCGACGCCCGACGATAGGTTGTTCTAAGTGCCGATCGGGAAAAGTTAAGGTTTGGTGAGCCGCCGTTGCGGAAGCCAAAGTCATTTGGCTTCCAATTTGAAAGTCCGCCGACGTCCGACGTTCAAGTGGTTCTAAGTGCCAAATCGGAAGGATTTGAGCTTTTGCGAGCCGCCGTTGCAGAAGAATCCGCGAAGTGAACTTCCACCAAATCGGAAGGGAAAGTGGTTCGACGTCCGCCATTGCAAAAGAGAGAATGCTCCGACTTCCGATGTCGAAAGTCTGCCGACGCTGCAAGAGAAACTGTGCCGATCAGAAGAGGAAAGGGAAGGAGCGTCCACCGTTGCAGAAGCTGAAGGAATTTGCCAGCCGATCAAAAAGACTGCCAACAGCCTATGTCGATGACAGTCAAAAAAAATAAGTTTGCGAAATCGGAAGAGAAAGTGCTCCGGAGCCGATTCGACGGAAGAAAGAATGGAAAGAGGAGCCAATTCTGCGGAAGGAAGGATGGTTCCGGGAGCCGATTCAGTGGAAGGAAGGATGGTTCTGGGAGTCGATTCAGTGGAAGACAAAGTCATCCGACAGCCGATCAGAAAGATAGCCGATAGCCGATTCTGCACAGGGAAAATTTGCGTTTTCGGTGGAATTTTCCAGCAGATTTTGACTGTTCCTCAGTGAAATTTTGAGCTGTTTTACAGA
>LPNX010144377.1:421702-464140 GCA_001517045.1 Pseudotsuga menziesii | reverse complement strand
CTTGGGATTAAGAAGTACTTTCAAGTGCAGGATTATTCAGGAAACATGAAGGCAAGAGTTGCCATATTCAATCTGAATGGAAGGGCATCCATTTGGTGGGGACACTTCAAGCAAGTGAAGAGGATCAGTGAAAGGAGACTGAAGTGGAAACAGTTTAAGAAGTATTTTAAGCAGAAATACCTCTCTGACAGGTATTATGATGACAAGATTAAGGAGTTCCATGAGCTGAGATTGGGATAGCAGACCATGGAAGAGTATGCGAATAAGTTTTTGGAGCTGTTGAGGTATGTCCGGTACATCAGAGATGAAAAAGTAAAGGTCCAGCGTTTTCTAAGTGGATTACCTCAGTCTTACAAAGATCGAATTGAGTTTTATGAACCTAAAACTCTTGAAGAAGCAATAAGAAAGGCTAAGTATTGCTATGAGCAAAGCAAGAGTAAACCTGATTTCCATAAGGCATGGAAGGACAAGAAGAATGAGAAGTTTGACCAAAGAAAGAAAGGTTTCAAACCTTCTAGCTTCAGGAATCAGCAGAAGCAGCCATCTCAAGCTGCGAGTAAACCAGTTGGAGTGACAGGAGAAAAGCGTAAGGATCCACAACAGAATAGAGGGCCACTTCAATGTTGGAAATGTGGAGGACCCCACATGCGCAGGAATTGTCCACTCGAGAATGAGAGTGCAAGACCAGCTTATAATGTTCAAGAAGCAGAAACAGTGGGTCAAGTAGCAAGGTCAGTCCCTAGGATCTATGTGGCACTGGAGGACCGCCAAGCAGATCACCAGTTAGTTGTGGTGGAAGTAGCAGGTAAGATTGTTGAGCAATCTATTTCTATTTTGATTGACCCTGGTTCTACGCACAGTTACATTACTCCTAGAGTAGTGGATATTTGTGCTTTTAAGAAGGTGAAGCATAGGAAGTCTTGGTTAGTTCAGCTAGCCATTGGAACTAAGAGAAAAGTCCATTGGTCATGAATGGATTGGTCACGTGTGTAGATCGGAATGTTCTACCGCTTGGTTCCTATGATGTTCTCATTGGAATGGATTGGTTAGAAGCTCACAAGGTAAAGCTTGATTGTTACAATAAGACTTTCGAGTGCACGAATGAAGAAGGGAACCTGGTAGTTGTGAAAGGTATTCCGAAGGTGATTTTAGTGAGGCAGGTTTCAGCAATGCAGTTAAAGAAGTTCTGTAGGAAGGGCTGCCAGTTGTATGTAGCTCAGATTTTGGAGGAAACGAGAGATGAAACTCCTCGGTTGGAGGACTATCAGGTGTTACAGGAATTCAGGGATGTGTTTCCTGACAATATTCCAGGGCTTCCTCCAAAGAGGGACATTGATTTCACTATTGAACTTGTGCCAGGAGCAGCACCAGTGTCCAAGGCACCCTACAAGATGAGTACACCGGAGAAGCTAGAATTGAAGATGCAACTGCCAGAGTTGTTGGACAAGAAGTACATTCACTCGAGTGTGTCTCCTTGGGGAGCACCGGTTCTATTTGTAAAGAAGAAAGATGGTACACTCAGGTTATGTATTGATTACAGACAGTTGAACAAGGTTACTGTGAAGAATAAATACCCTTTGCCTAGGATTGATGACCTCTTTGATCAAATGAGGGAAGCAAAGGTATTTTCCAAGATTGACTTGAGGTCTGGTTACCATCAAGTAAGGATCAAGGATGAAGACATTCATAAGACAGCCTTCAGGACAAGGTATGGGCATTATGAGTTTGTAGTGGTACCATTTGGCCTCACAAATGCACCAGCTACATTTATGTGCCTTATGAATAGTGTCTTCAGCAAGTATTTGGACAAGTTTGTTCTTGTCTTCCTTGATGACATTCTTGTTTACTCTAAGAATGAGGAAGAGCATGAAGAACATTTGAGATTGACATTGCAAGTGCTCAGGGAACATCAGCTGTATGCGAAACTGAGCAAGTGTGACTTCTATAGAGATAGAATTCAGTATTTGGGTCACATTATCTTGGAAGAGGGTATATCTGTGGACCCTGAAAAGATTGAAGCCATTATGAATTGGCCTACTCCAAGAAATGTGACAGATGTAAGATATTTCATGGGACTTGCAGGATACTACAGGAGATTCATTGAGGGATTCTCCAAAGTTGCACATGCAATCACTTCTTTGCAAAAGAAGGGGATGAATTTCGAGTGGACATCGAGGTGTGAAGAGAGATTCCAGAGATTGAAGAGCCTTCTCACCAGTGCACCGATATTGAAAGTTGCAGATCCAGAGAAAGATTTTGTGGTGTGTACCGATGCATGCGGACAAGGGCTTGGAGGAGTCCTTATGCAGGACAACCATGTGATATGTTATGAGTCAAGAAAGCTGAAGGAGCATGAGAAGAACTATGCCACTCATGATCTAGAGCTTGCAGCCATAGTACATGCTCTCAAGATGTGGAGACATTAATTGATGGGTAGGAGATTTGAGCTCAGGACAGATCATTGTGGACTGAAGTACCTATTTGATCAGCCTACTCTGAATGCTAGGCAAGCAAGATGGTTGTATTTTTTATGTGAGTTTGATTTTGAAATCAAGCACATAAAGGGAAAAGAGAATAAGGTAGCTGATGCACTCAGCAGGAAGATGCGAGAAATGCATGTGGCATCTCTTAGTATTTGCCAATCAGATTTGAGGCAACAGATTATTGATCATGTTGCCAGAGATGAATGGCACTAGCAGGTAAAAGACAAATTGCAGCAGCAAAGTATTGAGAAGAGGTATGAAGGATATAAATTGGAAGAAGATGGACTTCTCACTTTTAAAGGCAGAATTTATATTCCAGATGTAGCAGACTTGAGGAGAGTTGTTATGGATGAAATCCATCAAGCTCTGTATTCTGGCCACCCAGGATATCAGAAGACAATTGCTACAGCCAGAAAGAAATACTTTTGGCCAGGTATGAAAAAGGATATGGCTGAGTACATTTCAAGGTGTATGACATGTCAGCAGGTAAAGGTTGAGCATCAACATCCAGCAGGTTTGTTGCAGCCTTTGCCAGTTCTGGGATGGAAATGGGAAGTTATTTCCATGTATTTTATTACAGGATTTCCAATGACTTGGAGACAACATGATTCTATCATGGTTGTGGTAGACAAGTTGACCAAGGCAGCACATTTCATACCAGTTAAGTCTACGTATGAGGCTGGTGACATTGCAAAGATCTTCATGAAGGAGATATTCAAATTGCATGGATTGCCGAAGGAAATAGTATCTGACAGAGATGTCAAGTTCACTTCCAACTTTTGGAAGGGGTTGTTTGCAGATTTGGGTACAAAGCTAAACTTCAGCACTGCCTACCATCCTCAGACAGATGGTTAGACAGAAAGAGTTAATCAGGTGCTTGAAGATATGCTTCGCATGTATGTGATGGACAAACCAACCAAGTGGGAAGATTACTTACACTTGGTAGAGTTTACTTATAACAATGGACATAAAGCGTCCTTAGGGATGAGTCCGTATGAAGCTTTGTATGGAAGAAGGTGTAGGACACCTGTGGCTTGGGATAATCCAGTGAACAGGATTGTGCTTGGCCCGGAATTGCTCAAGGAGATGGAGCAAGAGGTCATAAAGATCAAGCAGAATCTGAAAGCAGCACAGGACCGACAGAAAATCTATGCAGATAAGCATAGGGTGAACAGGGAGTTTAGTGTTGTGGATCATGTTTACCTTAGAGTGAGGGCAAGGAAGAGTTCCTTAAAGCTTGGAAGTTGTGCCAAGTTGTCACCTAGATATTGTGGGTCATTTGAAGTGCTCAAAAGGATAGGGCCAATTGCATATAGACTTGCATTGCCTACTAGCACTAGGGATCATAATGTTTTTCATGTTTCTTTGCTTAAAATATATGTACATGATCCTAACCATGTGATAAATTGGGATGTGATTCAGGTGGAACCCGAGGGAGAGTTCCAAATCGAGCCAATGCGCATCCTCGACAGGAAGGTCACCATGCTCCAGAACCGAGCCATAGGTCAGGTAAAGGTGCAATGGGAGCACTTCGGTCCTGAAGAGGCTACATGGGAGCTGGAGGATGCCATGCGATTGGCACATCCATTTTTGTTCAATTCTGCGGAACACTGAGGCGATACCAGTGTAGCATTTTGTTCAATGTTGTAAGCACCGAGGACAGTGCTATTGAAGGGGGAGGGGAATGTAATGTCCCATTTTTGACCCCGTTACATTAGATGTATATGATGTGTATATTGTAAATGATCATGGTGTGGAGCTAAAGGCCAAGGCCCCACCATTGATCGGTTATGCTATGTGTTGGATTTAAATTTGTCACCGATGGTATATCGGGGCATGCGGCATATATTATGTTGGTCATCATGTAAATATGCATCTATAATTAATTAAATGAACCTGACCAGCTACAATCGCGGCAACTAAATCAAATGGGGCATGATTTTCACAAGGATAAGGATGGGTAAATTTGTCCAACTTTGGCCAATGAGGGAAAATACTCCAACCACCTTCAGTTAATAATTTCTGTTGGCAGCTGGGAGGAGTTATGGCAGTTATTTTTTTGGGGTGTGGGGTGGCAGGACTGTTAGTCCTAGCCTATGCCCTTCATTCAATTTGTCCTCATCCCTCACGTAGACTCTTATTCCTCCCCACGAGTTGCAAAACGCTCAAGACTTGTAATTCGCGTCCTCCCCATTGTTGTTCATCCTCACGCACAAGTTCTTGGCATTTTTGGTCTCACGCAGACATTTTCTTGGCTCCACAAGGTTGCAAAAACACCCACTCACTGCAATTTCACGTCCTCCCTGTAGGTTACTCATCTTCACGTAAGGAATTGCTGTTCATTAGCCTCTCACGCACAGGAATTTCCTGGGTTCTACCCACGTGGTTTTCTTCTGCGGATCTATGCATAGTGTGGCCATATCCATTCCTCATGAGTTGATTGGGGGTTTTGTATTGTTTCTCACGCTCACCCACAGTCTGGGAGCTTGTAATTTCTTCCCCAGCTCAGTCTGTATACGTTTTCTTGGTGATTTCATTGCCCAGGACGGGCTGTGTTTTCCACGTTGCATGTTGTGGTTGTTGTGGTCTTCCTTACATGTCGGGGCGGTTGTAAATTCGCCTAAGAGTCATTTTAGCCATGATAGGGCCAATAATGACTCAGAATTTGTTTTCCTGTTTAGGCTGTGACAGCTGACTTAGTTGCTTGTGTGCAATGGTTGGTCTTCGGACTGTGAGAGGAGCAGGGATGTTGGCTTAGATTTGCTTGATAAACCTGGTGGTTGGAACCACACAGACAGAGCTAGAGGGCTGGCCTTCTTCTCCATCACCCCTGAATAGCACTGGAAGGGAATGTAGGGCCTGAGGGACTGTGTAGCAGAGAAGGGACTGATTCCTTGTGTTGGGTGTGGATGGGTGTCTTAGAGGTTAGGCTAGTTCTGGTGTAGGTGTCCCTGACTCTGTAATGAGCTCACCAACTTAGCAATCTACCTTCTCCAACTCCTTGATGGCCTGATAAACCCAACTGTGTTGGCTTGGTTGTGTTTTGAGTATCCCTAGCTATGTGTAAGCCTGCTAGTTCCCTTATTCCTTGGAGAATCATGCCCAGCTCGGGGGTGGCAACGCTGCTGAGAGATTAAGGAGCACGTTGGCCTATGGTTGGGTGGAACGTTGCAGCGACGTAGCTGGTTGCGGAGCAAATTCATCTTAAGATAAGTGGTCTTGTGCATTTTACCTCTGCAATTCTATATTTGCTGTTAATTAAAATGAAATGAACATGTTGAAAGAATGCTTGTTTGAATGTATGATGTTTCCGCTGTGTCTGGTAGATAATTATATCCGTGCATGATAAATTCTCATGTGTGCATAATTAAGTTCAACGCATATGTTTAAGCATTCTGTTTCCAGCAATTTTTATGCCTGTACATGTTTATGGGGCTCTTAGCCCGGTTGGATAATGTTTGGGTCGCGTCCTCTTTTCCAGTCGGAGGCTTGGGGACGTGACATATATCCATTTGGGATAGATTCCACTTCATCATGGATGAAAGTTCCATGATGGTTCTGATGGAAGTGTACCTTGCTACTGGAGAAAATGTCTCTTCATAATCAATCCCATCTTTCTAAGAGAATCCTCTGGCCACAAATATTTCCTTGTATTTTTCAATACTTCCATCAGTTGAATGTTTTATCTTGTACATCCACTTGGAAGATACCACAATCTTGTTTTCCGGTTTGGGTGCTATATCCCAAACATCATTCTTCCTTATTGAATGGTATTCTTCTTTCATTTTTGTTAGGATTGTAATCCTCACTTGTCCAATTTGGTCAATTATGTCTAAATTAGGAGTCTATTCAGTCTTTATTTAGTCACTAGTCCCATTGGGTCAACATGGCCTAATTGGGCCACATGTACAGTCACTAGAGTATTGGGAACACTGATTGAGGCTAACTTACACTGGCAACACTTGCATGCATCAACTTAGGTTCCTCCTAGACCAATCCCTACAATATCGGAACCACTTGGAGTGTCGGCACCAACCTCCTTCAATTGAGTTCAGTTGGTGACTAGTCAAGCCTAGTTAAGAGTCAGTTACATTCAGTTACATCCAATTATATTTAGTTAGCGCTAGTCATCGATTAACTGCATGTGATTTTTTCCTTGGTTCGTAGATTCCTGTGATCTCAATTTGAATATGGTATGAGAGCCTCAGAAAGACAAGGCATTTCTCCTTCTACATATTTCATGCTGGATCAAAGCAATTTGAGCAAAAAAAACTCAAAAAATTCCAGCTCTGCACCAAAAGCGGAGAGTTTACCACATAGTTCCTTGGAAAAGGAATTGTTGATCAAGCTTTCTTGATTTACTAATCTGAGTGTGATACAAACTCCAAAATTGCAGGTTGTTTGACCTTACTTTGTGTTTTTTGTGTAATATCAGGTACAACTTCATATGGATTCAAAATTATCAATTCCTCTTCTTACTCCATCCAAAAGATATTCAGAATGGAAGATGAAGATGATTCCATCTCTGAAGAGACAATATCTCTATGAGGTGTCTGTTGGACTTGGTAAAGAGTCTTATGAGAATGAGAATGATTGGCTAAATGATGATGATGGAGCCTTTGGAGCAATATGTCTGGCCCTTTCTCCAAGATTACGCTACCTCATTAAATATGTTGAATACCAAAAGGATCTCTGGACAAAATTGGATAGAACCGTTGGCAAGAACAATGAGGATCATAATAGCACTTTGGAGAGAACACCTAGCACCACAAGATTTCTTGATTCAAAATTCTCGGCCTCTACTCTCTTTGATGATTTTTTTTTAAATGAAGAAGAAGTAGAATCTTCTACACAATCAGTTCGAATTGAAGAAAGTCTCCTTGCAGTGAGTCCTCCTATTGCTCCGGAAGTTTATGAGATCTATGATATCTTGTCTTCTCATATGGATGATACAAAAGAATACGTTTGAATCTCTGATATTGAAGAAAAAAATTTCTACACTTCTGTGCAAATATTCACCAGTGATTCTCCTTTAAATTCTGTGCAAAATTTGTCAGTGATTGCTTCCTAAAGTGAAGAGGAATTTGATTTCTCTCCCTCTAATGTTGCTGCCGGTGTGCAGATAAGTAATACCTTGGATATTTCAGAAAAAAAATATCAGCTTGTAGGAGTGATCAATTTTATCTCCTTGATCTATATCTTACAGCAAATTCCTACAGGATTGCATGCACCGATATTCAGAATTTTGAAGAAGGAGAAAACTTAGCATCTAGCATCTCAGTGGACCGTGCTTTTGGATCTGATATGAACTTATTTGGATCTGATATGATTTTTTTTGGATCAGATATGATATTATTTGGTTCAAATTTTAAATTCCAAGAGCTTTCAGTCATGCTTGTAGTTGGTTTCATCAATTTTGGTGTGACAAATCAAGTACTGCAAGTCTTCTTCAAACTTGTTGCTAAGGATTTGATGTTATCTTCCTCTTATGAGGTTTCTGATATTGTATTTTTTGAATCATTAGTTATTTCAGAATCTATATGATATTATGGAGCTCAAGCATTCATTCTCTCTCCATAGCCCCAGGAATTCTCTACCTTTGATCACATGCTCATCTCCTCAGAGAACTAGTAAAGAGGGAGACATTCTGCATTCGCCTGGACACTTGCTCCTAACACTTGGAGTTGATATTACCTGACATGGTTTGTTGTTCAATGCTAAATATATCAGTTGCTTGGGTGTTCCTCGAATGGTTCAAATTCTCAATCACCTTTTCTCTCTTATCAGTTGATTTCAGTTGCTCTACATGGGTCCATTTTTCATCCAGCAATTGTCTATATTTCTGATTCAGTTGAGCACATTATTCTTCTTCGAAAGAGGAATATTCCTCTAGACATAATGATGGAGAAGTTCAATTCCAGGCCCCAGGATACCTATGCACAAAAGAACAAGCTTGATCCTGATTTTACCTACTTAGTTTGAGGGGGGATATTTTTCCCATGATATTTTTCCTCGTTTTCTTGTTTCTATTAAGCAGTTAATTTTTCATTTTAGCTGTAATGGGTGACCTATGGTCTTACTTCCCATGGACCAAAAATTGTCCAAGTTAGTATTCAGGGGGGGTGTTCGGATTATAATCCTCACTTGTCCAATTTGATCAATTTTGTCTAAATTAGGATTCTTTTCAGTCTTTATTTATTCACTAGTCCCATTGGGTCCAGATGGCCTAGTTCAGCCACATGTACCAGTCACTAGAGTGTGGGGAACATTGATTGAGGATAATTTCCACTTACTGCACTTGCATGCATCAGTTTCGATGCCTCCTAGACCAATCCCTACAATGTAGGAGCCATTGGGAGTGCCGACACCAACCTCCTTCAGTTGAGTTCAGTTGGTGACTAGTCAAGTCTAGTTAGGAGTCAATTACATTCAGTTACATCCAGTTATATTTAGTTAGAGCCAGTCATTGATTAACTACATGTGGGAAGGTGCCTTTCCTCACCTACCACATCGGTTGGACAAGTTTAACTGATTCTAAGTGGTTGAGCCGCTGATTTAGACAATTGGAGATAACTAGTTATGCTCCGATAGTGATTTAGACATGTCCAGTTATCCATTTAGCTAGGTTGAGTCAATCAATTCAAATTTCCTCTCATGAATTCAAATTCTCTTGTTATTAGTACTAGTGTATTACATTGTAAACATTATCTAGATTGTATCCATTTTTACTTTTGATTAATGAAAGCATATACAACTGCAAATCATTATTGCACTGCTTCATATCATATTTTGAGTAAAATTTCTTGTGTAATATTCTTATGAGTTTCTCCTTGGTTCATAAATTCCTGTGACCTCAAATTTAATATGGTATGAGAGTCTTAGCAGGACAAGGCATTTCTCCTTCTAGAAATTTCATGCTGGAAGAAGGAAATTTGAGCCAAAAAAACTCAAATAATTCTAGCTCTGCCCCAAAAGTAGAGAGTTTACCACATAATTCCTGGGAAAAGGAATTGTTGATCAAGCTTGCTTGATTTACTAAGCCAGGTGTGATGCAAACTCCAAAAGTGCATGTTGTTTTACCTTACTTTGTGTTTTTTATGTAATTGTAGGTACAGCTTCATATGGATTTTCCTCTTCTTACTCCATCCACAAGATATTCAGAATGGAAGATGAAGATGATTGCATCTCTAAAGAGAAAATATCTCTATGAGGTGTCTATTGGACTTGGTAAAGAGTCTTATGAGAATTAGGATGATTGTCTAAATGATGGTGATGGAAATTTTGGAGTGATATGTCTGGCCCTTTCTCCAAGCTTGCGCTACCTCATTAAATCTGTTGAATACCCAGAGGATCTCTGGATAAAATTGGATAGAAACTTTGGAAAGCACAATGAGGATCATAATAGCACTTTGGAGAGAACACCCAGCACCACAAGAGTTCTTGATTCAAAATTCTCGGCCTCTACTCTCTTTGACGAATTTGTTTAAGATGAAGAAGAAGCAGAATCTTCTACACGGTCAATTCGAACTGAAGAAATTGTCCTTGCAGTGACTCCTCCTATTGAGCCAGAAGTTTATGATATCTACGATATATCGTCTTCTCATATGGATGATACAGAAGAATACATTTGAATCTCTGATATTGAAGAAAAACTTTGCTACACTTCTATCCAAACATTCACTAGTGATTCTCCTTTAAATTCTGTGCAAAATTTGCCAGTGATTGCTTCCGAAAGTGAAGAGGAATTTGATTTATCTCCCTCTAATGTTGTGTGCAAATAAGTAATACCTTGGATATTTTAGAAAATATATCACATTGTAGGAGTGATCAATTTTCTCTCCTTGATCTATATCTTCCAACAAATTCCTACAGGATTGCATGCACCAATATTCACAATTTTGAAGGAAAAAACTGTGCATCTACCATCTCGGTGGACCGCTCTTTTGGATCTGATATGAACTTATTTGGATCTGATATGATTTTATATGGATATTATATGATATTATTTGGTTCAAATTTTAAGTTCCAAGAGCCTTCAATGATGCTTGTAGCTGGTCTCATCAATTTTGGTGTGACAAATCAACTACCACATGTCTTCTTCAAACTTGTTGTTGAGGATTTGATGTTAGCTTCCTCTTATGAGGTTTCTGATATTGTATTTTGTAAATCATTAGTTATTTCAGAATCTATATGATATTATGGAGCTCAATCATTCTCTCTCCATAGTTCTATGGATTCTCTACCTTTAATCACATGCTCATATCCTCAGAGAACTAGTAAAGAGGGAGACATTCAGCATTCACCTAGACACTTGCTCCTAACACTTAGAGTTGATATTACCTCACATGGTTTGTTTTTCAAGGCTAAAATATATTAGTTGATTGGGTATTCCTTAGATGCTTCAAATTCTCAATCACTTTTTCTCTCTTATCAATTGATTTCAGTTGCTCTACATGGGTCCAGTTTTCATCCAGCAGCTGTCTATATTTCTAATTCAATTGAGCACATTATTCTTCTTCAAAAGAGGAATATTCCTCCAGACATAATGATGGAGAAGGTCAATGTCGGGCCCTAGGATACCTGTGCACAAAAGAACGAGCTTGATCCTATTTTACCTGCTTAGTTTGAGGGGGGGAATTTTTCCCATGATATTTTTCCCCGTTTCCTTGTTTGTATTTAGCAATTACTTTTTCATTTTAGTTGTAATGGGTGACCTATGGTCTTAGTTTCCAGGGACCAAAAATTTTCCAAGTTAGCATTGAGGGGGGATGTTACGATTATAATCCTCACTTGTCCAATTTGATCAATTATGTCTAAATTAGGAGTCTTTTTAGTCTTTACTTATTCACTAGTCCCATTGGGTCCACATGGCCTAGTTTGGCTACATGTACCAGTCACTAGAGTGTGGGGAACACTAATTGAGGCTAATTTCCACTTACTACACTTGCATGCATCAGTTTAGGCACCTCCTAGTCCAATTCCTACAATGTAGGAGACACTAGGAGTGCCGACACCAACCTCCTTCAGCTGAGTTCAGTTGGTGACTAGTCAAGCCTAGTTAGGAGTCAGTTACATCCAGTTATATTCTATTCGTGCCAGTAATTGATTAACTACATGTGGAAAGGTTCCTTTCCTCACCTACCACATCAATTATACTATTTTAACTGATTCTAACTGATTGAGCCACTAATTGAGCCACTGATTTAGACAACTGGAGCTAACTAGTTAGGCTCCGATAGTGATTTAGACATGTCCAGTTATCCATTCAGTTAGGTTGAGTCAATCAATTCGAATTGTCTAGTTATTGATACCAGTGTATTCGATTGTAAACATTATCCATATTTTATCCATTTTTACTTTTGATTAATGAAAGCATATACAGCTGCAAATCATTATTGCACTGCTTCATATCATATTTTGAGTAAAATTTCTTGTGTAATATTCTTGTGAGTTTTGCCTTGTGTTGAGGCCTGGAAAATCGCAGGAAAAAACAGCAAGGGATTCTCCCTAGTCAACGTTTCCAACTAGCTCGTGACTGTTTGGTGTAGGGAATCCATCCGGTTTGCGGTTCGGCTACCATAGGTCAAGTAACAAAAATAAAAAGGTTTCACTAGTTGCGCCTCGATCCACCATATATATTTTTGTATTTTTTGACTTTATGGATGATATGCAAGTGCCTACTTAACATGCAAAGTAATAAAGAATGCAAGGAGTATTCACAATGTGATGCGTAGGTTCTTACCTCTCGTCTTAAACTCTCAAGCATCTAAATCACACACACAGCAAGAAAATAAATACTAACTAGGCTATCTCTAGAGAGCTAGATTTTAATTCATGAGTAATGTAATAATGTTCACATGTTACGGCAAAACACAGATAGTTGTTCCTAGAACCAAACATACAAACATGAATAAAAGTATACACGACAAGATATCTCATCAACAGTTAAAACTTCCATTACTCAAAGTGGAAAATATCACAGAATATACTAGAGAACATTCAGGAAAGAAAATAGGTTTAGAAAGTTAGAACGCTCTCATAGTCAATGAAACACAGTCAAAAATGAAATAGTTCCCCTTCAACATTGTTCATTTTATCACATTGATACATTCCACATAGCACCTTCTCCAACAGGCAAAATTTGCAATTTGTTATTGTAAAACGAAGTAGTTCCTCTTACAAACAATAGTTCACAAGTTTTTCCAGGTAAAAAGCCCCTGTAAACTCTAACTTCCCTATATTTAAATCAAATCAGCCAACCCCTTGGGTTGCCCCAACCATGTGACCTTTGGGCTCCTCAAAACCGTCTAATATCACTATTTTGTCTTTTTCGTGAGTACTCATGATTCACTTTATGCGTTACGCTTTCATATTTCAACTCATGAGTATTTAACACAACGAGATCCGCTTGGTAACTGACAGATCTTTCCAAGCCTAGGATTTTGTGATCATCGATTTTGCCTTGTCTTTCATTTGTCCTCCTTGAGATCCTATTGATTTCAGTACGAGCTCTACCTAACACTGTCCATCCATTTTTGTGTTGCTTCGTCTCCCAGCTATGCCCTCTCGCAGCAGTAATTTGAAAAAATATCTTGAGTCTGTCTGCAATTAAACGACATTTATCATTAATTAGGACTAAATTTTTTCAATAAAATCAAACTACATTAACAAAACAACTAGTCATCAAAAGAGGCCCTATACTGTGCTCTTGTTATGAAAACCTTAACAAGCACCAGAACCACTGTCTCGCCCATACAGGGGTTTAAAACTCACAAAACGACGGGAAGAGAAAACTTATCAGTGGCTTAAAACACTAAAGCCTCAGCCGTGATAGTCTCACTTACAGCCGCATCAGCGGGTCTCAAACAGGCAATGGGCTCCATGAGACCGTTAAGTTTATCGGAGTCGAAAGAGCTAGAGCCTAATCTCTGGGTGAAAGAGCTCCCAGTTGGCAAGCGAAAAGACATCAACATCGTATAATTAGTGTGTTACACAGCCGCAAGGGTGTAGGAGGAAATACTATAGGCTCCGATCCAAAGACAAAGTGACAAAAACCCGATAAAGTCTCGGCGGGCAGAGCGGTTATATGGCGGATACCTAGTTCGCTTGGGAGCCGCAAGGGCGGAAGATAAACAGACTACAGCCTCTGATCCAAACCATAACTTTTGCTATGATTCCATATCAATGTAAAACACTAAGTGTTCGAAACAGCTTAAGGTTTCACAGCAGTCGAAAAAACTTGTTTCATTTCCAAAATAGTGACTTCACAAAGACCAAATATCTCGACTCAACTTCGACCAACCTCCAATAAAGTAACAAGTCAAACGATACGACACGGAAATGGAGAAGTCACGATCCTCCTGTAGAATAATCATCGTTCAAAATCCACAATGGAGGCTCCTTAAGGAAACATGGCTCCAATACGTTGTTTAAATGGCCTTCGAAACAGTGGCTAGCATGAGAAAAAATCTCCCGAGAAGAAATCGCAGCTCAAAAGGAAACAAACTAAAATCTAAAATCTGCAACCCACAGCAGTTTCAAACATAAGAAATTTTTCAAAAAATAGGAAGAGAGCTAACCTCGAAATAGTCCAAAATTAAAGCAAAAACAAAAAGAGTTCATGGATCCAAATGATTCTAGGCAATGCTAAAATTAACAAGGGGGTCCAAAATTTGAAAATTTGGGGAAAAAGTTGCAGCTGCAACACCTTGGTTCATAGATTCCTATGAGCTCAAATTTAATATGGTATGAGAGCCTCGACAGGACAAGGAATTTCTCCTTCTACAAATTTCATGCTGGATCAAAGCAATTTGAGCAAAAAAAACTTAAAAAATTCTAGCTCAGCACCAAAAGCAAAGATTTTACCACAAAAGAAGACATTCGAATCAATGATATTGAAGAAAAACTTTGTTTCACTTCTATGCAAACATTCACCAGTCACTTCTCCTTTAAATTCTGTGCAAAATTTGTCAATGGTTGCTTCTGAAAGTGAAGAGGAACTTCATTTCTCTCCCTCTAATGTTGTTGTCAGTGTGAAAATAAGTAATACCTTGGATATTTTCAAAAAAATATCAGATTGTAGGAGTGATCCATTTGCTCTCCTTGATCTAGATCTTCTAGCAAATTCCTACAGGATTGCATGCACCAATATTCATAATTTTTAAGAACCAGAAAATTATGCATCTACCATCTCAGTGGACCGCGCTTTTGTATCTAATATGAACTTATTTGGATCTGATATGATCTTATTTGGACCTGATCTGATATTATTTGATTCGAATTTTAAGTTCCAAGAGCCTTCAGTCATGCTTGTAGCTGGTCTCATCAATTTTGGTGTGACAAATCAAGTACCATAAGTCTTCTTAAAACTTGTGTTAGATTTTTATCATTTAATCAATATGATCTTGGGATCTTATCTAAGAGAATAACATTCACAACAATAATCACAAGAGACAATAGACACAAGATATTTTCCTCGAGGAAACCATAAAGGAGAAAACCCCGCAACTTCCTCAGAGATAGAATGAGCACCAATAGCAGCAGTAACACCCAAAGACAGAAAAGATGATCTCCCACAGTTGTTCTCTCTCTCACTTGAGAGAGATTATCCTCTCTCACTCATGAACCCAAGTGAGTGAGTGTGTGTGTGATAAATAGAGAGGCTCACTCTCTATTTATATTCTTTCATTCACTTAATGTCCACGCCAACATGTCGGCCTCACTTAACAATTACTTACTAGGGTCGATATCTCTAGGAAAGTATAATAACCCTAGTGCCCCACAAATTTGGGGACTTTTCCCTCAAATCAACAAGGAGGGTTAACCTTGACTCAATTGTGGGGACTATTTCCCCAATTTACAATGGAGGGTTAACCTCAATGACTTTACATGACTTGTTTACATTATTGAATCTCCCGATAGGAACATCGAGGCATGACATGACTCAATTACATTACAGATACTTCCCGGAATAAACATCGGGGTACAATACATAAAATATACAAGTGAATACATTCTAAAGCTACAAATACATCAGCACTCCCTCTTAACTAGGAAGGTATTCTCTCGACACAATTTATTAGTACAAGTCTTCTTCTCTGTATCATATGGATCATCATCAATTCATCTTCATCTTCAAGTCATTTTCATCTTCAAATCATCTTCATCTTCATCAAGTATGGATAATCAGTGGATCATCACTTGATCTGGAGCATCACTAGATCATCATCAATTCTGGGTCATCACTGGATCCGTTATCTCAATCAAATGGTGCTATCTCTTCATTCTTCTCATCACAGGAAGTTCTACAGAGCCATCCCTTTTTCATGTTGGTTGTAGGCCTAGCCTGCATGTAGGTCTTCATCGACAAAGCCAACCCTTTTTCATGCTAGATGCATATCTACAGAGCCAGTACTTTTTCATACTGGATGTAGTCCTCTATAGAGCCAGCCATTTTTCATGTTGGATGTATATCTACAGAGCCAGTCCTTTTTCATACTAGATGTAGTCCTCTACAGAGCCATCCCTTTTTCATGCTAGATGTATTATCACAGAGCCAGTCATTTTTCATACTGGATGTGGTCCTTTACAGAGCCAGCCCTTTTTCATGTTGTATGTATCATCACAGAGCCAGCCATTTTTCATGCTGGATGTGGCACCAACACAAAGACAGTCCTTTTCCATACTGGATGTGTCATCACAGAGCTAGTCCTTTTTCATACTGGATGTGGAATCTACATAGAGCCAGTCCTTTTTCATATAGGATGTGTCATCACAGAGCCAGTCCTTTTTCATACTGGACTTGGCATCTACACAGAGCCAGTCCTTTTTCATACTAGATGTGTCACCACAGAGCCAGTCCTTTTTCATACTAGATGTAGCATCAGCACTTATGTCTGACCATGGAAGGAACCAATCCTGCCGCAATGTCAGAAAGGCACAGCACTTACATCTAACCATGGAAGGAACCAATTTTGTCACCATGTCAGAAAGGCACACCACTTACATCTTACCATGGAAGGAATCAATCCTGTCGCCATGCCAGAAAGGTACACGAAATCATCACTTCCCCTTGGAAGGAACCTCGATCTGGAGAACATCAAGATTCTCCCTGAAGTACTCAAACTTCACTCTGGCCATTTATAGCATAGAATCACATCAGTTTGATTACGTTCAAGGATAACCTGTGAGCTTCGCCAGGACCGATTACATCCGAGGAAAACCTACAGGACAGTTTACGTCTAAGCAACCTATGAGCTTTACCAGGACTTATGCTTAGACAACCTGTCTCACCAGCTATGCTATAACTCCCTCTTTTGAGAGATCTTGATCTGGATCACAAACTGGAGCTTCACTGCTCCTCTCTGCATCATACCAAAATGCAAGTCAGATCAATCAAATCAAATAGTACTTTTCAAAAGAAACATACTACCTCCCAAATAGCAAGTGGCAACATCTTTTTCCTCAGATGTACTCAGCGCCATGCAGTACTCCATCCTACCAAACCAAGAGATCACACCTAATCTCATATTGAAGTAGCACCTCAAAGTGCTCTTCCTATCAATGGCACTGCCTGCCCAATACGAATCCACATAACCCTCCAGGTTAATCTTATGATTCGTATCATACTTGAGCCCATACTCAACTGTACCCTTCAGGTACATCATTGCATGCTTTGGAACCATTAGGTGAACATGTCTTAATGTGTTCACAGAAAAGCAAATATATTGTCTCGTATTCGTCAGATACATCAAGGAACAAATCATCTGATGATACATCGTGGCATCAACCAACTCTGATGAAGAAACACTCAATAGCTTCAGGTTTGATTCCATATGTGTGGTCATGGTCTTGCATTACATCATCCTGAACCTATTCAAGATCTCTATACTTCCCTTGTCCCAGCAAGATTCCATCCGCATTCTGCCACACCTCCATGCCTAGAAAATAGTGTATCATATCCAAGTCCTTCATCTTGAACTCGACAGCAAGTCTCCTTCTTCCAACTTTAATAAGTCAAAAACAAGTCATCGACATATAACAGGAGCATCACTGGTCTTTCACCTTCAACCTTGAAGTAAGGTTGGAATCCGCTTTACTCTTAGTAAAGCATAGAGCCATCAATAAGTTGTCCATCATGTCGTACCATGTCGAACCTCAGGATCTTCTGCAGTCACTCCCTCTTAAGCAGAGCATCATTCTCCCTCTTACTTTCATACTTTATGCATTGAAACATTCTGTACTAGAGTGACAAGTATCTTCCTCTTCTACTAATATTCTATGTATCCATCTAGGGTCACTAGATACCAAGATCCTTTATCTTGAAAACGTTCTTCTCACACCCATCTGTGAGCTTGTCATCCTCTATAGGCTTTCATCTTCAAACTTGTAGCAAAGGTTACGATCTTCATCACTCTAGGTGATCTTCAAGCTCCTCATGTATGTGTTATCCCATGGGTGTCTCCTGAGCTCATACAAGGCCTTCTTTAATTTGCACACATGAGTCTTCCTGTCATGTGTCTTAACTTCTGGTGGCTGCAAATGTCTCTTCGTAGTCTATACCTTCTTTCCGTGAGAATCCTCGTGCTACGAATCCTTCCTTGTATCCCACAATGTTTTCATCTACTGCATGATGGAACTATGAACTTCCTTCAGGTCTCGATACTGCATCCTAGACATCATTCTTCATTTTGGATTATTAGAGTGAATCTTTAACTGTCGTCACTTGTTCTTCGGAACAAGTCTCATCCTTCTTTTCTTGTAGGCGATTATACGCGATATTTCCTACAAGTCAAATGCACCAGTTGTATGATTAGAAACATTTCATAATGCATATTCATAATGTTAAATTCTTATGCATAAATATATAATCATGCAACTATTTTATCCAATACAAAACTCATCCATATCTCACGGAAACTTTCTAGATGCCTTCCATCTCTACCAGGACAACATTGAGATTGTGCACTAATCCAATATGTCAGCAAAGAGGTTTCATTCTAGATAAGTAGCAATGGAGATTTTTATAGAACCATGAGCTACTTACCCATCACATGCATATTAGTAGTATATTTTCATTAATGCAAACATTCTATAGCACATCAACCGAATATAAACATGTGCATAACAAAAACAATATCATGAAATGACAATTGAATACTTATATTTATTTGTTTCGTGGGTAGACTCCTTCTTTCAGCTTCATCATATTCTTCATTCATAACAGCATCATTTATTATCCAAATGCTCAAGATGGATAAGAGGCTCTTCAAGAATTTATTTCTTCATATTCCTCATCGCTTGAGGTATCTCCTTTGAATCATGAAATCTTGATCTTCAGTTGCTCCCATCTTCTTTTCTCTTATTATGAGTCAAGCTTCTTCTTGTGTGTGCACTTCCCAGAGTTTGCTGAAAGTAATCACTTCCTTCTGGCACACATTCCTTGAATGAATGAATCCCATGATCCTAGGAGGCCATTCAAGGTGGTTATCACAAATTCTGCATTCTCCACTTCTTCTTCTACCACTTCAATTTGTTCTTTGATTTGAGAGACCCTTGTAAAGTATGACTGTATGGTCTCTGCATTCTGGATCTTCTCATTCTTCAACTGTTTTCTCAAAGTCATCTTCCAATTTATGTTCTTCCCTTCAAATAGCTTGGTCAAGGAATCAAACATCTCTTTTGGTGTATTTAGGGAAGACACTTGTGGTATAAGGTGATCTGTGATTGAATCAGCAATGATCCTATCAGCCTTGACCAAGTTCTTCTTGTGTAAGGCTTTTAGCCTCATCTCCCTCTGGAACTGGAACCTCTCTACTTATGTAGGTATCCAATTCATTTCCTTCAAGAACTAGTGAGATCCTATACTTCAATGCTTGGAAGTTGTGAGCCTCACCAATCTTGTCATAAAGCTGGTGTGATTGGTCACCTTGAAATGAGAGCCTCAACTGTAAATAGCAAAAGATTAGATCTTATCGATTTGAGGTGTCCATCCTAGTTCCGGAGCTAGCTGATCTAGGTTTTGTCAAAGAAACCCTAATTTTCAAAACTTGGAATCTTTTAGATCTGATTAGATAGAAAGATAGACCACTTCAAGGTGAGATATCCAATGTACTCCTTTTCTGAAAACAGTGCAGGGAAGCTCACGCAACAGGAATCCCTAGTTTACCAATTTCTTCTACAGACATTCCTACTACTCTTTCTATGGTATCTCTGAAAGTGATGCTCCTCTGTGTCTAAAATTTAGTAATAAGGTATTATTGTTTTTTCTTGTTCCAACACCATAGGTTTCATCACAATTGGTTTCACCAATTGGTACTTATGAGCACTTTCCCAAGCTGACCTGTTTCAGGACTATTCAGCATAGCGAAGTTGTGCGGACTTTCACGTGTCATTGTTTCATATTCGGGGTGTGAAACTTTTACCATGGCAAGTAAAGTATGTTCCCTTTCTAGAAAATCTTGATAAATTTCATTTGGACCTTTGGAGCCCAAGATATAGCAATTATCCCCAGGTATCCTATTTGGGGAGGAATCTTGGGAGAGGCTGGAACCCTAACTTGGAGGAATCATAGATCCTGGAATATAGAGAATCTAAGCCTGACACTTGGACACATTGTACATCAGGAACTTATATTCTACATGTGAAATTTTTGGCACCTGATCCTTCTCCAATATCGAGATATAGTGAATCTACCAAAACTATTAGTTTCAGTATTTTAGAGTTTTTTCAGGCCCGGGGTCAAACTAGGGTTTGAATTTCCCAGAGTTTCACCCAACCAAAAATCTAGACCCAGGTCTCTAAACATCAATTTTGATGAGAGAAATCCTATGTTGGGCTCACTCAAAAATTCCTCTTCTGTAAAAAGCAGTAATTTCCCGCACCAAAAATTGAAAATGCCCGGAATCAAATTTTGCTTCGACAGAAATATGCGCCCTTCAATGGAGAGTTAGCCTAGCCTTCTTTTTTTGATGGAATGTGGAGAGAGACCCAAAAATGTCCCTAGATTTTGCAGTTGCACAATGTCTTCTTCTCAAGTTAGCTCTGATACCATGTTAGATTTTTATCATTTAAGCAATATAATCTTAGGATCTTATCTAAGAGAATAGCATGCACAGCAATAATCACAAGAGACAATAGACACAAGAGATTTTCCTCTGGGAAACCATAAAGGAGAATACCCTGCAACTTCCTTAGGGATAGAATAAGCACCAATAGTAGCAGTAACACCCAAAGACAGAAAAGAAGATCTCCCACGGCTGTTCTCTCTCTCTCACTTAAGAGAGCTTCTCCTCTCTCACTCATGCACCCCAGTGAGTGAGTGAGTGATAAATAGAGAGGCTCACTCTCTATTTATATTCTTTCGTTCACTTAATGTCCACTCCAACATGTTGGCCTAACTTAACAATTACTTACTAGGGCCGACATCTCTATGAGAGTCTAATAACCCTTGTACCCCACAACTGTGGGGGCTTTTCCCTCTGATCAACAAGGAGGGTTAAACTTGACTCAATTGTGGAGACTATTTCCCCAACTTACAATGGAGGGTTAACCTCAATGACTTTACATATCTTGTTTACATTATTGAATCTCCTGATAGGAACATCCGGCCATGACATGACTCAATTACATTATAGATACTTCCTGGAATAAACATCAGGGTACAATACATAAAATATACAAGTGAATACATTCCGAAGTTACAAATACATCAACAACTTGTTGCAGAGGATTTGATCTTAGCTTCCTCTTATGATATTTCTAATATTTTATTTTGTGAATCATTAGTTATTTCAGAATTTATATGATATTATGGAGCTCAAGTATTCTCTCTCCACAGTCCCAGAGCTTCTCTACCTTTGATCACATCCTCATCTCCTTAGAGAACTAGTAAAGAGGGAGACATTCTGCATTCGCCTCGACACTTGCTCCTAGCACTTGGAGTTGATATTACCTCACATGATTTTTTGTTCAAGGCTAAACTATATCACTTGCTTGGGTGTTCCTCAGATGGTTCAAATTCTCAATCACCTTTGCTCTCTTATCAGTTGATTTTAGTTTCTCTACATGGGTCCAGTTTTCATCCAGCAACTGTCTATATTTCTGATTCAGTTGAGCACATTATTCTTCTTCAAAAGAGGAATATTCCTCCAAACATAATGATGGATAAAGTCAATGCCAAGCCCCAGGATACCTATGCACAAAAGAAAAAGCTTGATCCAGATTTTAACTGCTTAGTTTGAGGGGGGCTATTTTTCCCATGATATTTTTCCCCATTTCATTGTTTGTATTAAGAAGTTAATTTTTCATTTTAGCTGTAATGGGTGACCTATGGTCTTAGTTTCCAGGGACCAAAAATTTTCCAAGTTAGCATTCAGGGGGGGTGTTAGGATTATAATCCTCACTTGTCCAAATTGATCAATTATGTCTAAATTAGGAGTCTTTTCAGTCTTTATTTATTCACTAATCCCATTGGCTCCACATGGCCGAGTTTGGCCACATGTACCAGTCACTTAAGTGTGGGAAACATTGATTGAGGCTAATTTCCACTTACTGCACTTGCATGCATCAATTTCGACGCCTCCTATACCAATCCCTACAATGTAGGAGCCACTAGGAGTGTCGACACCGACCTCCTTCAGTTGAGCTCAGTTGGTGACTAGTCAAGCCTAGTTAGGAGTCAGTTACATCCGGTTATATTCAGTTAGCGCCATTCATTGATTAAATACATGTGGAAAGGCGCCTTTCCCCACCTACCACATCATTTAGACTAGTTTAACTGATTCTAATTGATTGAGCCACTGATTTAAACAACTGGAGCTCACTAGTTAGGCTCTGATAGTGATTTAGACATGTCTAGTTATCCATTCAGTTAGGTTGAGTCAATCAATTCAAATTTTCTCTCATAAATTCAAATTGTTTGGTTATTAATACCAGTGTATTACATTGTAAACATTATCCAGATTGTATCCATTTTTACATTTGATTAATGAAAGCATATGCACCTGCAAATCATTATTGCACTGCTTCATATCATATTTTGAGTAAAATTTCTTGTGTAATATTCTTGTGAGATTTTCCTTGGTTCATAGATTACTGTGAGCTCAAATTTAATATGGTATGAGAGCCTCGGTAGGACAAGGCATTTCTCCTTTTACAAATTTCATGCTGGATCAAAGCAATTTGAGCAAAAAAAACTCAAAAAATTCCATCTCTGCACCAAAAGCGGAGAGTTTACCACATAATTCCTGGGAAAAGGAATTGTTGATCAAGATTGCTTGATTTACTAAGTCGGGTGTGATGAAAACTCCAAAAGTGCATGTTGTTCGACCTTACTTTGTGTTTTTTTTGTAATTGCGGGTAGAGCTTCATATGGATTCAAAATTATCAGTTCCTCTTCTTACTCCATCCACAAGATATTCAAAATGGAAGATGAAGATGATTGCATCTCTAAAGAGACAATATCTCTATGAGGTGTCTATTGGACTTAGTAATGAGTCTTCTTAGAATGAGAATGATTGGCTAAATGATGGTGATGGAGATTTTGGAGCAATATGTTTGGCCCTTTCTCCAAGCTTGTGCTACCTCATTAAATCTATTGAATACCCAAAGGATCTCTGGAGAAAATTGGATAGAAAATTTGGCAAGCACAATGAAGATCATATTAGCACTTTGGAGAGAACACCCATCATGACAAGATTTCTTGATTCAAAATTCTCGGCCTCTACTCGCTTTGATGAATTTGTCCAAGATGAAGAAGAAGCAAAATCTTATACACAGACAATTCAAATTGAAGAAAGTCTCCTTGCAGTGACTCCTCTTGTTGCTCCAGAAGTTTATGAGATCCATGATATCTCATCTTCTCAAATGGATGATATAGAATAAGATATTCGAATCTCTGATATTGAAGAAAAACTTTGTTACACTTCTATGCAAACATTCACCAGTGATTCTCCTTTAAATTCTATGTAAACTTTGCCAGTGATTCCTTCCGAAAGTGAAGAGGAATTTGATTTCTCTCCCTCTAATGTTGTTGTTGGTGTGCAGATAAGTAATACCTTGGATATTTTTTCCAGGAGTGATTCATTTTCTCTCCTTGATCTATATCTTCAAACAAATTCCTACAGGATTGCATGCACCAATACTCAGAATTTTGAAGGAGAAAATTGTTCATATACTAGCTCGGTGGACCACGCTTTTGGATCTGATACGAACTTATTTGTATCTGATATGATATTGTTTAGATATAATATGCTATAATTTTGTTCTAATTTTAAGTTCCAAGAGCCTGCAGTCATGCTTGTAGCTGGTCTCATCAATTTTAGTGTGACAAATCAAGTACTGCAAGTCTTCTTCAAACTTGTTGCTCGGGATTTGATGTTATTTTCCTCATATGAGGTTTCTGATATTGTATTTTGTGAATCATTAGTTATTTCTTAATCTATATAAGATTATGGAGCTCAAGCATTCTCTCTCCACAGTCTCAGGGCTTCTCTACCTTTGATCACATGTTCATCTCCTCACAGAACTAGTAAAGAGGGAGACATTCTGCATTCGCCTAGACACTTGCCCCTAAAACTTGGAGCTGATATTACCTCACATGGTTTGTTTTTCAAGGCTTAAATATATCAGTTACTTGGTTGTTCCTCAGATGGTTCGAATTCTCAAGCACCTTTTCTCTCTTATTAGTTGATTTCTGTTGCTCTACATGGGTCCAGTTTTCATCCAGCAGCTGTCTATATTTCTGATTCAGTTGAGCACATTATTCTTCTTCCAAAGAGGAATATTCCTCCAAAAATAATGATGGAGAAGTTCACATGCCAATCCCTAGGATACCTGTGCACAAAAGAACAATCTTGATACTGATTTTACCTGCTTAGTTTGAGGGGGGGTATTTTTCCCATGAGGTTTTTCCCTGTTTCGTTGTTTGTATTAAATAGTTACTTTTTCATTTTAGTTGTAATGGGTGACCAATGGTCTTAGTTACTGGTGACCACAAATTTTCCAAGTTAGCATTCAAGGGGGGGTGTTAGGATTATAATCCTCACCTGTCCAATTTGGTCAATTATGTCTAAATTAGGAGTCTTTTCAGTCTTTATTTAGTCTCTAGTCCCATTGGGTTCACATGGCCTAGTTAGGCCACATGTACCAGTTACTAGAGTGTGGGGAATGCTGATTGAGGATAACTTCCACTTAATGCACTTGCATACATCAATTTAGGCACCTCCTTGACCAATTCCTACAATCTAGGAGCCACTAGGAGTGTTGACACCAACTTCCTTCAAGTGAGTTTAGTTGGTGACTAGTCAAGTCTAGTTAGGAGTTAGTTACATCCAGTTATATTTGGTTAGTGCCATTCATTGATTAACTACTTGTGGGAAGGTGCCTTTCTTCATCTACCACATCAGTTAGACTAGTTTAACTGATTCTAATTGATTGAGCCACTGATTTAGACAATTGGAGCTAACTAGTTAGGCTTTGATAGTGATTTAGACATGTCCAGTTATCCATTCAGTTAGGTTGAGTCAATTAATTCGAATTTCCTCTCATGAATTCGAATTTTCTGGTTATTAATACCAGTGTATTACATTGTAAACATTATCCAGATTGTATCCATTTTTACTTTTGATTAAAAAAACATATACAACTGAAAATCATTATTGCACTGTTTCATATCATATTTGGAGTAAAATTTGCTATGTAATATTCTTGTGAGTTTCTCCTTTGTTCATAGAATCCTGTGAGCTCAATTTTAATATGGTATGAGAGCCTCAACAGGAAAATGAATTTATTCTTCCACAGATTTCATGCTGGATCAAAGCAATTTGAGCAAAAAAAACTCAAAAAAATCCATCTATGCACCAGAAACAGAGAGTTTACCACATAATTCCTGGGCAAAGGAATTGTTGATCAATATTTCTTGACTGACTAAGCCGGGTGTGATGCAAACTCCAAAAGTGTAAGTTGTTTGACCTTACTATCTAGTTTTTGTGTAATTGTGGGTAGAACTTCATATGAATTCGAAATTACCAGTTCCTCTTCTTACTCCATCCCCAAGATATTCAGAATGGAAGATGAAGATGATTGCATTTCTGAAGAGACAATATCTCTATGAGGTGTATATTGGACTTGATAAAAAGTCTTATGAGAATGAGAATGATTGGATAAATGATGGTGTTGGAGCTTTTGGATCAATATTTCTATCCCTTTCTCCAAGCTTGTGCTACCTCATTAAATCTATTGAATACCCAAAGGATCTCTAGACAAAATTGGATAGAACCTTTGGCAAGCACAATGAGGATCATAATAGAACTTTGGAGAGAACACCCAGCACCACAAGAGTTCTTAATTCAAAATTCTCGGCCTCTACTCTCTCTGATGAAGTTGTTCAAGATGAAGAAGAAGCAGAATCTTCTACATAGTCAATTCGAATTGAAGAAAGTCTCCCTGCAGTGACTCCTTCTCCTGTTGCTTCGGAAGTTTATGAGATTTATGATATCTCATCTTCTCATATGGCTGACACAGAAGAATACATTCAAATCTCTAATATTGAAGAAAAACTTTGATGCACTTCTATGCAAACATTCTCCAATGATTCTCCTTTAAATTCTGTGCAAAATTTGCCAGTTATTTCTTCCGAAAGTGAAGAGGAATTTGATTTCTCTCCCTTTAATGTTGTTTCTGGTGTGCAGATAAGTAATACCTTGGATATTTTGGAAAAAATATCATATTGTAGGAGTGATCCATTCGCTCTCCTTGATCTATATCTTCCAGCAAATTCCTACAGGATTGCATGCACCAATATTCAGAATATTGAAGAAGGAGAAAACTGTGCATCTTGTAAATGGGGCCACATGACTTCCTAAATGTGATCATATTTGTATAAGTGTATAGTTAAAGAGATATTAACAAATGAGTAGTTGGAGCAGGTACAACCGCTCCAACCTCTCTCATAATGTATAAATAGTAATCAAAGATAATACATCATCCAATTGGATGTTCCTTCCCAAATACTTGTCTTTGATGGCTGTGTATGAGCGTTTACTGTATGTTTGAATGTATGTGAAAGCCTAGATTTCAACATATGGTGTCATTTCCTACCTCCAACTGGTTTGGGTGATAGCAGCAGCACATGGGGAATGGTTCGAATCCTAAAGACACTAAGACACTGTGAGATGCTCGTGAAAGTAACCTGCCACAGATAAAATATTACTTGCCTATTTGAGGAATAAATGAATAAATTCTTTTCGCTCGAGAACTACCTGATTGTATATGATTGCTGGTCAATAAAGACTGATTGTGGACTGTATTTTTAGTTTATGACACCGTTGAAGATGATCGCATAAATAATTATAGAATTCGACTCTTGAAGATAACCTATATTAAAAGGTATGTGATTGCTCAAAATTAGATTAGATATTCTAAGTTTATAAATTGACATAGATTTGGAAATATATGTGAAAACATAGAATGAAGCAAATGATGAGAAGAGATAATTGGTGTTCAAAGAAGACGGGAAGAGTATGCCCAAGTCCTCAAGATGCTTGGCAATGGCCGTTGTGAATCCCTATGCATCAACGGAAGCAAGCGTCTCTACCATATTGGGGGCAAGATGCACAAGAAGTTTTGGATTGTTGTTAGCGACATTATCCTTGTTGGGCTTAGGGACTAACAGGATGATAAAGACGATGTCATCTTGAAGTACATGTCGGATGAGGCTAGATTTCTCAAGGCCTATGGTGAGCTTCCAGATAATTTCCATCTCAATGAGGGTATCGCAGGCGGTCTCGATGAAGATGAAGAAGGCAGTGTTGATGACTACATTAAGTTTGAAGATGAAATATCATTATTTTTGTATTCACTGCCAATGTTATGAAGCATTGATTGTTTGATGTTTCTATATGTTGAGCTCTCTTTAAGAATTCTTCTTTGGATGTCAATGTTCATAGAAGATCAGAGTGCACTCTGTGATTTTTAAGGGAACCTTAACGTAATCTGCAACTTAGTAATGGATGTTGGTTGATGTATTCCTGGTACAATATTCTTGGCAAATCTGGTATGCTAGTGATGAATACAGTCCATTTGTAAATGAATAGCCGCTGAGCAGGAAGGAGCGTTGATCCAACACCGATCTCCATACCTAGAGGAAACATCATTCTTCATTTTTGCAGGTTGAGTAGTATGATGAATCTATAATATGCAAAGTCTTGTCCGTTACATAAACCATCCAACTAATCAATCAACATCCAAATGCTCGTGTCCTCCCAAAGATCGTCGACTGAAGAATATACATTTGATTATCGCCTGTCAGCACATTGTTATTTGACATCTTTTGCTCTTGGAGGGGCGATTAACCGTCTTCATGAGCTTGAAGGTTGAGTTGTTCTGGTTCGACGCTCAGGAGATTTTTTTCCTTATGTATTGAATTGGATGTAGAGTTGTTCAGATATTGTTGATGATATTGATGTACGTGGGTATGAATTTTGGCTCTATGCCTTTAATAGATATGTAATGGGACGATCATTTTTCCAAATGCAACTTTTAATAATAAAAAGTTGTGATTTTCGACTTTAAAAAAAAAAGGATAGGTGTCAAGCCATAGAATTAGTTGTTCTTATAAAGTGAGTTTATTTTTTTCTAAAGTCTAGAGGGCGTTGGTCCCTTTCCAACCTCTGTAAGTTAAGTTTAATGTTTGTTAATTAAATGCTTTGTGTTGATCGAGTCGAGGAGGTTAAATGTGGATCTTTCTTAAAGGCATGCGATCTCCTCACTTATGTAATGAATTTGATATCTACTCAACTATTATAAGATAAGTCTAAGTCAGGACCATGCACATGAGCTACAATCTTGCAGGAAATTAAAACTCTCACGGCAGAAGAAGATGACGATGATGGAATTCAAGCAAATATCATTCACCTACACAGCAAAGCGCTCCAACGAGACATGATGACAATGTGCTTAAACCCCTCATTATCAAAATGTTGAAACTGTTCCTCGGTTGTGACCTCGAGAAGCTAGAAGACAGAGAAATAGCATAGAAAGTCGAAGAGCCAAAAGGCCCCGCATGCCTGAATCGATGGAGATGCCGGTCAAATGAGCCAAGGTGAGGCTTTAAACCAAAAGACCTCGTTGCAGATAGTCGACCGCTGTTGTGAGAGGATGAGACTTCAATGAACTACCGCTAGATTGAAGATGGAGGTTGAAGAGTAACCAGTCACAATAGAGCCTTTTACACCTGTGTTCTCCTATCAAGCTGGCGGCTAAGTTGCCCATGCAGACTGGCATGCATGGTTGATGCACAGTGAGGAATACCTCAACAGCAGCAGAGACCCACAATGTTGATGCATGTTTCCTTTTTCTCTTCAGGACGAATAAATGTTTTGTTTATGGGGGAGATGTAGAGGGGGCCATGTGACTTCCTAAATGTCATCATATTTGTATAAGTGTATAGTTAAAGAGATATTAACAAATGAGTAGTTGGAGTAGGTACAACCACTCCAACCTCTCTCATAATGTACAAATAGTAATCAAAGATAATACATCATCGGATTGGACGTCCCTTCCCAAATACTTGTCTTTGATGGTTGTGTATGAGCATTTACTGTATGTTTGAATGTATGTGAAAGCCTATCTTTCAACACATCTACCATCTCGGTGGACCACACTTTTAGATCTGATATGAACTTATTTGGATCTGATATGATCTTATTTGGATCTGATATTATATTATTTGGTTCAAATTTTAAGTTCCAAGAGCCTTTAGTCATTCTTGTAGTTGGGCTCATCAATTTTGGTGTGACAAATCAAGTACCGCAAGTCTTCTTCAAACTTATAGTTGGGGATTTGATGTTAGTTTCCTCTTATGAGGTTTCTGATATTGTATTTTTTGAATCATTAGTTATTTTTGAATCTGTATCAGATTATAGAGCTCAAGCATTCTCTCTCCACGGTCCCAGGGATTCTCTACCTTTGATCACATGCTCATCTCCTCACAGAACTAGTAAAGAGGGAGACATTTTGTATTCGCCTGGACACTTGCTCCTAACACTTGGAGCTGATATTACCTCACATGGTTTGTTGTTCAAGGCTGAAATATATCAGTTTATTGGGTGTTCCTTAGATGGTTTGAATTCTCAATCACCTTTGCTCTCTTATCAGTTGATTTTAGTTTCTCTACATGGGTCCAGCTTTCATCCAGCAGCTGTCTATATTTCTGATTCAGTTGAGCACATTATTCTTCTTCCAAAGAGGAAGATTCCTCCAGACATAATGATGGAGAATTTCACATGCCAGGCCCCAAGATACCTATGCACAAAAGAACAAGATTGTTCTCATTTTACCTTCTTAGATTGAGGGCGGGTATATTTCCCATGAGGTTCTTCACCGTTTCCTTGTTTGTATTAAGAAGTTACTTTTTCATTTTAGCTATAATGGGTGACCTATGGTCTTAGTTACCAGGGACAACAAATTTTCCTAAGTTAGCATTCAGGGGGGGGTTTAGGATTATAATCCTCACTTTTCCAATTTGATCAATTATGTCTAAATTAGGAGTCTTTTTCATCTTTATTTAGTCACTATTCCCATTGGGTCCACATGGCCGAGTTCAACCACATGTACCAGTCACTAGAGTGTGGGGAACACTGATTGAGGCTAATTTCCACTTACTGCACTTGCATGCATCAGTTTAGGCGCCTCCTAGACCAATCCCTACAATTTAGGAGCCACTGGGAGTGTCGGTACCAACCTCCTTTAGTTGAGTTCAGTTGGTGACTCGTCAAGCCTAGTTAGGAGTCAGTTACATTCAGTTACATCCAGTTATATTTAGTTAGCACAATTCATTGATTAACTGCATGTGGGAAGGTGCCTTTCCTCACCTACCACATCAGTTAGACTAGTTTAACTGATTCTAATTGATTGAGCCACTGATTTAGACAACTAGAGCTAACTAGTTAGGCTCCGATAGTGATTTAGACATGTCCAATTATCCATTCAGTTAGGTTGAGTCAATCAATTCGAATTTCCTCTCATGAATTCTAATTTTCTGGTTATTAATACCAGTGTATTACATTGTAAACATTAGCCAAATTGTATCCATTTTTACTTTTGGTTAATGAAAGCATATACAGCTACACATCATTATTGCACTGTTTCATATCATATTTTGAGTGAAATTCCTTGTGCAATCTTCTTGTGAGTTTTGTCTTGGTTCATAGATTCCTGTGAGCTCGATTCTAATAATTGCTTCTACCCATTCTTTCTTTTGTATGGATTCCTTGTAACTGGTAGGTTCTTGATCTACAATATCACACATCAAGGACAAATATCTAGAGAATGGCTTTGATCTCTTGCTTATTCTTATGGATCCTTCTAGAGCTCCATTCTTTTCTTCTTCTTGTATGATTTCTCTTACCTAATCATGTTTTCTCTTTTGAGATATATCCATAGTAGGGGGTTCCTGAGGTTCCAGCATATCATGATCTTCTGATGCTTCTGTTTTAGGAGAGGGTACAGCTTCTAATCTTCTGGGAGGTACATCATCTTCATGTACTTCTTCATGCTGACACCTTCTAGATTTATTAAGAGTTGTTTCTTCATCAAATGTTACATCCCTGCTAATATCAATGTGGTGGAATCCTTAAATGTATATCCTAAAGGCTATGGGGTCTTCACAGTATCCAACAAATATTCCCTTCCCTCCGGAAGGGTCCAACTTGGTTCTCTTTTCTTTTGGAATGTGAACATATACTAGATATCCAAATATCTTGAGATGGCTCACTTCAGGCTTCTTTACCGTGTACATTTATTCTGTAGTCTTGAAATCAAGGGCACTATGGGATAATCTATTATGTACATAAATTGTTGTTTGTGTTGCTTCGGCCCATAGATGCATATGAAGATATTGATCATGTATCATTGTCTTCACTTCTTCCATAATGGTCATATTATTTCTTTCTGCGACACCATTCTGCTACGGATCGTAGAGAGTGGTTAGTTCCCTTTTGATTCTATGAAAGGATTCAAATTATTTTGAATTATATTCTCCACCGTTATCTATTCTGAGTGTCGTGATTCTTCTATATGAATGGTTCTCTATCAAGGATTGGAATTCCTTGAATTCCCTTAATACTTCATTCTTTGTTTTCAAGAAGTATATCCATGTCTTTCTTGAATAATCATCAATAATTGTAACATAATATTCATATCCACTTAAATATGTGGAGGGCATTGGACCACATACATCAGAATGAACTAATTCCAACGTACCTTTAGTCTTTGTCTATCTTTGGAAATGGATTCTTGATATTCTTTCCTCTTACATATCCTTTGCAAGTTCCTTCATGATCCATCTTCAAATATGGTAAACCAATTACTACTTTGCTCACATAGGGTAATGCTTTGTAGTTGATGTGAGCAATCCTTCTATGCCATAGTTCACTTGAGCTAGTGGTCTCATGGACAAAGGTTGTTTCTGAATGTCCTTTGATTTTATATAATCCTCCTTCTTCACCAATGACAAATGCATCTTCAATTGATTTTCCTTTGTTCCACATGAGTACTTGTCCATTTATAAAAGAAAGTATGTATCCTTTCTTATATAATGTTGAGATGGAAAGTAAATTCTTCTTCAAACCCGATACATATAGTACTTCCTTCATCTTCATGGGAGTTCCAGAGTCAAGCTTGTGGCTTGCTTCACCAATCCCTTTGATTGGATATTGATAGTCATCTCCTAATGATACTTTCAATGGATAGTTCTTTTCTTCAAGTCTTGACATAGTTTTCTTCTGTCTTGTCATGTGCTTTGAGGCACGACTATCAATAATCCATGTATGTTCTCCAGGTATTACAGACCCAGAGAGTGTAGAGAATAGTACATATTCTTCTACATCTTCTTTTGCTTATTTATTTAGAGACATTTCTTCTTCTTCTTCTTCTTCTTCTTCTTCTTCTTCTTCTTCATCTTCAACTAGATGTGCATGATGTATTTTGTTGTTCTTCTTCTTCAATGGACACTCTCTGGAAAGGTGTCCTATCTTATGACAGTTATAGCATCGATATTGGGAGTAGTCTTTCTTCTTATTGTTTTCTCTTTTCTTTTGAAACCTCTTGGGGGGTTGATATTCCTTGTGACTATCCTTCTTGAAGCTTGAATGTATTCTTCCTATTCTGGTATGGGTGGCTAGGGATTGATCATATTCTTTGAGTAGAGATTCTCTGTTGGCCACTATGGCTTCCTCTTGGATGCAATCTTCCCATACCATGTTAAACTCCATACTTTCTTTTCTGGAACACATAGCCTGTATGAATGAATCCAAAGGTCTAGTGAAACTTTGACAACAGTCATAACTAGTTCATCTTCATTAAGGGAGTTTCCAATGGCTTCTAGTTGCTCCTTGAATTGGGATCCCTTGTGAAGTAATCTTGAATGGATTCTCCTTTACTCATCTTGGTACTCTGTTAGATACTGAGAGGGGGGTGAATCAGTGTAAAGCCAATTTTAAAACTTTTCTTAACTTGTCACAATTAACTACCAATTAATCATTCCACTATTCATAATCATTTCATAAACATATTTCACTTCATCATTCACATATCATAATCATTTGAATCATTAAGAACAATAACACAAAAGAACACAACACCATATAATTTTGTAATCTTTTTGTATTAGTTTTGGACCGGCTACAACCGTGAGGTAAAATCAGCACCCACTGATATGAAGAGCACCTACTCTACATCCAAGATCCTGCCTGGTTTTCTTAGACCCTACTAAGAAAGGGTTTGAGGTATCCTAACCTCAGGTGCAAGTCAAGCTTGCATTTACAATTTAAGCTCACTGTCTTAACACATTTTCATCACTATCACATCACACCAGCACCATGTCTTCATCAATCTGTTTTGCTGCTACTGCTCATCAATATACTCATCAATACCGTTGCTCATGAATCTCTGGTCAATCTCTGCTCATTAACCTCTGCTCATCAACCTCTGTTGAACAATCTACTACTGGTCAATCTATGCTCTCCACTCTTGTCAAGTCTTTGACTTTCTACTGTAAGACTTGTTTTATATTCTCTTACTGTTGTTGCCTTAAGCATAGTCTGCTCATGCCCAAAACTGCTACCAATGTATGTGTACTTCATGCATCTTCATCATTCAGTATACATCATCAAAGTGTACTGTATGTCTCACTGTATACATCATATGCATTGATTGTTCACACATTTGATTGCAATACTGTTGACACATCACTTCATCATCATTTGCATTTTATCACACAAGTGTTCCATCTATATCATAGGAGCTAGGTTTCATTTATCATACAGTGTTTTGTCAACAAGGATACATCATCACCATTGTGAAGTATGCATGCATCGTATCATCATCATAATGTAATGAGTGACCAAACCTTTCAAACACTGTGCATATCACTTGTCTACTCATATACATTGTTTATACTGTATGTGCATCACTGTGCATACCACTTTAATACATCATTGTAAATATGCCACTGTAAACATTATTATCATCATCATAGTTATCTCTCAAGCTTGACTGTGTAAGATATAAGTTCCATTCATCATCATCCTAGGGCAATCATATTTTGTTTCCATTATCATCACAGTATCTGCATCATATATTCACATCATTGTTGTTCAAACATACCTTGATTAGTGAATGTAAAGACTTACACTTGGGGGCTGTGTATGTCTGTAGAAGACCTAGACTGTTCAAATTTGAAGAAAACAGTGGGATGTGTATGACTACTGTGGAAGGTGACCTTAACTTGGTATTTGTATTGGCTAGTAGTAACACTTTAACTAACCACCTTCCAAATCCTCTTGTCATTTATAACTCCTCATCACAGCACTAGATACTTCATTGTATATGAACTATCATTAAAAGAAAACTTGCCAACTAACCGCTGCTTCAAAAATATGCATTAGGGTATGTTCATACTTGTGCATCAATACTCATAATGCATCACTACTACAGGGTTTGTATCATGTCTACATGCATCAAATCATTATCATATGGTGTCATACATACCCCAAACAAACTTCAGACTTCAATTTGAATTAGAGCTATGTATGATGACCTCAAATAGTTCAACCTCGGACTATTGGAGATGACTGTGTGAACTGCATACCTCAACTTCATCAAATTCTGGACTATGCAAAATGCTGCAAATTTTCTTCAAAACTTGTGGTGTACATTATGGTAGCTTCCAAGCATGACTATGTATGTGCTTGATGTCTGCAAAAAGGGTGATGAAACTGTATGTTGAGGAGGATTCCACTGTTTCCTGGTTCAAAAAACTCATCAACAAAATGGGTGTGTGTTAGATTTTTGTCATTCAAGCTACCATTATGATCTTAGGATCTTTAACTGAGAGAATAACATGCACAGAAATAAAACACAAGCACAACATAAGAGACAAGAGACACAAAGAATTTTCCTCGGGGAAACCATAAAGGAGAAAACCCCACAACTTCCTCAGAGATTAAATCAGCACCAAAAAGGTAAAACTGAAAAACAGTAAGATGATCTCCCGACAGCAACAGTCTCTCTCTCACACACTAAGAGAGCTTCTCCTCTCTCACTCATGCACCCCAATGAGTGAGTGTGTATGTCTGAGTATGATAAATAGAGAGGCTCTCACTCTCTATTTATATTCTTCCGTTCACTTGGAACCCACTCCAACATGTCGGCCTCACTTAACAATTACTTACTAGAGCTGACATCTCTAGGAGTGTCTAATAATTCTAGTGCCCCACCACTTGTGGGGACTTTTCCTCCTCCGACCAATAGGAGGGTAACACAATGGTGGGGACTATTGCCCCAACTTACAATGACTCACCTAGGGTCGACTTCACTAGGATAGTCTAATAACCCAAGGGCCCCACAACTGTGGGGACTTGTTGGGTACTATGGGCAGACCTGGGTTTACTTATAATGTACCAACAACACCCCTAACTCACTGGCCCTTTCGGAAACAGACTGCAAAGCGGCCTGAAGTCTCACCCGAAGTGATCTTAGATGAGTTGGCTAAAGACTCAAGTGTCCTTAACCAGGTTCTGTAGCATCATGGTGTCTCACGACTCTTCTTAACCAGCGAGATCTTCCTGCGAGTCGCAGTTCTCCCTTCCTCGCGGACTCTTACAGGGGGAGGACTCCTATCACATCGCAGCGACTAGGATGATGCGCAAACTCTCCCCTCTGCGGTTCTCTCTATCTGCGATATCTTGCACCGTAGCTCCTCTGTCGGTGCGATATCACCTTCTGTCAATGTGATATCTCCTATAGTACAGCCCCAAAGCGACTCTCAAGGTCCAAAGGGTTTCTCACTAGGAGGAATAACTCGGCTAACCTCCAACAAGGTGTTAAACAACCTTACACGAACTTCATAGTTCAACACACTCACATCACTATACTTGACTTACTAAATAAGTATACTGGAAGCTCTTAACAGAGTGACTATTACTGTGTGAAACAAGCACTGATAACTTCATAAATAGACACTTGTTACATTTAAACTTGTCTTTAACTTTCTATAATGTTGTAACTGAATGAGAACATATAGACATCTACTAACTGATATACGGCCTTCATGTAACAGATAACAGATAGCAACTAAGTAAAGCACAATCACATGAAATAATCATATAACACATTGATTTTACGTGGTTCACTTCCAGGGTAGAAGCTACGTCCACGGGAACTGGTTTATATATTATAACTTGGGAGAGTAAAAATAGTTCCGCTGCAACCTCATATGTAGCTGAGATCTTCTGAGTAACTCTGCGCACACCGCCAGGAGCCCTTCTCTCTTAGATCTCTTCTCTTCTTATATTGCATCTCTTACAATATACTCTTCCTCTCTCTCTCTCTCTCTCTCTCTCTCTCTCTCTCCCTGCGGATTGTTACATACATACTCTAGGAGTCAGCTACTGGTTACAGTAAGATACTACAGACTGAATAACAGAACCAGAGCTCGAATCTTCTATAATACAAAGATCTATGAGCTAGCAGATCATCAACTATCTGAATGGCTAATTAGTTAACTGACTAACTAGCTACTAGCTAACCTTTTACAATACAAAATACATCCCTTTATAGGCAGCCCGAAGGTCTCGCCATTACAACACTGTGGGCCTCTCCCAACAGTAACCCAAAAACACTAACTGTGACAGTCAGTCTATCTGTACTCAAACTGCCGCTTTCCGTCACACCACAGCTTCCTGCAGTCTTCCACGCTTCCCGATGTTGACCGTGGGTACTGGCGTCACTTCCTTTTCTATCCTTTGTCTTCAATACCTCGTCCTTGTTTCTCCTTTTCCTTTATGAGGGTAGTTGAGCCCTCCTGTCTTCGCTGCTGCCTTAAGTGCAGTGGTTGAGCTTTCTCCTCTCGGCTTCTCAGGTACTGTTACCTTTGACTTACTCATTCCAAAATAGCAGCTTTTCCTGTAGCTGCGGGACCCTACTCCAACAGGACTTTAACCCTTGACCAATAGGAGGGTTACCCACAATGACTTGACATGACTTTCTCATTATAGAAACTTCCCGAAATAAACATCGGGGTATGACATGACTCAAATACATTACAATACATCCCGGAATAAACATCGGGTTACAATACATAAGAAATACGGATGAATACATTCCGAATTTACAATTACATCAACACTCCCTCTTAACTAGGAAGGTATTCTCTCGACATAATTTATCAGCACAAGTCTTCTTATTTGTATCATTTGGGTCATCGTCAGGTCTTCGTCATCTTCAAGTCATCTTCATCTTCAAGTCATCTTCATATGTACCTCATCTTCATTTGGATCTGGATCATCACTTGATGTTGGCTTACTAATGGGTAGACCCAGGTTTACTGTAATGTACCAACAAAACCCCTAGCTCACTAGCCCTTTCAGCGACAGACCGTAGAATGGCCTGAAGTCTCACCCGAAGTGATCCTAGATGGGGTGGCTGAAGACTCAGGTGTCCTCAACCAGGTTCTGTAGCATCCTAGGTTTCTCTTGATTCTGGTTAACCAGTGGGACCTCTCTGTGAGATGTTGTTTCTCCCTTCCCTGCTGACTCTGCTATGGAACTGACTCTTATCACATCGTGACTTCTAGGACGATGTGCAAACTTTCTCTTATACTTGACTCTTTACCTGGGATATCCCACACCGCGGCTCCTCTGTCAGTGCGATATCACATTTCTGTGCTGCGATAGCTTCTATACTAAGACTCAATAGGACTCTCCAACTCTTAAGGTCCAACGGCTTTCTGTCTACTTATAATAGCTCAGTTAACCTTCACAAGGGTTTTAAAAAACTTCACTTAAGCTTCTTCAGTCTATTAGGCTTAACATCTATTGCGCTCAACTTGCTGAACTAAATATACAAGAATCACTTAACACAGTAACTGTCACTACCATGAATCAAGCACTGATAAAATCATATACATACTACTTGATACAGTCAACTTGCATTTGACCTTCTATATTACTGTGAACTGAAGGATAGCATACATACATTCATTAACTGTTAAGCAAAGCTCATGTAACAGGTAACAGATAGCAATTAAGTAAACACAATCACATGAAACAGTCGCACAACACACGAATTTTATGTGGTTCACTTCCAGGGAGGGAAGCTATGTCCACAAGAACTGGTTTTTATATTATATCTTGAGAGAGTAAACACAGTTCCGCTGCAACCTATTATGCAGCTTGAGATCTTCTGGGAAACTCCGCGCACACAGCCAGGAGCCCTTCTCTTAGATCTCTTCTATTCCTATATTAATTATTCTTACAATATTTCCTCTCTCTCTCTCTCTCTCTCAATCCCTGCGGATTGTTACATTCATGCTCAGGGAGCCAGCTACTGGTTGCAGTAAGATAATACAGACTTAACAACAGAACCAGAGCTCGACTCAAAGAATAGCTAACTGACCAACTAGCTAATTGTCTATCTGAATATCTGGCTAGCTAACCTTTCACAATACAAAATACATGCTTAAATAGGTGGCCTGAAGGTCTCAACGTGATACAACACTGTGGGCCTTTCCCAACAATAACCCAAAACCTTAACTGTGACAGTCGGCCTATCTGTACTTTGGACTGCCGCTTACTGGTCACACTGCATTCTTCTACGCTTACCGACGCGGATCGTGGGTATGGGCACCGCTTCCTTGGTCGCTCCCCTTCTGTCTTTTGTCTTCAATACCTCGGCCCGTTGCTCCTTTTCCTTTATGAGGGTAGTTGAGCCATCCTGTCTTCACCACTGCTTTAAGTGCAGTGGTTGAGCTCTCTCTTCTCGGCCACTTCAGGTATTGTTTCCTTTGACTTTCTTGTCCCAATATAGCAGCTTTTCCTGTAGTTGCGGGGCCCTGCTCCAACAGTCCCCTAACACTTACTTGTGGCTCATCCCCGAGCCACTAACACCTGGCTTCTCTTATTGTAGCTTCTCCTTGGCTTCCTGCGAAGTCCTTGCAAATCTTTCTCTGAGTCCTGTGACTTCTTTGTCCATAGCTTCGACATAGTCTTGTGCCGCTTTCTCTAAAATAGTATCAACGCTTTCCTTAAGTGAGCTCCAGAATAAATGGCAAACCATTTATAGGATGCTAAATTTTTTGTAATGATCTCACCCTCTGCTACCTCAGTCAGGTATGTACCATTCACCTCAAATTATACTAGAGCGCTTGTCCGAACAGATTCATCAAAGCCATCATCCTTCTGAATATATGGAAAGTAGATGTCTTTCAGCATACATCCAAGTTGATCTTCATTCGGATAATTTGACTTTACTTGGATATATGCACATTGGTAAAACTTCCATGAGGAGACATGTCCTTTTCCAGCTTTAATGTAACTACCTTCTTTGACATTTTCTGTATCTCTCTCATTTTCAACATCTCTGCTTCGTTCCTTTCCCGTTTCCTTTTTTTTCTGAGTCTTGGATGCCTGTTTCTTGGTCCTTTTTTCTTTCCGTGAGATCTTCTAGGAAACTCCACGCACACAGCCGGGAGCCCTTCTCTTTCTTATTCTCACTTTTCTTCTTCTATGTTTTCTTATCTTCATTGATCTTCTCATCTTTCTTATTCTCTGCTCTGGGATGGACTCTTCTACTATCTGAGCTTGACTCCTCATCCTTGGTGTCTGTTTGACCTGTGGTGCACCTAATTTCACAACCCTGAGTGACGTCGTCATAGCAGACTTGAGGCCACCACGCTGGAATCATCGCACAACGTCTTCTAAAGGTTCCTTCTCGGACATACACCACCTGGTGCAATACTTTGGACTGGCAATGGCTACGAAATTGGGGAAACTAGCACTTTGTAACTGAAATATCTCTGCTCAGGAAAAACTCTTACAAATTGCTCTATAATTCTCAGAAATCGCAAAAGTAACCCTTCTGTGTGAATGATCTATGTATTTATAATGAAGGTGATAATCTCTGAAGCAGCGGTCACTTAGGTTCGACCCGTCAGCGGCATTTATTGCATGGACAAGACAACACCCGTCATTTTGATCCTCATTAATTGCTGAAAATCCGATCAAATTTCCTTCGAAAATTTTGTACAGGCGTCGATCTTGACCAAGATTTACCAAATCTGGGAAAATCACTGTACTGTTTCCAAATCTAGGGCAACGGATAGCTGTCGTATCTAGATTAACTACTTGGCAGAAGGTGACGTGACTGGCCCTCTGTCCCTTTTCAAAATTGTCTACGTGGCACGGGGAACATCACATCGTTGTGATGTCACACCGCATCATCCTGAACCAAAAATTTTCACGTCAATTTGTTGAAACTTTGCAACGTTCAAAACTTGCGCAAAATAAACTTTCCTGCTGCGATTCCTCATACTCAAATTTTTTATTTTTTTATTTTTTTGGGTGTAGACTAGTTATAGGTGCGATGTCTCCTTTTAACTACACTGGACATCTGCACAGCTAGTTCCCTGCATTAATATTGGGAGGTGGAGTGGCTATCACTATAAATCTTAAGCCTACTGCCATTAATTAAAGTAGGAACAAGCTCCCCATTCAGTTTACTGAGCTAAACGGCACCTCCTTATGTAACTTGTTGAATCTTATATGGCCCCAACCAATGCGTCTTGAACTTCCCTGGAAACTTAACAAACTTGCTGTCATAAAGGAGCACTAGGTCTCCTGTCTGAAAACTCTTGCTCTTGATGTGCCTGTCATGCCAAGCTTTTTCTCATGCCTTCTGCACTTTTTGATGAAATCCTGCGATGAATCTGTCTTCTTCTAAGGCAAGCAGCTGCGCTAATCTGTCATTCATCGTATCTGCATCAGCCATCTCGGTAATTTGAGCAATTCTTAAACTGGGAATAATATATTCCATAGGCATAATAGCCTCTTGTCCATACACCAAGCTGAAAGGTGTGTGTCCTGTAAGTTTCTTGCATGTAGTTCTATAAGCCCATAATACAGCATTAACCCTGAGGTCCCAATCATTTCTTTGGCTATTACAGATCTTAGTAAGAGAATTTTCTAGAATCTTGTTAAAACCCTCCACCATACCATTAGCTTGTGGGTGGTAGGGAGTGCTCTTATTGTGCTGTATCTGAAATTCCTCCATCAAGGCCTCAATAGTGTGATTTAGAAAATGTGTGCCTTGATCACTCATCAAAATTGCTGGACATCCAAATCTACTAATGATGTTTTCAAAAATGAACTGTGCAGCTGTAGCAGCATCACAATTCCTTACTGCTTTGGCCTCTGCCCACTGGTGAGGTATTATGTTCCTGTGATGATATATCTCGCACCAGACCATTTTCCTGGTGGGTTGATAGGACCTACAAAATCTATAGCCCATTTGTCAAATTCCTACAGCGTAATCTATGGTCGCAGTGGCATTTCATCTCTTCGCGAAGGTTTTCCTACCCTCTGGCAGATATCGCAGCATCTGCAAAACTCCTTAGTGTCTTTGTGCAAAGTAGGCCACCATAATCCTGTAGCTAGAATTTTCTATGCAGTCGACTTTCCTGCGAAATGACCTCCTGCGGTACCTAAATGTGCTTCTCTGATAATGGCCTCTTTCTCGTGCAGCATCACGCATCTGCGCATGACTTCATCTGGACCTAACTTGTATAATTGTCCTGCGATCATAGTGAAATATGTTGCTTTCACAACTAACTGTTTATTTTGCTACTTAGTAAACTCAACTGGTGCCCACCCCGTAGTGCGAAAGTGGATAATATCTTCGTAATACTCATCTGCGATCTGGATAGAAAACAATTACGCATCTGGCAAATTATCCTCTAAATTACTTGGTTCTTCTCCTGAGTCTATTCACGATAGATGATCAGGTCCGACATTTAATTTTCCTGGTTTTACAATAATTTCAAAATCATACTCCTGAAATAAGAGTAACCATCTGCAGATCCTTCCTCCTAACACTGGCTTATTGACCAAATACTTTAAAGCGGAATGGTCAGTGAACATCTTGAATGGGGCACCCAACAGGTAGTGCCTGAACTTCTATAGAGCATACACCATAGCTAATCCTTCTCTTTCTGTAGTGGTGTAGTTCCTTTCTGCGGTAGATAACTTTCTGTTGGAGTACGCGATAGGGTGATCAATACCCCCTTCCCCTGACTGTGTTAAGAAAATCCCAAGTGCGATGCCAGATGCATCCACATGTACATGAAATGGCTTATCCCAATCTGGAAATACTAGGATGGGTGCGGTGACCATCTTCTCTTTAAGAGTGTTTAAGATTTGCTGGCATTCCTCATTCCATAGGAATTTCACGTCTTTCTTTAACAGCTTTTCCATAGGTGCTGTGATCTTTCATAGCCTTTGATGAATTTTCTATAGTAGCCGGTATGACCAAGCACTGTTCTCAACTGCTTAACTGAGTTGGGTCCTGGAATATTTACAATGATGGCAATCTTTGCAGGATCTACCATCAAGCCTTGTCTGCG
>LPNX010144377.1:390053-419083 GCA_001517045.1 Pseudotsuga menziesii | reverse complement strand
GATTTTAAAAATCCTCAAAATGTCCTTACTACTGGAACTGTTGATGATATTACCAGGTTGTACAAATTTAACAACTTTGGGTCATCACATTTTCCTTCAGTTTTGGTTGCTCATAGTGATAACTTGAGCAAACTTTGGCATGAGCGATTTGGTCACTTAAATTATCGCTCATTGCAACAACCATGTAAAGAAAATATGGTGACTGGTCTTCTGCTGGTATCTTGCAAGGATGGCGTTTGTTCCGGTTGTGTACTCGAAAAACATCATCGGGATATTTTTGACAAACGTGCCTCTTGGCACGCCTCGATTCCCTTGGAGCTTGTGCATAGTGACTTGTGTGGCCCTCTTCCATCTGCTTCATTTTCTGGTTTCAAATGTTTCTTAACTTTCATTGATGACTACTCCAGATGCACTTGGGTTTACTTCTTAAAACTTAAGAGCGAAGTATTTAACATGTTCTTGGCCTACAAGGCCCTTGTTGAAAAACAATCTGGTCATCAAATTATGAAGTTAAGATCTGACAATGGAGGAGAATATGTTAACAACAAGTTCACTACTTTTTGCACTGAACAAGGAATCCAACAACAGCACACTGTTCCATATACACCACAGCAAAATGGTGTAGCTGAAAGGAAGAACCGCACTTTAAAAGAAATGGCTAATTGTATGATCCAATCTAAGGGACTAAGTCTTCAATATTGTACTCAGGCCATAAATTGTGCAAATTACATAGTAAATCGCACACCCACTAAAGTTTTACAAGATATAACACTGAAAGAAGCATGGAGTAAAATTAAACCAGATGTAAGTCACGTTCGTGTGTTTGGTTGTGAAGCATGGGCTCACATTCCGGATGAAAAACGGAAAGCATTGCAGCCTAAAAGTGAAAAGTGCATATTTGTTGGATATTCTGAAGATGTAAAAGGTTATAGACTTCTTCAGCCACATTCTCATGATATAATCATTAGAAGAGATGTTAAATTTAATGAAAATCTCTTGGCCTGCGAGCCTAACTTGGCGGGTGTGCCATCTTTGGCCTGCGAGCCTGATTCGGTGAATGTGCCTTCTTCTTCTTCTTCCAGCTTCCTTGACAGGTTTCCAACTCCAGTTTCTGATGATGACAGTGAGGATGAAAATCCACCTCCACCTGCTCATGTTCCTCCAATTGCACCAGCACCAATACTTCCTCTATGGGTTCGTTCAACATGTGAAGCAGCTGGTGATCTTGCTGGTGATCCTAGAGATCAACGTCAAACACGTTCTCATTTTCAGCGAGCCTCTTCTCTTTTGGCTCAAGTTTTCGAGAATCATGATCCAAAAACTTTTGCAGAAGCTTCAGGAAATCCAAATTGGGATGCAGCTATGGATGAAGAATATCGTTCCTTAATGGCGAACGATACTTGGGATCTTGTTCCTCTTCCAAAAGGAAGAAAACTTGTCAGATGTAAATGGGTCTATAGAACTAAGTATGCATCAGATGGAAGTGTTGAAAGACTTAAGGCAAGGTTAGTTGCCAAAGGTTTTTCCCAAGTTGAAGGGATTGACTACAATGAAACCTTTGCCCCTGTAGCAAAAATGAACTCCATCCGCCTTGTTCTTTCCCTTGCAGCCTTACATAACTGGGAAGTCCATCAAATGGATGTCAAGTCTGCCTTCTTACATGGTGATTTACATGAGCAAATTTACATGGAACAACCCCCTGGATATGTTCAAAATAACTCTAGCCTTGTCTGTCTCCTTAAGAAATCATTATATGGCCTTAAGCAAACTCCTAGAGCTTGGTATGCCAAAATGGATAGCTTTCTCCTTGACACTAGTTTTTCTAGATGTCATTCTGACCCCAATATCTATACCAAGAAAGTAGGAAACCATCTCATCATACTTGTTCTTTATGTTGATGGTCTTATCCTTACTGGTAGTGACCCTAACCTTATAACCCATGTGAAATCCAGTCTTAAGCAAACTTTTGAAATGTCAGACTTAGGACATTTGCATTATTTTCTTGGTCTCCAAGTCTTGCAAACCAAAGAATGAATCTTTCTTTCCCAGTCTAAGTATGCTTGTGACCTTCTTCGTCGCTTCCACATGGAAGATTGTAAACCAACCCCTTCTCCCTTCCAGTCTGGAGTCAAACTTTCTACCACTTGTACTTCCCCTAAAGTAGATGCCACCTTATATCGTCAGCTTGTTGGTAGTCTTTTATACTTGACTCATTCCCGTCCTGACCTTTCCTTTGCCATTGGTCGTGTTGCCCGTTACATGCAAACTCCTCATGAAAGTCACTGGAAAGCAGGAAAAAGAATACTTCAATATATTCGAGGTACAATTCAGTTTGGGATTCATTACAGTATAGGGGGGAAACCTTTGTTGGTTGGTTTCACTGATTCAGATTGGGCCGGTGATCCTGATGATCGAAAGTCTACTGCAGGTTATGTTTTCAGTCTGGGATCTGGACCTATCACTTGGGCTTGTAAGAAACAACAAGCTCTTGCTCTTTCTTCAGCAGAAGCAGAATATCGAGCCGTAGTTAATGCCAGTCAGGAATCTTTATGGCTTCGACAGATCCTTTCAGAGTTTGGATTCGAGCAGCAGCAGCCTACTCCACTTTGGTGCGACAATCAAAGTGCCATCAAGCTTGCCAAAGATCCAGTTCTACATCAGTGCAGCAAACACATTGAGCTACACATGCACTTCATCAGAAATCTTGTTCATGATCGTGTTATTGAAGTGCTCTATTGCCCTACAGATGATCAAGTTGCAGATATCTTCACCAAGTCTCTTACAGAAGGGAAGTTTTCTAAACTTTGGTCTATGTTAGGAGTTCAGGAATGTGTCATTAAGGAGGGATAGGCTCTAATGCCTCCTTCCTTCTCCTAATAGTGTCACTTTTGTAAATCCTTCAATCCTATCCCAAGTTGTTCTTAAGGGGGGATGTTAGGATATTTAGACACTTAGGAGTTAGTTAAGATCAACTTGTGTAATATATCCGTTAGGTAAAAGTGTGTTTCTTTAGTATGCATTAGTATGCATTTGTAAATATTCTAATCTGACGGTCACGATATGTTCTAGACATAGAGTGATCCGACGGTTCAACTTCTCTTAGATCATACCTACCATTGATCTGTGGCTTAACACCCAATTGGTCTATGATCTCTATTTAAAGAGCATAGAGGGTCCTTGGCTAGTTGATCGATTATGAGAAGCTCATGTAACTTTATTTCTTTTGCATAATAAATTGCTCCAAGTAGCTATTTGGCTGGGGCCGTGGACTGTTTCCCTCTCGAGGGTTTTAACCACATGACAAACATTGGTGTATTGATCTATGATCTATTTGTGTGAAGCAGTTGTTCTTGGTGTTCGGTCCTTTGGGAGTACCCTATGTACCCTAACACCTATATTCTTTTCGATTAATCCAAATACAGTCCAATCATCAAAATAGAATTCTAAGAATTTATGGATGTATTCCTTAAATACAGCAACTACTTCTCTAGAAAAAATAGCTGGTGCATTTTTAAGACCAAAGGACATTACCGTATATTGGAATGAGCCCCATTCTGTCGCAAAGGTGGTCTTATGTTGATCCTCTGGATGGATTCTTATCTGGTGATAGCCTGAAACGCCATCTGTGAAGGAGTAGATCTCCTGTCCTCCCACATTGTCTAAAACTTCATCAGTAAAAGGTGTCGAAAATGGGTCATGAAGTGATGCGTCATTGAGTTTACGCAATTCGACACAAATCCTGATTTCTTCTTTAGTTTTCTTTTCCTGCACAACCATGGGACTAACCCATTCGCTCTCTTCTACTGGCTCGATGATGCCTGCTGCTAGCATCTTATCAATCTCATCCTTAACCTTTTCTTTATAGCGAGGATTCAATCTGTATGGACGCTGCTTAACTGGCCTAGCATCCTCTTTCAAAGGTATCCGCATGACTCCCAAATCTCCTACTATTCCCTTCATCTCTGTGAACTTAGTGGGAAATAAGTCCTGATAGTCATGTAACAGATCTACGATGTGTCCTACTATTTCATCATCCCAATAGTCTGCAATAGAGGCAAACTTTGGTTTTGTTTCTGTGCCAATATTGATCTTTTTAATCTTGATAGGTTCTGTGACAGCTGGAAACTCTAGATTTGGTCCATCAACTTCACGAGTCCCTTCAAACTCTCGAATGTTGATACTATGAGGATTCTCATCCTCATCGCCTGGCTCTTCTGTAAAGTTGTAATACTCTAGCGCATGTTCTAACTGGATGGCCAAGTCAGGCTGAGTATACACTGGTAGGGTACATTCTTCAAATATATTAGTCTTTATAATATCTAGAGCCTGATTAATGCTTGGATACTCAGATCCAAAAGTGAAAGTGAGTAGAAAGATGTCTATCATAACTGGCCATGTAATAGTTCCTCTGCGCAACTCTGTCTCAGTGTACCAGTTCCTTGGGACTGTGTCTAAAGTGTGAATGAATAGGTGAACCCATTCATCCTCTGGAATGTCCGACCAACTCTGTTCACAAATCTTAATATGTGACCTGGGGTCACTTTCTCCTATATATTTCTACTGTAAAGGCTCCTTGTTATTAGAGACTCTGATCACCATCAATCTCTTAAAATCATCCCATGATGTGATATGTTCTTTATGTGCATGCCACCATATTGCAAGTGTGGCCTTGACTGCAAGGTCAATAGCTGCCATCCTCTGCTCATGAGGAATTTTCTGCTCAAACTATTGTAAAAATTCATTGACATCCACTAAGCCATGAAACGACGGAATATCCTTAACCTCTGCGCCAATCCATCGCAGTGACTTAGTCAAAAACGTACATCTGCGAGCTGAGACTTCGTAAAGTCTATTCTGCCAATTTTCTAAGCCAACATATGAATCTGATGCGCATGAGCTGTTGCATTTCCAACTAATATTTCCTTCTACGGTGGGGTGGATATAATCACTCCGGTTAGCAGTCATCTGATAGAGGCTTTCCATATTACGCACCTCTTCCTCTGCTCTGATAGGTTCAATATAACGAGGACCCTTGAAAGGATCCAGTGGTGCGATGACTCGAATCTGATTATCCTCAAAGGTCATTTGTCTTTCCTTTAAATCGATAACAGCCATGTTATCAATTGCCCAATCAATACCTAGTAAAGCTAGATACGGTCTGCTATCGCCAATGACTTCTATGACTTCAAAGTCTGCAAAGTTGCGAACTCCATCAATATCAACTGGTACTTTTGGTAATCAACCCAGTGGCGATACCATCTGTTGATTGGCTAGTCGTAGATAGATAGGTGATCTAGCTAACTTAGGGCTACCCATCTGTTCCCATGTCTACTTAGTCAGAAAATTTACCTCCGATCCTAAATCTAGGATTACCTCATCCATTTCAAATTCTTTAATTTCACTATGAGTCTCATTTCTCTTCCTATTCTTGTATGGCCCATAATATTATGAACAGCATGCTACGTACTGCTCACGGAAGAAGGCTGATAATACTAGTCTATGATGCGTTGAAGCTCTCCGATAGCTTTCTCATTTCTTATGAGCTTCAAGCAGCTCCACAGGAAGGATTGGACACTTCCTGTCAACTCATCCTCTGCACACCTTCCAGATGTGGTAGCCTAGGGTATCTGCACAGGACTAATGTCACAATGTTGCTGCTGTGGTATGCCCCTACAAGGAAATACCTGCGATCCTGATGGTGTAGGTTCAGTAAAGAAATTTTTAGCTTGTTGAAATGTTTCTTTGGTCTTCTGCAGGTCAAGTGGTGTTGATTTATCAGTGGCTTTACGCACCCACTCCAGACCTGTATTCTTTTCGGCATCCTGCGATGTCCTGCTAGTAGAAGCACCGCTGCACGTCACAATATTGACTCTTGGTTCTGGTTCTTTCTGCTCAGCAGCAATAAGCTGAATATTCTGGTTTACTACTGGCTTCAGGTCCTTAATCTTGGCTATTAAGATAGGAAATTCTTCTATAGTATGATCATAGGACTTGCAATATTTACTTGTCGTAGTAGGGTTCTGACAATCCCTACCATAATGTCCTATGGCTCCACAGTTGTAACAAATAATCATTCCACGGCCACAGCCAAAGCCTCCACCATGGCCTCATCCTCTGAATCCTCCACCACGGCCATCATGAGTCGGTTCATGCTATAGTCCTGCTGCTGGACCTGATGTCTCTGACTGGACTCTGTAGAAGTCGTGTTTTCTCTCTATCATGAGATCATAAGCTCTACAATTATTTTCATCATGTCCTACTAACTTACAAAAGTTACAGTATAAGTTCTTAGGAGTTTGTACATACTTCTGAAGTAAAGGGCATTCATGTGGTCTATGTCCTCTTGTTTTACAGATTTCACACCATGGCCCTTGATTCTATACTAAGGGGTTAGGAGCCCCACTTGCTAGATACTCAACAAATACTGGACAGTTATCTTTAGTATGGCCATGTCCTTTACACTTTTTACACCATAATTCTTGTGCAACCTCTTTTCCTTTCTTAATCTCGTGTAGCTGTAAAGTGAGATTGGTTAACTGATTCTATAATTTTGTCATACATGTACTAGTCTCAGCTAGAGGTGAAGCCTCTAGTTTCATTTCCATCTCCAATACGTCATCTTGCGTATGGAGTTTCTGCTGCATTAGTGGAAGTCTGATGTGAGGGAGCAGTGCTGCGATGAACCATTCCTTATGCTGCTCCGGCGCAAACTCAAAGCTAACTTGGTCTATAAGAGCTTTAAATTTTTTATCGAAATCCCATACTGACTTTGTGGGTAACTGTTTGATGTCTTTAAGTTCTGTAATACATTGTGACTCAGACTTGGTTTTCTTAAATTCCTTAATCATGGCGGTCCTGACCTATACGAGCGTTCTGGGTTGTGCTGATGTATACTTCATATACCATGTTAAAGCTCTTTCTCTAAGTGTAGTGGCTAACTGGACAAGTTTAGTATTATCATCTTGGGTCTGTTTAATGGTCCATATAGCTTCACATAGGAACCAATGTTGTTCTGGGTCTTCTGCCCCTGTACCCATAAAGGTAGGTAATTTCATATCATCCCCCATTCGATTTCTACATGGTGGATTCTGATTTGCTATGTTACTACCACTTGGCGGTGTAAATGTAGGTAGTGTAGAGGTAGTATGTACTGTGTATGAACTACTAGATGGAGTTCCTGCGGGATTATTCTGAGTCCCGGTTGCTTTTTGTGGGGTATAAGGGTGGTAAGGGATACCCCCTACTGTTATTTCTCTATTATTTTGACTTTGTTCTCTAGTACTGTCTGAACTGTCTTCGAAGAAGGAATATCTGAAATCTACTTTATATTTCTTACTGCTACGTGTACATCCAATTTCTTCAAAATCACTCTCAAACTCTTGTGACATTACACTTACTTAACTTATTCATCTGAGAATATATCCAGTACTCCTTTTTCATGTAATAACATCTTAAGGAACAGATTCAAAGAGTTTAGGTACTTACCATGATATCCTTTGAAGAAGTACCTCTCTGCTTTGCTAAAACTCTTTCTTTGATCAACCGCAAACTTTGTAATGAAACCTTCCAGCAAACTCGCAAGCCATAAGTCTACTACCCACGAAATGGGATTATCAACGCTCTTCATGGTATGGATCAGCTCCGGTGTCCAGACAATGTTCCTTTTCTTCTTGAATACGTGCTTCTCATTCAACTTTGACAACCAATCGTACAACTCATTTGCATAGGTCGCAAAAAATATCTCATGCAGGTCTGTGAAGACATGTTTCTGTAGCCAGTCCTCTGTACTCAGTCTAGGACTCTTGTTTTCTTTTTCAGCAAATTCTCTCTCCTTAGACTCAACCTAGTGGTTAAGTTCTTCTTTAGTAGGGTGCCAATAGAACATCAGCTCTTCAATTTGTTCAAAATACCATTTGTTAGCTCAGAGCTGGGAAAGTCCTAAGGCAACGGAACCATTTGTTGGCTTACTAATGGGCAGACCCAGGTTTACTGTAATGTACCAACAAAACCCCTAGCTCACTGGCCCTTTTGGTGACAGACCATAGAACGGCCTGAAGTCTCACTCGAAGTGATCCTAGATGGGGTGTCTAACGACTCAGGTGTCCTCAACCAGGTTCTGTAGCATCCTAGGTTTCTCTTGATTCTGGTTAACCAGTGGGACCTCTCTGTGAGATGTTGTTTCTCCCTTCCCTTCTGACTCTGCTATGGAAGTGACTCTTATCGCATCGCGACTTCTAGGACGATGCGCAAACTTTCTCTTCTACTTGACTCTTTACCTATGATATCCCACACCGCGGCTCCTCCGTCAGTGCGATATCGCCTTTCTGTGTTGCGATAGCTTCTATAGTAAGACTCAATAGGACTCTCCAACTCTCAAGGTCCAATGGCTTTCTGTCTGCTTATAATAGCTCAGTTAACCTTCACAAGGGTGTTAAACAACTTCACTTAAGCTTCTTCAGTCTATTAGGCTTAACATCTATTGCGCTCAACTTGCTGAACTAAATATACAAGAATCAATTAACACAGTAACTGTCACTACCATGAATCAAGCACTGATAAACTCATATACAGACTACTTGATACAGTCAACTTGCATTTGACCTTCTATATTATTGAGAACTGAAGGATAGCATACATACATTCATTAACTGTTAAGCAAAGCTCATGTAATAGGTAACAGATAGCAAATAAGTAAACACAATCACATGAAACAGTTGCACAACACCCGGATTTTACATGGTTCACTTCCAGGGAGGGAAGCTACGTCCACAGGAACTGGTTTTTATATTATATCTTGAGAGAGTAAACACAGTTCTGCTCAACCTATTATTCATCTTGAGATCTTCTGGGAAACTCCGCGCACACAGCTGGGAGCCCTTCTCTTAGATCTCTTCTCTTCCTATATTGCTTCTTCTTACAATATTTCCTCTCTCTCTCTCTCTCTCTCTCTCTCTCTCTCTCTCTCTCTCTCTCTCAATCCCTACATATTGTTACATTCATGCTCAGGGAGCCAACTACTGGTTGCAGTAAGATAATACAGACTTAGCAACAGAACCAAAGCTCAACTCAAAGAACATCTAACTGACAAACTAGCTAATTGTCTATCTGAATATCTAGATAGCTAACCTTTTACAATACAAAATACATACTTAAATAGGTGGCCCGAAGGTCTCACCGTGATACAACACTGTGGAACTTTCCCAATAGTAACGCAAAACCCTAACTGTGACAATCGGCCTATATGTACTTTGGACTGCCGCTTACTGGTCACACTGCAGCTCTCTGCAGTCTTCCACGCTTCTCGGCACTGATCATGGGTATGGGCGTCGCTTCCTCAGTCGCTCCCCTTCTGTCCTTTGTCTTCAATACCTCTGCCCGTTGCTCCTTCTCCTTTATGAGGGTAGCTGAGCCCTCCTATCTTTGATGCTACCTTAAGTGCAGTGGTTGAGCTCTCTCTTCTCGGCCGCTTCAGGTATTGTTTCCTTTGACTTTCTTGTCCCAATATAGAAGCTTTTCCTGTAGCTGCAGGGCCCTGCTCCAACACTTGATCTAGATCATCATCACTGAATCTAGATCATCACTCGATCTGGATCATCATCACTCGATCTGGATCATCATCACTGAATCTAGATCATCACTCAATATGGATCATCACTGGGCATCATCACTGGATTTGTATCATCACTCGATCTAGATCAACACTACTGGATCATCATCACTGGATCTGGATCATCACTGGGTGCTATCTCATGATTATTCTCATCATAGGAAGTTCTATAGAGCAAGCCCTTTTTCATGCTGGTTGTAGGCCTAGCCTCCATGTAGGTCTTCTTCAGCACTTATATCTGATCAACACATGATCGAAGATAGATACTGCACTTACATCTGATCAACACACGATCGAAGAAAGGCACGCCCAGCACTTACATATGACCTACTCATCAGAAAGGCACACCCATCACTCACATTTGATCATGTAGGAACCAATCCTATAATCATATTAGAAAGGCCCAGCACTTACATCTGATCAACACATGATTGAAGAAAGGATCAACATTTCTATCTGATCAACACATGATCGAAGATAGATACCGCACTTACATCTTATCAACACATGATTGAAGAAAGGAATTGCACTTACATCTGATCAACACATGATCGAAGAAAGGCACAACACTTATATCTGATCAACACATGATCAAAGAAAGGCTCAACACTTATATCTGATCAACACATGATCGAAGAAAGGCTCTGCACTTACATCCACCCAGGCGGGAACACATCTTGCTCACAATGATGGAAGGGCTTGCACTCATATCTGATCTTATAGGAACCAATCCTACAGTCATATCAGAATGGCCCCCAGTCCTCCTCGATTGAGCTACTTGGTAACTGACCAGGTGCCTCCATTCTCCTATAGAATGGCAGTTGCCCTTACATCTGACCTACTCATCGGAATGGCCAACACTCACATCTGACATGGAAGGAACTTAATCCTTCAGCCATGACAGAATGGTTCACCCCTTACATCTGATCAAGTGGGAACACATCCCTTTGTCGCATCAGAATGGCTTCTCAGTCCTAGACTGATTTTTCCTGGTAACTGACCAGGTGCCTCCATTCCTATATTGGCAATTTCCCTTACATCTGTCCTACTCGACAGAATGGCCAGCGCTCACATCTAACATGGAAGGAACCAATCCTCTCACCATGACAGAATGGCTCAACCCTTATATCTGACCTACTCATTAGAATTGCTATGGATCTTAGCACTCATATATAACATGGAAGGAACCAATCCTCTCACCATGACAGAATGGCTCAGCCCTTATATCTGACCTACTCGTCAGAATGGCTATGGATCTCAGCACTCATATATGACATGGAAGGAACCAATCCTCTCGCCATGACAGAATGGCTCAGCCCTTACATATGACCATGGAAGGAACCAATCCTCTCACCATGTCAGAATGGCTATGGGTCTCATTACTTTCCCTTGGAGGAAACCTCGATCTGGAGAACACCAAGCTTCTCCCTGAAGTACTTGAACTTCATCCTAGCCAATGGATTCGTCAATACATCAGCTATCTATTCTTCCGTTCCAACATACTGGAGCTTCACTACTCCCCTCTGCACCATATCCCTGATATAGTGATACTTGATCTCGATATGCTTCTACTTGTCATGGAACACTGGATTCTCTGACAACTTCACGCAACTCTGGTTGTCACAATGTATACAAGTAGCATCCAACTGGAGATCAAATAAATCAGACAGTAGCTTCCATAGCCATACTACCTCACAACTAGCTGAACAAGCTGTGACATACTCTGCTTTAGCTGTACTCAGTGCCACACAGGATTGCTTCTTGCTAAACCAAGAGATCACACCTGATCCCATACTGAAGCAACACCCTAAAGTGCTCTTCCTATGAATGGCACTGCCTGCCCAATATGAATCAACATAACCCTCCAGGTTAATTTTTTTATTCGCATCGTACTTGAGCCCATAATCAACGGTACCTGTCAAGTACCTCAGAATATGCTTTGCAGCAATCAAGTGAACATTTCTCGGATCTGTCAAGAACAGGCTCAAGGTGTTCACAGCAAAGCAAATATCTGGTCTCGTATTCGTCGGGTACATCAAGGACCCAATCATCTGATGATACATCATAGAATCGACCATATCTGATGAAGCAACAATCAATAGCTTCAGGTTCGATGCCATAGGTGTGGTCATGCAGTCCATCATCTTGAACCTATTCAGGATCTCTACTGCATACTTCCCTTGTCCACACCTCCATGCCTAGAAAATAATGCATAGACACATAACAAGAGCATCACTGATCTTCCGCCTTCAACCTTGAAGCAAAGGTTGGAATCTGCTTTACTCTCAGTAAAGCCTAGAGTCATCAGTAATCTATCCATCCTGTTGTACCATGTTGAACCTTAGATCTTTTGCAGTCACTCCCTCTGAAGCGGAGCGTCATACTCCCTCTGTCTTCCATACTCTATGCACTGAACATTCTATACTGGAGTGACAAGTAGCTTCCTATGCTATTAATGTTCTATGTGACCATCTAGTGTATAGACTTGTATCTTCAACCTTGTAGCAAAGGTTAATATCTTCATCAAGCTCATCATATATGTTTTTCAATTCTTACTGGCTGCAAATGTCTCTTAGTATTCTATGCCTTCTTTTCATGAGAAGCCTCGTGCTATGAATCTTGCTTTGTATCCCATGATGTTTCCATCTACTACATGATGGAGCTACGAACTTCCCTTCACATATTGATATTGCATCCTAGACATCATTCTTCTTGAACTGGTCTTCCATTTCTTCTTGGTTACTTCTTCATGGCCGGAAGGTTCTACGTCAATGATGTCGGCTGTATTCGTCATATTATCCTTTATTTTGAAATGTCGCCACTTGTTCTTCGAAACAAGTCTTATCCTTCTTTGCTTGCAGGCGATTATGTATGCGGTATTTCCTACAAGTCAAATGAATTTGTATGGTTAGAAACATTTCATAAGGAATATTCATACTGGCAAGTTCTTATGCATAAATATATGATCATGCAACTACTTTAGCCAATACAACATTCATCCATATCTCACTGAAACTTTCTAGATACCTTCCATCTCTACCAGGACAACATTGAGATTGTGCACTAATCCAATATGTCAGCAAAGAGGTTTCATTCTAGATAAGTAGCAATGGAGAGTTGTGTAGCACCATGAGCTACTTACCCATCACATGCATATTAGTAATATACTATCATTAATGCAAACATCCTATCATGCATAATACATCAACTAAATATAAACAAATGCATAACAAAACAATATCATGAAATGACAATTGAATACTTATCTTTATTTGTTTCGTGGGTAGACTCCTTGAGCCTTCAACTTCATCATCTTCTTCATTCATAATATCATCGTTTCTTATCCAAATGATAAGGTGGATAAGAGATTCTTTAAGAGTTTAGTTCTTCATATTCCTCATTGCTTGAGGGATCTTCTTTGGATGGTGAGAGCTTGATCTTCAATTTCTCCCATCGTCTCTTCTCTTCTTATGAGTCGAGCTTCTTCTTCTTCCCAGAGTCTATTGAAAGTAATCACTTCCTTCTGGCACACATTCCTTGAATGAATGAATCCCATGATCCTGGGAGGACATTCAAGGTGGCTATCACCACTTCTGCATTCTTCACTTCTTCTTTTACCGCTTCAAGTTGTTCTTTGATTTGAGATACCCTTATGACTGCATGGTCTTTGCATTCTAGATCTTCACATTCTTCAACTGGTTTCTTAAGGTCATATTCTGATTTTTGTTCTTCCCTTCAAATAGCTTGGTCAAGGAATTAAACATCTTTGGTGTCTTTAAGGAAGACACTTGTGGTACAAGTTGATCCGTGACTGAATCAACCATGATCTTCTTGGCCTTGACCAAGTTCTTCTTGTGTAAGGCTTCTAGCCTCATCTCCCTCTGAAACTGGAACCTCTCTACTCATGTAGGTGTCCAATTCATTTTCTTCAGAGAGATCATATACTTCCATGCTTGGAAGTTGTCAACTTCACAAAGCTTATCATCAAGCTGATGTGATAGATCACTTTGAAATGAGAACCTCAAATGAAAATAGCAGAAGAATAGATCTTACAGATTTGAGGTGTCTGTCCTGGTTCTAGATCTGGTTGATCTAGGGTTTGTCAAAGAAACCCTAATTTTAAAAACTTGGAAAATTTCAGATCTGATTGGATAGAATGATATATCTCTTCAAATGGACCTATCCAATGTACTCCTTTTCTGAAAACAGTGGAGGGAAGCTCCCAGAACAGGAAGCCCTAGTTTTCCAATTTCTTCTGCAGAAATTCTTGTTACTATTTCTGTGATATCTCTGGAATTACTACTCCTTTGTGTCTAAAATTTCTCACTAAGGTAACCACGCATGTCCATGATCCAACACCATAGGTTTCATCAGAATTGGTTTCACCAATTGGGATTTATGATCCTTTTCCCAAGGTGACCTGTTACAGGACTGTTCAGAATAGCTAAGTTGTATGAACTTCCACATGTCACTGGTTCATCTTCTGAGTCTGAACTTCGTACCACATAAATTACAGTTCATTTCCTTTCTAGAACACCTTCAGGAATTCCATTTGGATCTTTGTAGCTCAAGATATTGTAATTCTCCCCAAGTGTCTTGTCTAGGGATGAATTCTGTAAGAGGATGGAACCCTAACTTGGAGGGATCATATCTCCCAGAATATAGCGAATCTAAGGCTGAAGTTTGGAAACAGTGTTCATTAGGATTTTATCTTCGACCCCTGCATTTTTCATCTCCTGAGACTTCTCCAATATCAGGATATAGTGAATGTACCAAAACTTAGCATTTTTAGTATTTAGGGTTTTTCTAGCTTGGGGTCAAACTAGGGTTTGACTTTTCTGGAGTTTCACCCAACCAAATTTCTTGATCCAGGTCTCTAAACTTTGATTTTGATGAGCAGAACATTCCTATACTGGGCTTACTCAAAAATTCATCTTCTGTAGAAAGCCCTAATTTCCGCATCGAAAGATGAAAATGCTTGGAATTGAATTCCGCTTCGACAGAAAGATGTGCCCTTCAATGGAGAGTCAGCCTAGCATACGTTTACTGATGGATTGTGGAGAGAGACCCAAAAAGTAAGAAGCCCTAGCTTCTGCAGCTGCACAATGTCTTCTTCTCAGGTTAGCTTTGATACCATGATATATTTTTATCATTCAAGCTACCATTATGATCTTAGGATCTTTAACTAAGAGAGTAACATGCACATCAATAAAACACAAGCACAACATAAGAGACAAGAGACACAAAGAATTTTCCTCGAGGAAACCATAAAAGAGAAAACCCTGCAACTTCCTCAGAGATAGAATCAGCACCAAAAAGGTAAAACCGGAAAACAGTAATATGATCTCCTGACAGCAGCAGTCTCTCTCTCTCACACTAAGAGAGCTTCTCCTCTCTCACTCATGCACCCCAATAAGTGAGTGTGTATGTATGAGTATGATAAATAAAGAGGCTCTCACTCTCTATTTATATTCTTCCGTTCATTTGGAACCCACTTCAACATGTCGGCCTCACTTAACAATTACTTACTAGAACCGACATCTCTAGGAGTGTCTAATAACCCTAGTGCCCCACCACCTGTGGGGACTTTGCCTCCTCCGACCAATAGGAGGGTCACACAACGTGTTGACTAAATTGTCATTCATGCCAACTAGTGTGTGTTAATGTGTCTTGATGCCCCTTGAGGAGCCTCTATGGGTTGAGTAAGTGTCAGCGTCAAAGGAGACCTTTTGACTTTGTCCAATCCCAAGTCTGAAGCCCTTGGAGCCCTTAGGACAATGGAAAAATCCCTGAACTTCTTGAAGAGTGGTCAAGTAACCCCAAGTTGGTTTAACCAAAATATTAACAAGTTTAAATGATAAAACCTTAAAACATTAATAAAAGATTTAAAAATTAATATTAAAATCAAATATTAAAAAAAAATTAAAACATTTATATATTAAAATAGTTTAATAAATAAATAAATAAATTTATTAAAAATAACTCATTAAAACAACGAAAAGTTTAATTCGAAAATAAAATATGACAAAATATTCATTAAAGTAAGGAAACGATCATTTTATTTTTTCATATAAATATAGCTATATTTTTTCTTTGATTCATGAATATTGTTGGTGATCTATTATTGCAACAGTCGCATCAATTTTTTTTGAAGTGTTTGCCGTGGGAAATTTTTGGCTCTCTCTTTGGGCGACCTCTTTCGCTGCTAAACTAGTCGGTTCTCCCGATAGGGTAAACAGGTTCTTGAATATCTCCGGCCACACGGGAAGAAAGTTCTGAAATCACTGGGGCGTAGGGCTCTTCAAAAACCTGTGGTCGTGGGTTCGGCCCCCACGGTGGGCTGAGGAAAATTAATGGTGAAAATAAACAGCTTTTTCCGGAGCTTGACGTAGAGGTATTGCCATCAGATGAAGGTTTCAGTTGGTCGAACGATAATTACTGTAAGTTTCAAAGGAACATCGATGTGTGGACGTTTGTTTTGTCTTTGAGAGCCCGTACCTACCTGGATGAAGCTAAGTGGACATACGTTGGCGGTTTCTCTGAAGAAAACCAGAAAATAAGAAGGTGGGGAACAGCTTCCTGGCTGAGGGAGTGCATATTACAACTTGGCCCAACATTCATCAAATTGGAGCAAATCGTGGTAGAGGAGAAAGTTATGACGCAGTGAAGGAAATTTCTCAGTCTTTTTATGAAATTCGTCGTTGAAAGCAGCAGAGAACAAAAGCATCCCAATTTCTTCTTTTACAAATTTCGTTGGGGTTTGAATTTGTGACTGTCCAAATTTTCACGGAAAGAATAGTTCATTTCTCTCACAGATCTGCGCAGACAGTTAAGGGTTAAGGCTGCTTACATCCGAGCCTGAACTTTGATAAAGATTGGGACTGAAGTTTAGAACTCAGTAAATTGCATATCTGAGTCTGAGGATATTCGCCAAGCCTACAGCAGACCTAAAATTCTACAGCAGTCCATGTTTGCAGCAGTATGAGGTTTACGTGGGCTGAGATCTTGATGAACAGCATGTGGACAGAAGGAAAGAACCGCGTTTGATGATGCAGTAGATGTGATAAGAGTGTGACAGGGTGATAGACAGTTTGGCATGCACAAATAGACAAGGTATGTATGTGAACAATATTATATATTTAATATACAGTAATAACATGTGATTTACAGTTAAGGTAGACATGTGTATATATGTACAATGAGTCTGTAAGTGTGAGTGTATGTACAGTAAGTATACAAGAGAATGCATATTCTGTATTGAGTGGATGTACAGTTTATCAGTCAAAGGTGTAAACAGTATTGTGTTTATATGAGTGTACAATGAAATGTACAAGTGAATATATACAGGAATGAGTAAACTATGTGTGTACTAGTGTGTGAGCAGCATGTGCAAACACAGTGAATGTGGTAGTTTTTTTTTGTGATGATACTCTTCCATGCTATGATGAACTCTCTACGATGCACAGTCTGCTATGATGATACATGTTTTGATAATGATGACATGATGCATGCTATGGTGTGATGACATTCTTCTATGCACCATGATGTGTACTTTTTACATGCACATTACATGTTGATGATGATAGTGGGTATTTTAGTACATACCCTATGACTTTGATGTATAACCTATGATGATGTTCAGCAATAGCAAAGCAGAGATACTTCAGTGATTGTGGATGACAGTGAACGGTGTGCACTAGCAGATTCAGAGATTGGTAAGTGACAGATCTACAGGTTGTGCAGTGTGGTACAGAGTGTGGCAGCATCAATGATAAGGCTGACTTGGCAGTAAATAGTGAATAGAGGTTATCAGCAGCAAGAAGTTCTACACATAGAACAGATCTATTGAAGGGACAAGCAAGTAACCAGCAGTATTGATGAGCAGCTTGATCAGCATGACCGTGATGACATGAGCAGAAAAATGATGTGACAGTATTGACTACAGAGAATATTTGGCGGTGATCAGAGTGCAGATGATATCAGCAGAAAGTACAGGGTTTGGTATTTGACAGGTCCACAAGTTCGGCAATATTCTTCTTCTCAGGGTGGCAAGACAGGGCAAGGAAAGGAGGTCGTAGCCTCCTTCCGGTGGAAGCCGAAAAACTAGGGAGTGGTAGCTTCCTTCAGGTCGCAGCCTGTAAATTAGGGGGTCGTAGCCTCCTTTTAGTTGAAGCTGAAAAATTGAAGTCAATATAATAAGGGAGTTGTTCCTTACATCCAGTTATTTCTGGACAACTATTATTAAAAGGCTTCCGTGGTTTTACCCCCAGAACTTGGGTTTCCACGTTAAAACTGTTGTGTACTGTGCATTTTGCTGTCCTTATACATATTGATGTTATGTTGTGATTGGTGATCAGCAACCTGCTTTTGATTAAAGTTTATTATTGTACAAATACTGATTCACCCCCCTCTCAGTATTTCAACAACTGGTATCAGAGCAGGTTCCTTCAAAACAGACTAACCGCTGGAAGGTTATCATGGGGAAATTTGCTAAACAAAGAAAATATGGAACACCCTTGTTTGATGGAAGCAACTATGCATTCTGGAGTATAAGAATGAGAGCCTTCATAGAAGCTCAAGGAATAGAAATATGGCAGAGTATCGAGAATGGGTACAAAGTACCAAGGACCGTGCCAACTGATGCAGGTGAGCTAGCTCAATACAACAACAACTCAAAGGCCAGAAATCACCTTCTAAGTGCTATAGACGAATCGGTATTCAACAAAGTGATGAACTATCCCTCTGCAAAGGAAATGTGGGACAAACTCCAAACCACATATGAAGGAGACCACAAAGTCAAAGAAGACAAACTTCAAACTTACAGGGGACAATTTGAACAGCTAAGAATGAATGAAGATGAAGACATAGCAGCCTATATTCTTCGGGTTGATCAGCTCGTGAATACCATCAGAGGATTAGGAGAAGAGGTTGAGGAGACTATAGTTTTTCGGAAAATTATAAGAACCCTTCCCAAAAAGTTCAACCCCAAGATCTCTACTTTAGAAGAAAGAACAGATCTAGATACTATGATAGTGGATCAGCTGCATGGAACGTTAGTAGCTTACGAAATGAGAATTGAAGATGAAGATACGTCAAGAAAGGAAGCAGCATTCAAGGCCTCCTCCAAACAAGCCAGGAAGAATAAATCAATGAAAGACAAACCGACAAGTGATGAATCTGATGATGAAGAAAAAGTCAACTTTGTTCAGAAATTAAAGAAGGGCACTGGAAAATACAAAGGTAAGTTACCTCTCAAATGTTTTTCATGCGGAAAGATAGGTCATTTTGCTTCTAAATGTCCATATGCAAAGAACTCAGACGGTGAAGAGGATGATAGTTTTAAACCCTACAAGAAGTACAATAACTACAAGAATAAGAACAGAAGAAAGTTTGCAAAGAAGAAAAGTCTCTGCACAAAAAAAGACAATAACTCATCCAGTGGTGACTCAGATAGTAACAGTGATTCTGATGATGACGATGAACCTGACAAGGTACTCTTTATGGCAATAAGCTCGGATAAGGATCATAATAGTAAGGAAGAATCCGAAGATGAAGGAGAGGTAGATCTTGAGGCTGAACTTGTAAGCGCCTTGAAAGAGCTGAAGAAAGTCAGAAAAGAAAATAGATTGCTTAAGGAAGAGGAACAACGATTTGAACAAACCATTGTTGACTTGAAGACCAAACTAGAAGAAGCCAAACGAGTTGAAGACTCTCTCACTGAACAACTAATGACAAATATAAGAGAAAAGGAGAACTGTGAGGCTGAGATAGTATCTCTGAAGAACAAGCTGCAGATGAAAGATATCACAAAGGGCTATGACAACAGTTCCAAGGTTCTAGAACAAATCATCAGCAATCAAAAGTCATTCTTCGACAAGACCGGTATAGGATACAAGCAGAATACAAATGAAGCCTCAAGCTCAAAGTTGACAAATAATGAAAAGAAGCGAAGAAGGTATGCAGAAGTTGTCAAGGACTCCAAGAATGAAGAAGAAATCGAACGTCAGCCAGAACAACCTGTATTAGAAAAAGGGCCAGCAGAAAGATCAGATCACAGAAAAACACCTCCTCCATATATTCCCAGGTATGGATACTTCTTTTATGGGCATTGCTTTACATGTGGAAGATTTGGACACAAAGCTGTAAACTGTTTTCAAAGAAGAAACTTTGAGACAAGGAATAGCTTTGCAAACCTTAGACGACCACAGTACAACAACCAATTTGATCCCTTGAGATCAGAAATAGAATGTTACAAGTGTAACAACTTTGGTCATATAGCCAGAAATTGCAGAACAAGGATACCAACAGTAAAAAATGAGGACTTGCCCAACAAGGTGTGGATTAAACACAATAACAACAACTATGAATGTGGTATTGCTCTTCAAGCGCAGAATCACAGCTTTGGAAAATGGTATGTTGATAGTGGTTGCTCCAAGCATATGACAGGTGACAAAGATGCTTTCGTCAATATTGAAAAAGATAAAGGATCTGTATCATTTGGAAATAACAATTCAGCAAGAGTATTGGGAAAGGGCACAGTAAAGCTCGGAAGTAAAAATTCCTTGGCTGAAAATGTCTTGCTTGTAGATAACATGAAACATAATTTGCTAAGCGTCATTCAAATGTGTGATCAAGGTCATGAACTCATCTTCAACTCAAAAGGATGTAAAATAAGAAAGCAAGGATCAAGGAAGTTAGTAGCCACAGCCACTAGGACTCCTAACAATATATATGTGCTAGATGAAATTGAGTCTGAAAAATGTCACTTGGGAAAAGAAGATGAAAGTTGGCTTTGGCACAAAAGAATGGGGCATATACATTTTTGACAATTTGGTCAAAATCTACAAAAACCAAGCAATTCGAAATATGCCAGAAGTCACAAAACCTGCTAACTTTGTATGTGAACAATGTCAACATGGAAAACAAACAAGAGTGAATTTTAAGACGAAAGAGAATTCTTCTACAAAACCTTTGGAGCTTGTTCACACTGACCTATGTGGACCAACCAAAAGCAAAGGATTGAATGGTGAAAAATACTTCATGCTACTTATTGATGACTATACCAGGATGACATGGGTATGTCTTCTCAACAGGAAATCAGAAGCATTTGGATGTTTCAGAACATTCAAGGAACTGGTCAAGAATGAAACAGGGTCACGAATCAAGTGTCTCAGATCTGACAACGGTGGAGAATTCACTTCTGATGAATTCAACAAGTACTGTGAAGAGCATGGTATAAATAGACAATTTTCAGTAGCCAGAACACCTCAGCAAAATGGAGTTGCTGAAAGAAAGAATAGATCAGTTATGGAGATGGCTCAAACCATGTTGAATGAATCCAAGTTAAATGACAAATTTTGGGGACACGCAGTTCATACAGCAGTACACATCTTAAACAGAGGATTACTCAGAAACAAAAATGATAAAACTCCCTATGATCTATGGACTGGAAGAGCAGCAAGTGTACAGCACTTCCGAATCTTTGGAAGCAAGTGTTACATCAAAAGAGATGATAAGAAGATTGGAAAATTTGACTCTCGAGTAGATGAGGGCATATTTGTTGGATATTCATCCAAGAGGAAAGCTTACAAATGCTACAATCTAAGATTAGACAAAGTGATTGAAAGCATTAACGTGAAGATAGTTGAAGGAATACCAACATCATCCAGAGAAGACTCAGAAGAATCAGACGATGAAGAAGAGAAATGTTCCAAGAAAATTAAAATGGAAGAACAACCCGATAAGGATGAAGAGCAACTCACGGAAGATGAAGAACTGAATCAACCAACTGTCGAACAAGAAGAACAAAAATATCATCCATCACCTAAGAATTGGTACCGGAAGAATCATCCATCAAATCAAATTATTGGTGATAAGGATGGCGGAATAGGAACCAGAAGAAGACAATCCAGAAGAAATGAGCAGGTACACTTCTCCCTTTTGTCTACAACTGAACCTGGAACTTTTGCAGAGGCCAGTAAAGATGAACAATGGGTTAAAGCTATGGAAGAAGAACTAGATCAAATCAAGAAGAATGAAACTTGGGAACTTGTTCCGAGACTACATAACAAAAATGTTATTGGCACAATATGGGTTTTTAGAAACAAAATGAATGAAGATGGACAGGTAATCAGAAATAAGGCTCGATTGGTGTGTAAGGGTTATGCTCAGATCGAAGGAATAGACTTTGAAGAAACATATGCACCTGTTGCCAGAATGGAAGCTATCATAATGATATTAGCCTACGCTTGCTCCAAAGACATCAAAGTGTATCAGATGGACATAAAATCAGCCTTTCTAAATGGGGAATTGGAGGAAGAAGTCTATACCGAACAACCAGAAGGATTTCAGCTTTTAGAAAACAAGGACTATGTTTGCAGACTAAAAAGGGCCCTATATGGACTAAAACAAGCTCCAAGAGATTGGTACTCCAGATTGGACAGGTACTTACTACAACAAAAATTTAAGAGGGGGAGTGCAGATAGCAATTTGTACATCAAACAAGACAATGACAGCATACTCATCATTGAATTTTATGTTGATGATATCATATTTGGAAGTGATGATGATTCACTGAGTCAACAATTTGCTAAAGACATGCAAAAAGAGTTTGAAATGTCATTACTCGGTGAATTGACCTTCTTCTTGGGACTCCAGATATCTCAAAGGACAGAAGGAATTTTTATTACCCAGACAAAATACATTAAGGAGATGTTGAAGAAATTCCAGATGGAAGACTATAAACTTGTGAGTACCCCTATGATCACCGGTTGTAAGCTAAGCAAAGATGATGAATCTAAGGAAGTTGATCAAAGGCTCTATAGGTCAATGATTGGTAGTCTACTATATGTAACTGCCTCCAGACCAGATGTGATGCAAGCCGTTGGACAAGTTGCAAGATTTCAAGCTGCCCCAAAAGAAAATCATATTATAGCAGTTAAAAGGATCTTTAGGTATCTCAAAGGAACTGTAGATTTTGGACTTTGGTATCCAAAAGGGAATGATCTGACATTGATAGCATATTCAAACGCAGATTGGGCAGGATGTGTTGACGATAGGAAAAGCACTAGTGGAACGGCCTTCTTTTTAGGTGGTTGTCTGGTATCTTGGTCAAGCAAGAAGCAATCTTCGGTGTCCTTATCAACCGCAGAATCGGAATATATAGCAACAGCAGCTTGTTGTACTCAGATTCTTTGGATGAAGCAAACCCTGCAAGACATGCATGTGACATGCAATGAACCGATTCCTATTCTATGCGACAATACGAGTGCCATTAGTATCTCCAAGAATCCAGTTATGCATTCCAAGACCAAGCACATTCCAATCAAATTTCACTTTCTTCGGGAACAGGTCACAGAAAAGAATATCAAGTTGGAATATGTCAAGACAAAAGAACAGGTTGCAGATGTTTTTACTAAGCCTCTCCCAAGAGAGACTTTTGAGTACCTCAAAGAAAAATTGGGAGTCATACTATCTCCTAATTGAATTCATCTATCTATATTACAATATGACAAGAAGAGCTTGGCAGAAATACCCTTTGCCATTGATGCCAAAGGGGGAGAAAAAGAAGAACAAGGTAGGTAAAAGAAGCATGATCTAAGGGGGAGTTGTGTGGTCAAAGGAAGCTCATTCGAAGGGGGAGCTTTGGAGTTGTCATCAATGACAAAGGGGGAGATTGTTGACTAAATTGTCATTGATGCCAACTAGTGTGTGTTAATGTGTCTTGATGCCCCTTGAGGAGCCTCTGTGGGTTGAGTAAGTGTCAGCGTCAAAGGAGACCTTTTGACTTTGTCCAAGCCCAAGTCTGAAGCCCTTGGAGCCCTTGGGACAATGGCAAAAGCCCTGAACTTCTTGAAGACTGGTCAAGTAACCCCAAGTTGGTTTAATCAAAATATTAACAAGTTTAAATGATAAAACCTTAAAACATTAATAAAAGATTTAAAAATTAATATTAAATTCAAATATTAAAAAAAAATTAAAACATTTATATATTAAAATAGTTTAATAAAAAAATAAAAAAAATTATTAAAAATAACTCATTAAAACAAGGAAAAGTTTAATTCGAAAATAAAATATGACAAAATATTCATTAAAATAAGGAAACGATCATTTTATTTTTTCATATAAATATAGCTATATTTTTTCTTTGATTCATGAATATTGCTGGTGATCTATTATTGCAACAGTCGCATCAATTTTTTTTTAAGTGTTTGCCGTGGAAAAATTTTGGCTCTCTCTTTGGGCGACCTCTTTCGCTACCAAACTAGTCGGTTCTCTCGATAGGGTAAACAGGTTCTTGAATATCTCAGGCCACGCGGGAAGAAAGTTCTGAAATCACTGGGGCGTAGGGCTCTTCAGAAACCTGTGGTCGTGGGTTCGGGCCCCACGGTGGGCTGAGGAAAATTAATGGTGAAAATAAACAGCTTTTGTCGGAGCTTGACGTAGAGGTATTTCCGTCAGATGAAGGTTTCAGTTGGTCAAACGATAATTACAGTAAGTTTCAAAGGAACATCGATGTGTGGATGTTTATTCTGTCTTTGAGAGCCCGTACCTACCTGGATGAAGCTAAGTGGACATACGTTGGCGGTTTCTCTGAAGAAAACCAGAAAATAAGAAGGTGGGGAACAGCTTCCTGGCTGAGGGAGTGCATATTACAACTTGGCCCGACATTCATCAAATTGGAGCAAATCGAGGCAGAGGAGAAATTTATGACACAGTGAAGGAAATTTCTCAGTCTTTTTATGAAATTCATGGTTGAAAGCAACAGAGAACAAAAGCATCCCAATTTCTTCTTTTACAAATTTCGTTGGGGTTTGAATTTGTGACTGTCCAAATTTTCACGGAAAGAATAGTTCATTTCTCTCACAGATCTACGTAGACAGTTAAGGGTTAAGGCTGCTTATATTCGAGCCCGAACTTTGATAAAGATTGGGAATGAAGTTTAGAACGCAGTAAATTGCATATCTGAGTCTGAGGATATTCGCCAAGCCTACAGCAGACCTGAACTTCTACAATAGTCCATGTTTGCAGCAGTCTGAGGTTTACATGGGCTGAGATCTTGATGAACAACATGTGGACAGAAGGAAAGAACAGCATTTGATGATGCAGCAGATGTGATAAGAGTGTGACAGGCTGATAGACAGTTTGGCATGCAAAAATAGACAAGGTATGTATGTGAACAATATTATATATTTAATATACAGTAATAACATGTGATTTACAGTTAAGGTAGACATGTGTATATATGTACAATGAGTCTGTAAGTGTGAGTGTATGTACAGTAAGTATACAAGAGAATGCATATTCTGTATTGAGTGGATGTACAGTTTATCAGTCAAAGGTGTGAACAATATTGTGTTTATATGAGTGTACAATAAAATGTACAAGTGAATATATACAGGAATGAGTAAACTGTGTGTGTACTAGTGTGTGAGTAGCATGTGCAAACACGGTGAATGTGGTAGTTTGTTTTTGTGATGATACTCTTCCATGCTATGATGAACTCTCTACGATGCACAGTCTGCTATGATGATACATGTTTTGATAATGATGACATGATGCATGCTATGGTGTGATGACATTCTTCTATGCACCATGATGTGTACTTTTTACATGCACATTACATGTTGATGATGATAGTGGGTATTTTAGTACATACCCTATGACTTTGATGTATAACCTATGATGATGTTCAGCAATAGCAAAGCAGAGATACTTCAGTGATTGTGGATGACAGTGAACAGTGTGCACTAGCAGATTCAGAGATTGGTACGTGACAGATCTACAGGTTGTGCAGTGTGGTACAGAGTGTGTCAGCATCAGTGATAAGGCTGACTTGGCAGTAAATAGTGAATAGAGGTTATCAGCAGCAAGAAGTTTTACACATAGAACAGATCTATTGAAGGGACAAGCAAGTAACCAGCAGTATTGATGAGCAGCTTGATCAGCATGACCATGATGACATGAGCAGAAAAATGATGTGACAGTATTGACTACAGAGAATATTTGGCAGTGATCAGAGTGCAGATGATATCAGCAGAAAGTACAGGGTTTGGTATTTGACAGGTCCACAGGTTCGGCAATATTCTTCTTCTCAGGGTGGCAGGATGGGGCGAGGAAAGGAGGTCGTAGCCTCCTTCCGGTGGAAGCTGAAAAACTAGGGAGTGGTAGCTTCCTTCAGGTCGTAGCCTGTAAATTAGGGGGTCGTAGCCTCCTTTCAGTTGAAGCTGAAAAATTGAAGTCAATATAATAAGGGAGTTGTTCCTTACATCCAATTATTTCTGGACAACTATTATTAAAAGGCTTCCGTGGTTTTACCCCCAGAACTTGGGTTTCCACGTTAAAACTGTTGTGTACTGTGCATTTTGTTGTCTTTATACATATTGATGTTATGCTGTGATTGGTGATCAGCAACCTGCTTTTGATTAAAGTTTATTATTGTACAAATACTGATTCACCCCCCTCTCATTATTTCAACACAACGGTGGGGACTATTGCCCCAACTTACAATGACTCACCTAGGGTTGACTTCACTAGGATAGTCTAATAACCCAAGGGCCCCACAACTGTGGGGACTTTAACCTTGACCAATAGGAGGGTTACACACAATGACTTGACATGACTTTCTCATTATGGAAACTTCCCGGAATAAACATTGGGGTATGACATGACTCAAATACATTACAATACATCCCATAATAAACATCGGGTTACAATACATAAGAAATATGGATGAATACATTCCGAAGTTACAATTACATCAACAGTGTGATACGGTACACACATCATCTGCAAGAACTGTCATCTACTGTAAATACCTTCAGCCAGTGCCCAAATTCGAACTGACATGTTCTGGTATATTTCATACTGTGTGCTTGAACCTCGGATAGTAGAAGGTCAAATGTTAACCCCAAAGACAAGTCTAAAAATTGGGCTTCTATAAACCACCATAATTTTTCCTCAGCTACAAAGGATTATCCCAAAGAAAAACTTTGCTGGTCACCTCCGAAATTTCATAGTCACTTGCCTCACTCAAGCGAATTTTTACCTCAGTCCATAGTCAACTTCCTCAAATAAGCGAGATGTTGCCTTAGGCATGAGTTTCCATATCACACATTCGTTGTTTAATTGCTTCAGATGCTGGTAAAGTAGAAGACAAAAATCCCAAAAGGAAAAACTCTATGGAAAATTGGGTTGCCTTAGTCATCCGAAATTCCTCAGTCGAAAATCTCAAAGCTCCACCGAAAATTCAGTTTGTTGCTCCCATATGCTACTGCTCCTTCTGCGGCTGCCTCAGAGACCCGAAATTCAGAGCTCCTCCAGTAAATTCACATTTAAAATGAGGATATATTATGTCTTATTTATACACATTCTCCACTAATTTTATGGAGTCGACTTTCAAAAAAAAAAAATTAATTTGAATTTGAATTTGATTTTTGGAGCCGACTTCAAGGATAAGGAAGGTAAGGTTTATTAATTTGTATTTTTAGTTTTTAATAGTTGTTTTTTTATCACACATCCTTATGGTTTTAGGGTGTACTTAAGTTAACCCTTTTTCAATCTTCTCCCTTACCATTAAAATGGTTTTAGGGTTACCATTAAGCTACTAGGGCTTCCAAGGATGTGACATATGCAAGAGCATCATGGGCTTCAAGCTTGTCATCAAATGGTAACATGGACCATTACCAATTTCAATTTTCAACATCAAAGCCATCAAGTGTCATGTCCTATAGACACCACATCAACCCATAACATGCAAGCGTCCAAGTGTCATCACATGTGTGTGGGTGCCTTCATCATGCCATCAAACAAGCAATGGACTTCATGACCTTTGCAAGGGAATCAAGGTCTTCATCAGGGGTTCTTCATCCACCAAGTCTTCATCAATAGGTCAACCACGTCATTGTTCAAGAACTTAACTACCACACATTTGTGGGATAAATGATCATCATAAGTGCCAGAGACTTATTCAATGTCTTCATCACCATACATCAAGGGTTCCACATAAGGACATCTTCAAGGTTCAAAGGGATTCAACATGTCAACCAAGACTTCTTCAAGAAATTTGTGGGCTTAAGGACCATCTCCAAGGGTTCCAAGACTCCATCAAGTCATCAATAATCATGCAAACAACTTGTGGGGTTTCCAAGCCTTCTCCTAGGGTACCATGACCCTATCATGACATCATCATAGCATGAATGACCACATAATGGGTCATTAATGCTTCTCTAACCCATCTAGGGTTTCTCCAATGTCCATCAAGGCTTCAGGACCATCTCTAGGGTCTTCAGCATCATCAGTAGGGTCTTCAGCATCTTCAGCAAATTGGTGGCACCAAAATCTAGTCTTGTGGGTACAGGGAGCTTATCAACTGGGTACAGGGTGCTTCAAGGCACAAACCCACTCTGTAAGGGGTCTAGGCACTACAGGTGGGACTTGGTGGCATCAATGACATCCTGTGGGGCCACTACAAGTCCATGTTGGCATCAATGACAATTTCATCAACAATCTCCCCCTTTGTCATTGATGACAACAACTCATGCTCCCCCTGTGAGCATGCTCCCCTTTTGTCTTCATCTCTCCCCCTTTGGCATCAATGGAAAAGGGTGTCCACATACTTGTGTCTAAAATCTCTGATCACTACTAACTGCTCCCCCTGTCAATATGCACGATCCTAGGACCTGTCTGTATACCTGGAGTAACCATCCTCTCTCCGTTGAATTCATCCTCCAGCCTTATGAACTCAAGGTGTTCTAAGGTCTTTGAGAGACCTTACACTTGGCTTGCCGTATGGCAGCCATCCTCCCTGCTCTAATCAACCTCTCCTATCTGCAACTGCTCGGTCTTCCTCATCCATACCTACTTCTTGGCATCTATCCTTTGAGCATTTGTTCATTCATTTGTACTGGATTTCCTTGATGAGTTGTCTAGGTAACTTCTCAAGGACTGTTTTCGTGTACTCCAACAATCTTGAGCTTTGTGCCCAAGGCCACTGCAGCTATAACACCTCATTGTGCGACAATGTGCAGCAATGTGACCAACATTGTTGCATGTCCAACATCTGACTGAATTGTTGGAACTTCCAACACTTCTTTGATGAACTTCATTTCTCCATGCTTGAGAGTGTCCCTGACTGCAACCATTTGATTTCTGATCTTCAAATCTTCTTACTGATGTATATGAAGGACTCCTTCTTGGATGAATTCTTTGACTTGCACATTCTTAGGCTTTGTGGCCAAACCCACTGCAGGTGTAACATCTCAAAGTGTGACATGTGGCAGCAACATGTCCGACTTGATTACATGTCCAACATCTAACTGAGTCATTGGGGCTTCCAGCCCTTCTTCTTCCATAGAATCTACAATCCACAGCCTTATGACCAAAGTTAGAACAAAAATAACAATAACCATTGAATTCATATTCC
>LPNX010144377.1:375937-389666 GCA_001517045.1 Pseudotsuga menziesii | reverse complement strand
ATGGGGGATGACGTCATCTACTAGAATGTAATTGGTTGATTTTTATAGTACATTTTGGTCCTTTTGAGGCCCATTTTTGACCTCAAATTCTCTCTAATGATACCTTGGACCTTGTTTCCTTCTTGGAGTTGAATCTTTGCTTTGAGGAATGAGGTCAGCTTCTTGATGTGTTCTTGAACATAGGATGCATCCTTGGTCATTGATGGACCAGCATTTGGGGTCTATGGAGACCACTTGTCTTCTTCTAGATTGTCCTCTACCTTTCTAAACCCAAGACCAGATTTGTCAAAGGGAGACATTTGACAATCCAATAATTTATCCAACTTGACAGAGCTACTGTTGAACTTCTCATGATGCTTTGATTTTTCAATATTCTTTCTAAGATTGACAATCTCAAACTCATGCTTCTGATTTGTCACTTCTTTTTCTTCCAATTGATCTCTTAATGCTTCTTCTATTCTCTTGGCTTCTTCTAGCTGAGTTTTCAGATCAAGATTTGCCTCTCTTGCTTCTTCAAGCATTTTTGAATCTTTAACATGGTTCTTTTGTTCTAGGGTTAGATCGATCAAATCAATCTTCAGCTTTTCTTTTTCTTCTTCCTTTTCCTTCAGCAGTTTTAGCCAACCTACTCCTTCATTCTTAAGTTTCTTAAGTAACTCCTTTAGTTCAACATTCTTCTTTTGGAGATTATCCATATAATCAAAGGTTGTCATCCTAAACATCTTGTAATCAGATTGATTAAGGTCAACTTTGTTCAAGTACCAATCAGCTCTGAGATCTATGTTGCATACATAGTTTATAATTCTCTATTTAGCTTTCAACATTGCTTCATCATCATCTACAAGAACCTTCTCAATTTCATCACACAAGCTATCATTATAATCACAAGAGTTCATACATTTACTGGAGTCCTCTTCGTGTTTGTCTTCTTCTTGATTGAGCTCTTCTGGGGGCTTGTCTTCTGATTCCTGATCTGTCTTTTCGGGTTTTGGTCTTGCCTTCTGATACTCACTCTCCAACTTGAACTATAGGTCTTTTGTTGAAGTGTACTCTCCTACACTTTCCTTCACTGAGCTGGGAAGTCCATCCATGAGGAACTTCAAGGCTGTAGTGTTGTCCTTCTTTGCTTCCTTCTGTGCAACTGGTTTTCCTTTCTTGTTTGATGGAGCGGGTGGATTGATAAAAATTTCCCAAATACCAAACTTCTTCAGATAAGCCTTCATTTTGCTCCTCCAACTAAAATAATCTGTAATATCAAGTATAGGCACATCATTGCTTGATGACTCTTTCTTTTCCTCCATTGTGTCTAAGGATCTCCTTCAAGCTTGCTAGGCTTGTGACGAAGGCTGGCTCTGATGCCAATTGTTAGACACTAAGAGGGGGTGTGAATCAGTGTAAAGCCAATTTTAAAACTTTTCTTAACTTGTCACAATTAACTAACAATTCATCATTCCACTATTCATAATCATTTCATAAACATCTTTCACGTCATCATTCACATGTCATAAGCATTTGAATCATCAACAACAATAACACAAAAGAACACAACACCATATAATTTTGTAATCTTTTTGTATTAGTTTTGGAGCGGCTACAACCTTGAGGTAAAATCAGCACCTACTCTGCATCTAGGACCCTGCCTGGTTTTCTTAGTCCCTGCTAAGAAGGAGTTTGAGGTATCCTAACCTTAGATGCAAGTCAAGCTTGCATTTACAATTTAAGCTCACTGTCTTAACACATTTTCATCACTGTCACATCACACCAGCACCATGTCTTCATCAATTTATTCTGCTGTTGCTCATCAATCTACTCATCAATACCGCTGCTCATGAATCTCTGGTCAATCTCTACTCATTAACCTCTGCTCATCAACCTCTACTGAACAATCTACTGCTGGTCAATCTATGCTCTCCACTCTTGTCAAGTCTTTGACTTTCTGCTGTAAGACTTGTTTTATATTCTCTTACTGTTGTTGCCTTAAGCACAGTCTACTCATGCCCAAAACTACTACCACTGTATGTGTACTTCATGCATCTTTATCATTCAGTATACATCATCAATGTGTACTATATGTCTCACTGTATACATCATATGCATTGACTATTCACACATTTGACTGCAATACTATTGACACATCACTTCATCATCATTTGCGTTTTATCACACAAGTGTTCCATCTATATCATAGGAGCTAGGTTGCATTTATCATACAGTGTTTTGTCAACAAGGATACATCATCACCATTGTGAAGTATGCATGCATCGTATCATTATCATAAAGTAATCAGCGACCATACCTTTCAAACACTGTGCATATCACTTGTCTACTCATATACACTGTTTATACTGTATGTGCATCACTGCATACATATTCATCACTATGCATTCCACTTTAATACAGCATTGTAAATATGCCACTGTAAACATTATTATCATCATCATAGTTATCTCTCAAGCTTGACTGTGTAAGATATCAGTTCCAGTCATCATCATCCTAGGGCAATCATATTTTGTCTGCATTATCATCACAATATATGCATCATATATTCACATCATTGTTGTTCAAACATACCTTGATTAGTGAATGTCAAGACTTACACTTGGGGGCTGTGTGTGTCTGTAGAAGACCTAGACTGTTCAAATCTGAAGAAAACACTGGGATGTGTATGACTGTTGTGGAAGGTGACCTTAACTTGGTCTTTGTATTGGCTAGTAGTAACACTTTAACTAACCACCTTCCAAATCCTCTTGTCACTTATAACTCGTCATCATAGCACTAGATACTTCACTGTATATGAACTATCATTAAAAGAAAACTTGCCAACTAACCATTGCTTCAAAACTATGCATTAGGGTATGTTCATACTTGTGCATCAAAACTCATAATGCATCACTACTACAGGGTTTGTATCATGTCTGCATGCATCAAAGCATCATCATATGGTGTCATACATACCTTAAACAATGTTCAGACTTCAATTTGAATTAGAGCTATGTATGATGACCTCAAACAGTTCAACCTCAGACTATTGGAGATGACTGTGTGAATTGTAAACCTCAACTTCATCAAATTCTAGACTATGCAAAATGCTGCAAATTTTCTTCAAAACTTGTGTTGTACATTATGGTAGCTTCCAAGCTTGACTATGTATGTTCTTGATGTTTGCAAAAAGGGTGACAAAACTGTATGTTGAGGTGGAGTCCAATGTTTGCTGGTTCAAAAAAGTCATCAACAAAATGGGTGTGATACGGTACACACATCATCTGCAAGAACTGTCATCCACTGTAAATACCTTCAGCCAATGCCCAAATTCGGACTGATCATGTTCTGGTATATTTCAGACTGTGTACTTGAACCTCGGACAGTAGAAGGTCAAATGTTAACCCCAAAGACAAGTCTAAAAATTGGGCTTCTGTAAACCACCATAAGTTTGCCTCAGCTACAAAGGATTATCTTAAAGAAAAACTTTGCTGGTCACCTCCGAAATTTCACAGTCACTTGCCTCACTCAAGAGAGTTTTTACCTCATTCCATAGTCAACTTCCTCAAACAAGCGAGTTGTTGCCTTAGTCACGAGTTTCCATCTCACACATTCGTTGGTTAATTGCTTCAGATGTTGGTAAAGTAGAGGACAAAAATCCCAAAAAGAAAACTCTGTGGAAAATTGGGTTGCCTCAGTCATCCGAAATTCCTCAATCGAAAATCTCAGAGCTCCACCGAAAATTCATTCTGCTACTCCTTCTGCGGCTGCCTCAGAGACCCGAAATTCAAAGCTCCTCCAGCAAATTCACATTTAAAATGAAGATATATTATGTCTTATTTATACACATTCTCCATTAATTTTATGGATCCGACTTTCAAAAAAAAAATTAAATTTGAATTTGAATTTGATTTTTGGAGACGACTTCAAGGATAAGGAAGGTAAGGTTTATTAATTTGTATTTTTAGTTTTTAATAGTTGTGTTTTGTCACACATTCTTATGGTTTTAGGGTGTACTTAAGTTAACCCTTTTCAAGCTTCTCCCTTACCATTAAAATGGTTTTAGGGTTACTATTAAGCTACTAGGGCTTCCAAGCATGTGCCATGTGCAAGAGCATCATGGGCTTCAAGCTTGTCATCAAATGGTAACATGGACCATTACCAATTTCAATTTTCAACATCGAAGCCATCAAGTGTCATGTCCTACAGACACCACATCAACCCATAACATGCAAGCAAGTGTCCAAGTGTCATCACATGTGTGTGGGTGCCTTCATCATGCCATCATACAAGCAATGGACTTCATGACCTTTGCAAGGGCATCAAGGTCTTCATCGGGGGTTCTTCATCCACCAAGTCTTCATCAATAGGTCAACCACATCATTGTTCAAGAACTTAACTACCACACACTTGTGAGATAGATGATCATCATAAGTGCAACAGACTTCTTCAATGTCTTCATCACCATACATCAAGGGTTCCACATAAGGACATCTTCAAGGTTCAAAGGGCTTCAACATGTCAACCAAGACTTCTTCAAGAAACTTGTGGGCTTAAGGACCATCTCCAAGGGTTCCAAGACTCCATCAAGTCATCAATAATCATGCAAACAACTTGTGGGGTTTCCAAGCCTTCTCCTAGGGTACCATGACCCTATCATGACATCATCATAGCATGAATGACCACAGAATGGGTCATTAATGCTTCTCTAACCCATCTAAGGTTTCTCCAATGTCCATCAAGGCTTCAAGACCATCTCTAGGGTCTTCAGCATCTTCAGCAAATTGGTGGCATCAAAATCCAGTCTTGTGGGTACAGGGACCTTGTCAACAGGGTACAGGGTGCTTCAAGGCACAAACCCACTCTGTAAGGGGTCTAGGCACTGCAAGTGGGACTTGGTGGCATCAATGACATCCCGTGGGGCCACTGCAAGTCCATGTTGACATCAATGACAATTTCATCAACATACTCTTCAATTGAGCTCTCAAATTCATCCTTCTGTTGATGTTCTTTCCTTCACACATTCTGTAAAGGGCATCATACATTTGCTTTGGTGTCTCTTGGATGACACTTGAGGGATCAAGTGATCCTTGATAGAATCAGCAATGGTCCTCGTTGCCTTGATTAGGTCCTTCTAGTGCTTTTCCTTAGCTTTGTCTTCTTCTAGTTCTAGGCACGAAAATCTAGAGAGGAGATTGACACTAAAGGAGAGAGAAATACCCTAGAAGACTGGCACATTTCCCAAGACAAGGAGCAACACAAATACCAAGACAAAGTAGAGCAATATTTAATGCAGCCTTTCAAATCCGTACAACACATGTGCGGCACAGAATTCGAGGCAGATTCGTATAGCTGTTTGATATGGCCATACAACAATTACTATTGTTGTGGCACGATTCCCGAGATAGACATAAAGTACATAACCGTACAAGACATGTGCAGACCCGTACAGTTCTGTACATCACGTGTGAAGGTACAACAGATACGTACAACAGAAGATTGGCACAAAAATTGAGGTAATTGTAGTTGTTTTGGGTGATTAAATTTGTCAATAAGTGGTTGAAGAAAAATATTTTCAGTGTTGAAAAGAAAATTTCTGAGATTCTCCTTTTAAGGATGATTTTCTCTTTATAGGGTTTTCCCCAGGAGTTGGGGTTTTGCCCAGTATTTGACCAAAAATTTATGTGTATTCATGTGAATGATTTGCTTCAGTCTCGGAAAGTTCTTGAGTTGGTGGCTTATATTTTAAATTTAAGAAGTAAATTTTTAATTATAAACCCTAGTTTCTCAAGTGTTTGACATAATCTGTAAATGTGAAGTTTCATATTAAGTCAATGAATTTCCTCATGGTATTAGAGCCAAGTTGAAGTAGTATTCAAAGATTGTAAATCACAGAAGAGTTGTGTTGTCTTTCCAATTTAAGATTTGTTGTGAGTTGTTTTCGAGATGATGAGCATTAGGTATGAAGATAGGTTGGATGGCATATCCAGCTATCTACCTTGGAAGGTTAGAATAACTGCAGTGCTCAAGGAATGGAAGATATGGAGCTTTGCAAACACCAAAATGATGAAGCCTACTGACAAGGATGACTTAGAAGAACATGAAGCCCTTGAAGCCAGAGCTCAGAGAGTGATCTTGGATGGGGTAAAGAATCATCTTATCCCACATTTGGCAGAGGAAAACACTACTACTGACATGTGGGACACCCTGAAGCGGTTGTTTGGTGCAAAGAACGAGAACTGGAAGATGGCATTGAAGGACAAGTTACACAATGTGAAGATGACCAAAGATGAAAGTGTAACCTCCTCCATAACTGGAGTGGCTCACGTCAAAGATGAGTTAGCAGCAATAGGAGAAACTATCTCAGATTTAGAGTTGGTGAGGATAGCCTTGAAAGGCTTCACCAAGAAATGGGAAGTTTTTGTCAAATGTTTTGTTGGTAGAAAGAAACTTTCAAACTGGTCCAAGCTTTGGGATGCTTTTACCCAAAAAGGATATTTGAGAGGGAGCTATGGGTGGTCATGTCGGTGAGGAGGTGGAGCATAATGTAGCCCTTGCAGCAAAGACAAACAAGAAGAAGAAAGACCTCAGTCAAATCAGATGAGACATTATTCTTCAAAATGTCCTAAGAAAAAGAGTGTGAAAGAGAAGATTGAAACATATGTGGCAGCCTCTGCAACAGTAGAAGATTATGCCATGAAATTTGAGCAAGGGCTTTCTCTTGCCTCAATTGATTCTAGTGTAGGAAGTTCATCCTTTGAGAATGTCTAGGTTGTTGACAGTGGTGCAACTAGACATACGACTGGAGTCTATGATTCCTTACGGATGATCACAACGATGGGGCCAAGACATTTCATCCAGACAGATATTGATAGTCCTCAGATAGCCATACGAGGAGTTGGAACTATCAGGTTTCAACTAGATCTCAAAGAGATCCCGGAAATACATGGGGTATTGTTTGTCCCTAGGATGAGAATAAGCAAACTCTAAGTTTCATCCTTTGAGGATGAAGGCTATTAACTGATGGTTAAGTCTGGCCATGTGTTCGTATATTAGAGAGATGAGTCAGTTGTGACCACTATTTTATTGGGAGATCGCAGAGATGGACTCTATGTCTTGAGAAGGCATATTGTACGACCAGAAGCTGTAGTTGGAGGGTGGCTATCAAAGTCGGAGGATGGGGATGGTGTCGCATCTGATAGATATGGTTCTAAACGGGAGAGTGACTCTCTCGAAAGCACTAGCATGAGGCTCATCCAGTGCAATGATAGTACATACGAGCAATTGGATGAGACTCAGGTCGAGTCTCAAGCTTTAGAGTTTCAGTTCAAGGTAGAGCATCTGTTTCCGAGATTGATTCCAGAGCAGGAGAGAGTTGTTGCAGGAGTCAAAAATGGAGATAGTGTTGGTGACCTTCCTTGCTAAGAGGGAGTGTTAGAAAGTTAACTCTGAAGGTCCTCTTTATAGTTTTGGTGTGGTGTGATAAAGAAGACATGTAATTTGTTCCTTGTGTATATTTATGTATAAAGTGGAATTATATATAAATAAATGATGTTTTGTACATTATTGTATTGGGTCTCACTTAAATGATATTTAATAATTAAAAAGAGTTATTATTAAATAAGGGTGCATTTAATGATGACCCTAGATCTTGTAAATGAATTTGAACCACATATTAGGTGGTTAGATAAGTAGTTACAATTTTTAAAGTATAAAACTAGGGTTAAGAACAAATTAAAGACACCATCAATGAGGAGAGAGAGATGAGATTGAGACTTAATGAGAGAGAAATACCCTAGAAGGCTGGCACATTTCCCACGGTAATGAGCAACACAAAGACCGAGGCAAAGTACAACAGTATTTAATGCATCTTGTCAAATCCGTACAGTACGTGTAAAGCACAAAATTCGAGGCAGATCCATACAGTTGTTTGATAGGGTCGTACAACATTTATTGTTGTTGTGGCACAATTCTCGAGGTAGTCAGAACGTACAGAACCATGCAGCACATGTGTAGATCCATACAGTTTTGTACAACACGTGTGAAGGTATAGCAAATCTGTGCAACAGAAGATTGACATGCAAAACAAGGTATTTGCAGTTGTTTTAGGTGATTGAAATTGTCACCAAGGGTTGGAAGAAAAATATTTTCTGTTTTGAAAAGAAAAAATTATGAGATTCTCCTTTTAATGATAATTTTCTCTTTCTAGGGTTTTCCCCAAGAGTTGGGGTTTTGCCCGATCTTTGACAAAAAAATTATGTGTATTCATGCGTGAATGATTTGCTTCAGTCTTGGAAAGTTCTTGAGTTGGTGGTTTATATTTTAATTTTAAGAATTAAATTTTTAATTATAAACCCTAGTTTCTCAAGCGTTTGACATAATATGTAAATGAAAAGTTCCATATTAAGTCATTGAATTTCTTCATGGGGGTGCATTCCTGAGAGCAGTGGGAGGACAGATCTTCAAAGATTGAGGGGTTCTTTCATTAGTATTGTGAGAGAGATTTCATCGAGGTTCTTCAAAGATTGAAAAACAACAACAACAACAACGTGAGCAACTAGAGAGGAGGATGTGAGCAAAGGGCCCATACAGCTGAGGGTATTCATCAGTTATTGAGAGGCCATCAAAGCTCAGTTAGAGTCAAACTGATGGAAGATTAACTAGGACGTATCTTTGAGGAGAGACACAGATATATTGTTGGATGACATTTCTAGTGATTAAGGAGAGAGATTTTCTTCTAGAGCAGAGCAAAAGAGCTGAGAGAGCAGTCTTCTGAGATTAGACCAAGGGTACATCCAGTGATTTGTAAAGATTGAGTTGAGAATTCCAACGTGAGGGTGTACTATTGGGGGTGCATTATCCAAGAGCAACAGTTGCACCTGCTGCAGATCTATGGCTTTGGCCCTTCAAGTTCACCAATTGTTTCTCTAACTCATTGTACTACTTCTATATTATATTTTGCTTTGGGCTCGAGAAAGAAGAAAGCCCCTCTGTAGCTCGTTTTCCCCATTGGGGTTTCCAGGATAAAATTATGAGTTATATGTGTGATTGTATAATTGTTTATGAGTTGTAAGGATATCATGTGCTACTCATTCTTATTTAAATAGAAGTGTATTTTATCGGAGCTTGGTGAATATTGTAGCCGAGTTGATTATTCAGACCACTCAAAGCAAATGGAGACCTCTGAGAAAAGTTACACCAACAAGCTAATTCAACCTATAAACCTCAATACAACATTTGAAAAGGGCTTATTTGGCATAAAAAGAAATTTCTAATATTGTAGTGTGTAGAGAAGCTCTAGAAAGCCAAAATCTCATGAATTCCTGCATTGCTCTGAAAACAAGGATGAACAAGCCATTCGATGTTGGTTTTCCCGTTTGGGTTTCCAAGGTAAAATCTTTGCGGTCATATATTGTGTTGATTAATTTTATGGTGATATTTGTTGTTGGTTGCTTCCTTTTGGCATATGCCCGTGTGTTTTATATTCAATGGACAACCTAAAACGCTACCCATAGTCATTTCCTCAAGCCATTTTGAGAGCCACAATACCTGGTTTTCTCAGACCATTCAATTAAGAGCTAGGAAAGATCGACGATCCAAGGAACATAGCTCCAATTGTTTCCTTTCCCATAATGAATTTATATTTCATTTGCTGGAAATCAGAATTTTGATCCTTTGTTGGTCATTGTATTGCTGGAGAGAAACCATACGCATTGCTCTTCTCATGTATTTATTGGAATTTTAATTAATTACAACACATCACCAGCAAATCGCTTTGATTTCTGAAGCATCTATGTAATCATTCACAATCGATTACCCACAGCCGGTTATCTCAGACCATCCAATTAAGAGCTAGGAGAGATCGACGGTCCAAGGAACATAGCTGCTATCCGTTACCATAATGAGTTTATATTTAATTTGCTGGAAATCAGCATTTTGCCCCTTTGTTGGCCATTGTATTGCTGGAGAGAAACCATACGCATTGCTCTTCTCATGTATTCATTGGAATTTTAATTAATTACAACACATCACCAGCAAATCGCTTTGATTTGCTAAGCATCTATGCAATCATTCACACAAACAATTACCCACAGCTTTATTCGTTGAGGATCTTTATGTGGAATCAGAGGTGCAATTCACTTGATTGCTGGTTTAAGTGATTGAACATTTTAATTGTTTGGTCATTGGCATGGCATGTTTGTCGGTGGCCTGACATGTCCAGTTGTTGTGTTACCCACATGGTACAGCCTTATATTTGCATGCATACTCTGTTTGAACTCTGTATATTAACTCGATGTTGAATCTCACCCGCGGGTGCAAAGTTAACCACATACAGCCTCAACATTTCTTTGATTGGATTGTGCTGAGTATTGGACCACAAATGTAACAGCACTGCATAATATTAGCTACAGCCATCTCTATAAGCAATTGTATTTCTATATAGCACTGGCCTGGGTAAAGTGCTTTGCATCTTGTTATTACTTGGTCATATTTTGAATGGCAGATTTGAAAATGAACAAATGCTTCTTTCGAAATTGCAAACATCCAAGCTGTGTTATTCAGTTGTCATCACACAGTTAGAGCGCTGTGTTTTATAGAAATAAAGAGTGCATGGTTGACTTTGGCATAACAGAACTATAAAATGTTTGTTTCACGTTGTTTTGGCATTGGTCTGGCCGCCTCAAGCAAACAAACAAACAGTGTAACAAAACCAGAACAGATATCTCTTTTTCGGTATTGAATCCATACAGAAGACGCATAATCTCAACTGGTTTACGAATTGTAGAGACATTACAATTTAAACTCCACAGTAAGAATCCATGTTAATGAGACAGACATAGGCCAACTGCCTACGAATCAGGTGTGCATACATATCACCCCCTGTTTCAGAGTGAAGCATTGAATTTTCCAAATTCAAAATCTATTACTTGAAATATAGAACACACTGTTTATCATGACTAGTGTCAGGAAACATCAAACCTTTATTATATAAGGATAACAAGACACTGTCCTTTGACAGAACAATATAATGTGTGGTTTCACAATTTAATGGACAGGTTCAATATCAGCTGTCCATGATATGCCTCTGAAAGAAGAATTATAAATGATAATCTTAACCTGCATTGAATCTGTAAAGGCATCGCATTAGGCTTCCTTTCCCAACATTGCCTTTTGCCATATGCCAATATATTTTAAATTAGATCTCAGCGGTAAAAATAAATAGTTAAATATATATGCACTTGCTTTCTTTGAAAGTCGCAAAACTTAATTCATGCTATTGCAAGAAATTTAAAAATAAAAAATTTGTTACCAAATGTTTTGTCAAAACTTAATTCATGCTATTGCAAGAAATTTAAAAATAAAAAATTTGTTACCAAATGTTTTGTTAGCGTAGTTTTATTTTGAATGTCCTTCCGAGACCTCCCTGGTCTATAGGACATCTTTTCTTAAAATCAAAATTGATAGAAATTAATTAGAATTTAACAAAAAATAGTGAATTCTCCCAAAGCTTTTGAACTGATCAAATAAAATGGGTGGGAACATAAAATGCGAATATCTCATACATGGAACCATGACTCATGACATGCTTAGATTCCAGCAGCAACAGGAGAACGGTGTGTATTCTAGTGTCCCTTGACAGGAATACATTGCATAGTATCTAGTTCTATGCATGCCTTTGGATAGAGGACTTGTTGTCATGGTTGTGCTTGCTTACTAAAATAATGCTAAGCATAGTTTAAATCATATTGGGTTTGTTTGCCACACAGAACACCTGAGGTTTACCAGAAGACTGATGGTTGCTCAGCCAAGAGAACCAATTTCACTGCAAGGAAAAATGAGTAGTTAGATACTTTTAATACAGCAACCGAATAGAGATGGAAAAGGTATCATTATCATGAATGAAATGTACAAATTATCCTGTCTAAATGAAGTTCCATTACAAGCAATAAAAATAAGACTTCTATTTCATTTCTTATGTTTTTGAATGAGATTGATAGAACAAACAAATGAGAAAATGTTGAAGTGTCCAGCTTATCAGATTCCCGTAGCTTAATAAGCAGATGCATTGAGAAAAATAATGAGGGAAAACAAACAAGGATTAGCAAAATATGATCCATTAAGCATGAGAAAACAGTGCTCTAGCCAACAGCATTAAATTTAAGAAACGGAGCTCCATGTCCATAATATCAGACCAAACACAATATATATCATAAAGCAGAGGGAATCTTCACTAGTATCAATAATAATCGAGCACAAGATGAGAATCTGAACTTCACTGTATGATTTATATAAAAGGAAAAGTGTTGAATCAAAAACTGAGACTGCTAAGAACACACCAATATAATAAATGTGGAATGCCACCTCAGGCACAAAGAGCTTAGGCATGAAGAGAAAAAGAAAGGTTATTATAAAACCAAATCAGCCGAGCCAGGAGTACAGTAGAGCTGGACCTTCTCCAACACAGAAGAACAGGAACGTTTTGTGGGCTTGGAATAAACAATCAGAGATTTAAAATAGCGTAAAGTACGAGGATACTGTTAAATTTTTGGGTTACTCCTAAAGCGTTTACACCTTGTTTGGAGGTGCTTCCTAAAATTTGGGAAATGTGGTGTATGTTCAGCCCTTGGATGGTCCGAGATCGATTATAGCATGAGAGATGGTCCATCATGGACATGCATAGTTGAGATAGCTTGCTCAGCAGATGCTTGACCTGGGTTGATTGCACGCTCGGTGCTCTTCTCTTAGGCATTTGGGTTCTCTTGCTCAATTGGTGGATGCCCTTCATGATGGCTACATGGATGCCCTTCATGATGCCCTTTTATAATACATTTTTGATATTATTGATTTAAGTTAATTAAGTGAATCTTAGCCATTGATCTCAATTGAAGGAGAAATCTAATCTCAACCATTGATCACTTAGGAGGTTAGGGTTTTGGTTCATCTCAAGATTATAAAAGGAAACCAAGGTGAGAGGAGAAGACAGGACAAGAACACACAAGCATTGAGTGTGAGACTCATTCAGGAGAGTTAAGGACTTTCATTTTCCATATACAGCAAAGAGTAAAGGATGTTGGAGTTGGTATTTTCCAACATAGTCAGCTATTAGAGTTCCAACCTCTGGCTTGTAAGCTTACATAGGAGTCTCTATCTTCCCTGTTGTTCTTAGCTAACACTGGGTTTCTCCATTGTGATAAATGGAAGACTCTCCTTATGTAATTTTATATCAGATCAATAGATTCTTCTTTTGTTTCTAATGACTCTTGTCTTTGATTCGGGTAGATCCCCGGATCTTTAAATGGTATCATAGCAGGAGGGTATAGGAGTCTCTATCTGCCCTGTTGTTCTTAGCTAACACTGGGTTTCTCCATTGTGATAAATGGAAGACTCTCCTTGTGTAATTTTATATCAGATCAATAGATTCTTCTTTTGTTTCTAATGACTCTTGTCTTTGATTCGGGTAGATCCCCGGATCTTTAAATGGTATCATAGCAGGAGGGTATAGCCCTGACTCTCTCATGAGAGGGGTTGTGACCCTGCCTTGCTTGGTTTTTTTTTTACAGATCTTTATTCCCTGGTCAAGTGAAGGCACTTTTGCAGATCGTTTTTTTTGCAGCTCCAGATCAAGGTTTTTCTCCTGGAATCGGTCTCGGATATCCTAAGATCGCTCAGATATCTGCTCAAATCCTATTCGCTGCTCTTGAATAATTCACATCTTCTTTTCTCCTCTGGTCCGTGGCCCATTTATGGT
>LPNX010144377.1:355077-375731 GCA_001517045.1 Pseudotsuga menziesii | reverse complement strand
TTAATTTCACAGTACTTATCTCACAAGTACCACAGCCCAACAGCTCGAAAACAGTACCAAACTTTGGAACCAGTGCCCACTACACTGTACGGCCCTCTCTCCGCCTTTATCTCAACAATGTACCACGATTTCTGTGCACCCACTGCTTCAGCACTACTGCTGTACTGTACAGGTACACTGTACGGCCTCTCTCAGAAGCTAAATACTCCAGTTTCAGCACCAAAACTCTTCCTTGGTATCTGTGCCTGCAAAAGACAGTGCGGCCAGCATTCTACAGCAGTACTGTTGAAAAACTGAGATTTACTGCTTGCTGGTTTAAATGAACAATTTGTGTTTTTCACTTCAGCCGGTTTTGCATAGGCTTGAAGCTACTTAAAATTTTGCCGAACAATTTTAAACACACAGTAAAAATTAATTAACAGGCTGAAAACAAATGCATGCACACCATAAATTTAACTCAGAGATTTTTGGCTAATCAGCGCTAGAAAAACCCCCACGGGGAAAACCAATCAGAGAGAGGAGAGATTTTTATTATTCTTCAGCAATGTACAGGACAGAAAAATAGTGGAAAAATACAACTTATCTCCACCGGCAAACTTTATCTCAAAGTCTGGAAATGTGCCCTGCAAACCAACCGTACACTCAGCTTTTTCTTCCTGAAATAAATGCAGCCGTACAACCCAGAAAATCGTACCAGCAGAATAATAAATGCATCGTACAGCAGCAAAAACAGGCCGTACCTTCCTCGAAATTCGTGCCCAGAATTAGCAGACCGTACACACAGGCCGTACCTCGATTTCTGTGCTCAAATTTATTGTTGTTCGTACAGCATTTAATGCAGGCCGTACAGACCCACAAAACCTCGATTTCTGTGCTGAGAATTTAATGCAAACCGTACAGCATTTAATGAGCCGTACTATCCCTCGATTTCTGTGCAAACAGTGCAGCCGTACAGCATTTAATGAGTCGTACTCTTCCTCGATCTCTGTGCATTAATTTCTCTGAAAATCGTGCCCTCCTTCTTCAGCAACTCGACCCAGCCTTCTCAGCTCTCTCTTAGCTCTTCTCTTCTCCTGAAAATGAAAAGTGAAAGCCCTTTTGCCTCCCTCATGCTTTTTGTTTACCCTAAGTGAGTTTCTTAATCCAATGGTGGAGAAAGAATCAATCCAATGGATGAGATTGATTGAGAGTGAAAATCCCTTTTATTTATTTCTCATAAATAAAATCACTCACCCACTTAAATTTATCAAAAAGTGACTTTATTGTTATAAAGTCTCATTGACTTTTAATGTGAGGGTCACCTTTTTCCCTCTTAAAGTGACTTTAGGCAAAAATTAAAGTCACCTAGGGAACATCTGCCTAGGTACAAAAATCAACAAGTACGGCCAGCTTCAACAGCAGCTGTACGACCAGCATTAATGTCTGATTTTTCTTGGGAAGCATGCTCACTTTCTACCTTCAAAAGTGCACCCCTTTCAGTGCTGTACAAACTGCATTTGACTCAGCATTCATTCTGGAAGTGCGTGCCCCTCTTCTCATCTGGAAAAGTGCCCTTCTCTTCTATCTTAGCTCCACTGCTCCAAAATACCTCTCTTGAAATTTGTGCCCACAAGGAAATAGCTCTCACCTCTTGAAAATCGAGCCTCCTCCTTTTCTCACCAAAACTCTCTTTTGGATTGTGTGCCAAATGAAGTCTCAGCACTTTTATTTACCCTATTAGGGTTATTCTCATGACTTTTCACCTTCAACGGACGAGATTAGATCTTGGCCAAGAGATCTATGGCTGGGATCTAATCTCTCACTCACTTAAATCTCCTCAGTGAACTTTACAATAAATTTTTCCATTGAAAAAGTCATATTACCCTAAATTAAATAAAAGTACACTTTATGACTTAAAATCACTTTAAAAACATATTAAAGTGCAACTCACTATTAAATCATAAAGTCACTTTAAAAAAAAATACTTTAATAAAAAACACATTATTAAAGTCACTTTAAAATATAAATGAGACTCCATACTTAATCACCCCTGCACCTAGGCACCTGATGCAGGAGTGCCACCGAGCTATCAAAAACTAACAGTTACATATATGTCTAATCGCAGAGTTTTGTGTTGTGAATTGGGCTTCTTAAGTTCTTCCCCAAACCATTCTCTACATGAGCTATTTGTATTTTTATGCTTGGATGTGAAGGTTATTCACAACTGTTGCAGCAGTGTAAGTTGGGTTCTCTTTTTTTATTTGAAGAAATCTACGTACACTGTGGATCTAAGAGACATTTGTAAAATTTTCTTGCAAATCATGGCCTCTGTTATAGATTGACCTGAATTTATGGTTGTTTTTGCAGATCTGCGCCTGGTTTTGAGGCATTGTTTTGATCTATTGGTTTGTGGGTATCAAACAAAACAGTTGGCATCACATAGAACGTCCAGATCATGGTTGCCCGCTGCAGTACGAGGAGGATCTCAGGTTGGGCGAGCTCTATTTTGCTCCTCATGAGAACGTTTCCAGGGATTGTTTTCTACACGTGACTGAGCATTCAAATCTGTCCACGGTAGGTTCTGTAGCTTTGTGAACAATGGGCGTGAGCGATCTACTATTGCAAGGCTTCATTTTGGGCCTGCAGAAGTGTTATGATCGATCGCGATCTCTTGCATAGTGTCTAACCTTTATGATAGAAAGAGTCAGAACCAGTGGGGATTAGTGCTAAGCAGAGCCTGGGGGAAATCAGATTTCAGAAAGGTGTGTGAGTTGGTCTCTTGTTTTTTGCCTTTTTCTCGGATCTAAGAGGCCTATAATCTCAAATCAGGCTTCAAATTTGTTTAGCACACAAAGCAGCATTTGCATTGGGACAAATGCAAGATGCAGAAGTAGTTATGCATCTCTACATTGAGACTTGCATAGCAGACATAGCTTCTCTCATCTGGAACGTCGTCGGGGTTCCCTTGTGGTCAGTGTTATGGATTTTGATGTACTTTAAGACGGAACTCCTCATTTATATTACAGAGTGTATTAAAATTTGTTGATATCATGGCTTAACTCTTGGCCACTCGCTCTTCACCTGTTCTGAGATTTCATAGAAGAGTAGATCGGCCTTCTTAGGCACTGCATTGGCACAAACTCCACAAGTCAGACCAGGCACCATGATAAACTCCTTTGATGGTGAACGGCTTGTCTGTTGCACATCCGTGGTTTCTTTGTGTACATTGGTGTGGCTCGGTGGATCATGTAGCCTACAGTCATTATTGGCTTCATTGGTGGGTGATTGGGTTAAGGGAGTCTGAATTCTTCTTGTTCGAGGTATCGAGGTACTGTAGGGTGTGAAGCATAAGATCACACATCATTGTTTAAGAGTATCCACAACCTCACTCCAAATCCACCTTACTATATTTGGAGGATCTCTATTTGAAGGTGGATCTCAATTTGAGTACTTTCTCTTCTTCACATGGGCATCCATCTAGATGCCACTAGCTTTGAAGACAGTGTTCACACCTCTTGCTTGGACCCTTGACACGGCATCTCTTGTTGGGAGGCATTTCTGGAATTGTTTCTTGTCCACAATTATCAAGTGTGTACCGTATTGTAGAAGAGGCGTGGCTTTTACTGGCAGTGTCTCCTATTTGAGAGAAATTTATAATCTTTTCCTCGCTATTGGATACATGAGCTCGTTCTTTGTCCACGACCCAGGCGCTGGAGGGTGCGAATTTCTTAAAGCCAGGTGGATACTATGCCTCTGTTCCAGTTGGTTTGCGGCTTCAAAATTGTTTGGGTTTATCTCTCATGACATTTGTGGAGCGCTAGTTTGTGCCTATATTGCTATGGAGACCAAGCTCGGGGTTCCTTAGCACATATAGAGTTTTCTTGAATGGAGTTTTTAACCTCTGTCGACCTCATGCTCATTGTTTTCATGGGAACCTAGTTTTGGCATTGGAGATCATTTGGTTTGGTACTTTGGGCTTAGCAGTTTGCTTTTGGGGTTTGGCACTTTGGCTCAGCCAAAGCATGTACTTGGTCTGTCTCAATTTCGGACTAGCGATATTCTTGTTTGTGGAGATAGTTGCATCTTCATTTTGTCGTTCATGTAGAAGTCCCCGGGGATAGAGAAGATGGTGTATGGATTTCTGGTGGAGATCAAGGACCTTGGTTGTAATTTTTCATAATCAAGAATTTGCATTTTTTGCATTGATCTTGGAGTTTACTTGTTGGAGACCTTTTGGCATATTTGTCTTTTATCAGTTTGTTGCAAGAGGTCATTGGCATAGTTTTTGCTATACCTCTTCATTAAAGCTCCAATTTTCTATTCAATTTGAGGTGTTGCAAAGAGCATTCCGCTCTCTTTCTAACGAGTGGTTGCACACCACGATTTGCTCATGAGCTCAACGAATTTATGGTGATTCCTCACTTGTAAATGGGTACCAAACATGGCCTTGTTTGATGTCTATTTATGGTACTCTTGTTCTGCACCTTTAGAGTATTGGGTTTTGTGCCACTCGTGCAGATAGTATTAGGAGGGTAACCAGGCATTTGAATCCTTGTACTACCTTGTTTCGTAGTGTCTTGGGGCTCGCCACTTTCGAGTGTTTCATGCTTTGGCTGTTTTGCATATTTGTACCCTTTTTCTCGCATCTCTATACTTTGGGCATCACTTGTGACATCCATTGCTATCATATTTTCCACTCAGTTCAGCATTGTGGGGGTTGGTACGCAATGCTTCCTCGAGTGATTTTTATTCACCATGATCAATCGAGATCAAGCGTCTTCAAAATGAGCCGTGTACACATAACCAATTCCTATTTTGACTGGGCGGTTGCAGCGGGTAATTACCCATGCAGTCTGATGTGATGGATTGACGTCCATAGGGACACTCACGATATGATGTTTTCTCGGTTGTAGATGAGTACCTCATCACGCCTTTTGTGTCAATGTTCATTCTTGAGGATTAGCTAATTTGGGTGTGTGCATTCAGCTCTCATTGCCTCAATAGTTTGAAATATGCATTCAATACTCAGGAGCTTGAAATTGGCTTCTTGGATTTCTACATGTATCTTTGATGGCGTTGACAGGGTGAACTTTCCATGCAGTCTTTAGAGTTTCGACCATACTTCTTATTTGGATCTTTTAGTCTCCACAAGCCTCATTGCTTGTTTGATGGTTGGTGTTCGTTTATGTTAGAATCCTTGTTATGGCTCCTAACCAGCACCTATTTCTTTGGAGCATCCATGCAGTGGTCGTCATTGTTTGCCATTTTTGTGCCTCTGTAACCTATCCACTTCTTCAAAGTTCAACCATGTTCACTGAGGTCATTTGGCTTGAGTCTTATTCAAAGTTTTGATTGGAGCTTTTAGCCTCTATAGGTCTCCTACTCTTGTTATTCACTGCATCATTGTGAGATCTTATTCAATTTCAACTCCAATGCATTTTTCAGCATTCGTTTTTCTCTCTTCAGCAGAGGAGTTTTTCCCATGAGGTTTTCTCCTTTTCTTCGGTTATAAGTGTTTGTACATGGGTACCTTATCAAGCCTCGTTGTCAAGACCCACCCTTTTTTTTTTGTTTCCTCCCTACGTTTCGCATATTGGGGGGGGAGGGTGTTGGTGTCAGTATTTTCCAACACAATCAATTGGTAGAGTTCCAACATAAGGACTTTTGGACCACAGGTGAAAGTCAAAGTACATAAAGACTTTTTGGGTTAAAAGTCAAAGTTACTAAAAGGACCTTTTTGGTAAAAAGGTAAAAGTGAAATTAGGAAAAGAATAAAATATTATTATTTTATCTTTCCTAATTTTGGCCCACTTACAGGTAACAGAAGATTATAAAAGAAGCTCAAGTCATTTCATTATCACACATTCACTTGCTCACACAGGTACTGCTGCTTCCGGAGATCTATCAACAAAACCCTCATCTAAGGTTTCTTCATTTTTCTGTCTTAAGGTTTACTAAACCCTCATATTCAGCAGTCACCCTCATCTCCAGATCTCGGGCAGCTGCATATGTTTCACGGGAAGGCTAACAGTCCTCTCAGCACCTCTTCTTCTTCCACAGCTGCCCTCTATCTCCCTCGGGCAGGTCTTGAGTTGCTTGACAGAAATACGGGCAGGCCCTAGTCTTGCTTGGGTTGCCCCTTCCAGCCCACAGCCTAAGTCACCTTGTTCAAGTTCGTGTTCAAATTCGAAGACCTTAAAATTCGACAAAAAATCGGCAAAGAAAAATTTGGCGATAAAATTCGACAAAAAATTCGAGGGCTTATAAAATTTGGAAATTAGAAAATATTTTATTTTATATATAAAAATTAAATATAATAATGCATATTAATTTATTTAAATACTATATAATATACTTTATATATAAATATTAAATATAATGATTTATATTTGATTTATTTAAATAAAATAAAATTTTAATAAAATTAATTATGCTTGACTCCACCCCATGATCTGTGGACCGACCGACCAAGTGCAAATGAAATGTTGTTCTTGTCGGTTGTCCACCCCCTCGACTGACCAAGAGCAACCCATCTTGCAAAGTTGCGAACTGATCGCGGAAGACGGGACATGGGTTTGTACTCACTGGGGTCGGGAGTCGAGATGTGCACTGACTGTTACCCCTGCTTCTCATGGCCCTCTGCAATCGACGAAAAAGATGCCCTCAGGATCAGCACTCTGCGACTCACAGAACGATGGCTCCGCACTTCGATTCACTCACAAATAATGGTGGCCTCTTCTCACAGAATGATTCACGACGGCAGCTCAGTCGCAGAGGGAGTTTTGGTGGAGTTTTGGTTGCCAAACTGTCGTTAGAGACTAGGGTTTCCTGTGGGTCGCTGAAGGGAAAATAAAGTCGTCAAATTTCAACGAATAAATCGGCAGGCACAAAAAAAGGGCGATTTTCGAATTTTATGGCGGAAAAACGACGAACCCGGTGACTTAGCCCACAGCCACTTACAGTGAGCCCTAACAGGGCCTCGGGCAGCCTGCTAAGGGCTTCCGGGCACCCTAGCTAAGCCCCTAAGGGCTCAGGCTAGCCCAGATCTGCTAAGACCAGTAGACAAAGGGCTTGGCCCTAAGCCCGAGCTGCCCAACAGACTTCGGGCAGCCTGTTAACCTCTCAGCAGAGGAGATCTGCCCTCGGGGTAGTGAGAAGAAGACACGAGCAGAACAGGGCAAGACAAAACAAATTTCGGGCAGCCTGTGAGATCCCAGGAAGGGCAGAAAATCAGTCACGGGCAGTGACAGGAAGATTCCGAGCAGACAGTAATTTTTTGGACAGCCTGTAATAATTTTAGGCAAACTGTTTTATTTTTTGGGCAATCATTCTAGAGTCCTGGGCAGATCTGATAAAGGTTCAGGGAGACTGTTTTTGACAGTCTTGATTAAATTCTGGGCAAATCTGAAAAATTGAGTACTTAGGGTTTGAAACCCTCGATCTGATTTTTGCTAAGAAAAAATGACAGTAAACTGTGGTTTGACCCAGTTTGGGGTTTGAGGAACTTTTTGAGGAATTTCTAAGTCATCTCAGCACTAAGACACTTAGCTGGGCTATTTCTAATTGTTTAAAACTCAGATTCGCATAGATATGTGTATCATCCTCTCCTCCTTCAATTAGTTGTAAAAAGGAGGGCCTTTGACCCCCCTAATCATATGCTTGTCTTCCAATACCCTGAAAAATGCCTTTAATAGATCATAGATTACCTCCATAGAACATTCTTCAGTCTGATGTACTAGTCTGGCTCCGCAACTCCTATCTTCTCATGTAGTCTTTTTACTAATGCTTTTTAGGGGTTTTGTCCTTTGAAGGTTTCCCCAATGAAAAACTCTTGTGTCTATTGCACTGATGTGATGAATGTGATTTTTACTGCACTTGTCATTTGTTATTTAAGTTGATCTGCAAATTTTAAGTATTTATGCTAATGCTAAAAATTCAACAATGGCTACATCCTCTAAATCGGCCTCCTCTGGATTGTTCTCCCAAGTCAAATGTGTTATATCATTCTTGGCCGCATCACAACAATGGGTCAAAAACGCCAATTTGTAGTGCACATAAACCAAGCTTTTTGCTTGATCTACATTCAAATTGTTTCTTTTCACATTTTGCTTGGAGTTGTAGGTGCTCCAACACCTCTCTATAGAAGAAGTGTTAACAACCTATGAAAGCACCCTCACCCCCAATTTATGTCGATATGTGGTAGAAGAGCAATAAATGTTCCACCATTTCGATAGGACTCAATTTATCTCCATCTTTGGTCGCATGTAGGTTACCAAAGACTCCATGTTCATAGATGTATTTGCTCAATTCAATTAGTACTTTAAGTCTTGAACACGCTCCTCTGCCCGATCTACATTCAAATCGTTTCTCTTCAATGTTCACATTGTGGATGAAGTTGTAGGTGATCCAACACCTCTATACACAAGAAATGTTAACAACCTATGAAAGCACCCTCACCACCAATTTATGCAGATATGCGGTAGAGGAGCAATACACGTTTCACTATTCAATAGGACTCAACCCATCTAGATCTTTGGTAGTATGCAGGTTACCAAAGACTCCATGGTCACTGATGCATTTGCTCAAAAATTCACTTTGCACTTGAGCACACTCCTCCCATCAAAGACCAACTTGTCTAATGCAAGCATATACCCATTCTGCAACTCTAGATTTGTGTGGTTTTCTCCTAACTCCACCCCTAGGTGCTAGTTGGGCCAACCAGGATGGAGAATAATATTTTGGTGTAAGGAGTAATGACATATGCTAGGGCATGGAGTGGAACATTTAGGTAGAAAAACCTTCCAATGCTTAATGAATTTTCTTGATTGAAGGGTAAATTTTTATCAAGGTCGTGACAGAGGAGTTCAATCAACTTCAACAATTAGGCATCAACACCACCAACATCAAGGAACATAGAGAGGTTGATGTGCTTGATTCAATTCCAATCCCTTACCCCCATACAAGATAGAATCTAGTGGGAATGTTGCCATCCTGAAATCCTGAAAGTTATTAAGTCTGCTGAATTTTGAATGGGATCTTAAATTTTACTTTTTGCATATGAAGTCCGATGAGGTTGGAACCACTCTCAAACATCCTGAAACAATTAATGGTAATGTTAAAAATTTAATTAAAAGTGGTATTTTCCTTATCTTTCATTTTCTATCTCCTTATCTTTCATTTTCTATCTGTTTACTTTAAGAATTTAACATTACCATATAATACATCCCCTAAATGAACACTAACCATACCCAAAAATCCAACTAAAACTATGTCTTCGTTACAAAACAAAAACAAAAAAAATCGCCTCAAACAAAGGGAGCGTTATTTTTGCTCCTGGGAGCACTTAGGGAGCGATGGGGAAGCGCTTCAGGAGTGAAGATTCCTCGTCGCTCCCTAAGCACTCCCCAAAAACCAGGGAGCGTTAGGGAAGCGTGATTCCCAAAAACGCTCCCAAGAAGAAGCGATCATGAATCGCAATTCCAAGAGCGATTCTTGATCGCTTCCTCTAGGAGCGCAAAACGGGAGCGAAGCAAAGGGGGGAGGAGCGATTCCCTGCAGCATAGGGTAGTACAGTTTGACAGGAGTTTCAGGCTTGCAGGTGCAGCTGACAAGGGACATACAGCCAAGGGCCATACAAGGCCGTACAACCATATGTACCAGCCAGTGATAGTCATACAGCCCAATATGTTGTTGAGGCAGTTTTGCAGATGGAAGATTTTTCTCAATGGGGACAGATTTGCCAGGTTTTCCAATTGTATTTTTCTTGGGCCATTTTATCAGTAAGGGAGCCCTTGTATGCTTGAACATTATATAATGAAAAGCAGATTTCAAGGGTAGAAAATTTTTGTGCATGTGTTATAGAGTAGATCTGTTTCCAATTTTGCATCCGCTATTTAATTTCTGTTAATAGATTCCTGCAAGTATAAATTGTTCAGTGAAACTGCAATTTAATTATTGTGTGAAGGAAATCACTAGGAAATAATTATCTAGTGTTGGGGTTAGCAAAATTTAACAATACTTATGTGTACGTCTATATGTTCTAAATTTTTATGTTTTATATTTTTGTAATCCAATGTCATTCTTGAAAATAAAATTCCTGTATACTGTGACTATCTGGTATACATAAAATAACGACCACCAGATTCGTGATGTGCTACATTAAAATGATTTGCAATCTCTTGCAGATGTAAGGAAAACCACCTCCAAAAGAGGCCAGATATATAGAAAAATGATTTGCAATCTCTTGCAGATGTAGGGAAACCCACCTCCAAAAGAGGCCAGATATATAGAAACTTGCTCAAGCCTCGAAGAAACAAAACAGTCACCATAGTACTAAAATCTCTAACATTGTAATCATTTTGTAATTTATGACATGTATAGCTTTAATTAATTCCAACAAACATGTTCTGTCTACAAGATGGTCTAAGAGTTTTCCTGTAAGATATACTTCAGTTTTCATAATGATCGCTATTCTCATCTTTTATTTATTACAATATCTACTGTATTGATTAGAGCAGTATCTCATTTATCGTAACAGTATGCAGTTTTATTGTAGTTCACTATTCCAGAATTTCTGATGGAAATAAAATAACTAAAATGGATTATCATATCATATAATTATTACAGCTATTATTTGTCCATTGTCCATTAACATACAGCTGCAACTCACCTTATATGAAGCGAACCAAATCTCTTATCTCAACACCGTTTCCATTTGCAAGATAATATATTCTTTTCCATTTTTCCTCTGAAAACCTTTCATGAGATATGAGGCTTTGCCTGAGCATGTCATATCAACCAATGACGAAGAAAACCAATCAGACAATAAAAGCAAGCAATTGCATTAGTGAATAAAAGAGCCTGTATTTTCTATAAACATAAACAAGATCATAAACTATTATTGCCACTAACAATAATGAAGACAATCTACAGATTTCTACTATATAACTTGAGATGGTAAAAAACATGAAAACCAAAAAGCTTTGAACAAACTTCTCATTGCTCAAGTCAATTGCATATCAGACAATATGAAGTCAGGCAAAGGGCGTGCCCTAGTTGATTGTAAAACAAAATAACTCTCTAGGTATATTCTCCATTGTTATGGGCAGCTTATAAGCATCTTTGCATTTCCAAGTGCAAGCACTTTTGGAAGCGTCTACTAGTATCGAATCTGTAGTAAGGTCATATATCCCTTTTAATTTGAGCAGGCAATGGTGCACAAGCACTTTGCAAAATAACATGAGAATCTGACAAGGAGCTAGGGGGTGAAGGATCAAAACAGCCAAATATGATCACCTTCTCATTTATGTAGCAGCATTAACAGTAACATATGGAAGTATTTAACATGGCAAAATAGTGGCATGGGCTGACAGTAGTAACCATAAGAATATAATAAAAGCCTCTGGGGTAATAGAATAATCTCAACCATAAAACACATGTAAACAATAGCTCAACCTTACAAAAGCAATGAATGCAAGTTTCAAATGCAACACCAATAAGTATTGGTTTTAACATTTAATGCAAAGCAAATTACTATCAGCACCTACAAAACTTGCTTTGTGTAGGTATCTCTATTGCAGCTCTAAGTAATGCAACTAATTGTTATTTTGCCGTTGCAACCACAACTATCAAGAGAAGATAATTGTTTGGAACAGGCAAAGGATTGTATTCATTAGCTATTTGGTGGATTTTGATTAGAACGCTTGTACTTCCAGATTTGATTTTCAACCATATATGTTCGTGTATTGTTATTTACAGCTATATATGTCTTGATGATTTGACATAAGTATAAGGACAATTTGTTAAGTGATTCAACATCTTCATTGAGGAATCGAAGGGCTGTTTGCCATTTCTATACCTGTTGTTGCACTGTCAAACTGCTGGAAAAGATAATTTTCAGATCTGATTATGTGGGATAAGTTGCCATATGTTAAAAACAGGACCGCAAAGCAATAACAAATATACAATTAAATCATTTAACAAGATGCAAAAACTACATTTAACACATTACAGAGAGACACAGATATAACGTGGTTCGCCCAAGAAATGGGCTACGTCCACACAGAAATTGCCAGTCCTTTTATTACCGTCCAGAAAGATGAAGGGATACAACCTGCAGCAACACCGCTACACTTCTTCTTCACGCTCTCACAGTCTCTCACACAATCACAAGGATTTTTTACAATGCTACAATACAATATACAGCCATGTTACAATGCTTTCTTTTATAGAGGAAATACCATGGGAAAATACTACGATTAACCCAATACCATGGGTCTGCAAAACTGTTGGCCAACAAACATCCCAAAAAAAATTCTCAGGGGCTTCACCCCTGAACCCCAAAGTTGGGGAACGAGTGTACAGTAAACATGGGGTACAAACACAACTGAATAACATCTCTGAATCCGGAAGATCAGGCTCCACAACCAACACCCTAGAGGGCTAGAACATATCCAAGTTATTTGGTATCTTTTTCCTTGGATTGCCTAGAGGCTAGAAGTTTGGACTGTTTGGAAGTAAAATTGTGTACTATTTCGATTTCTGTTTTTACACTATTTCACAACAGCCCTAAAGCTAAAATTCACATGGTTAAGATCCGGGAAACCTCTAGTCAAGGAGGTGAAATTTTTGTTTTGCACTAAAATTTGATAAAGCAATTTGCAGTTCGGAAATTTAACACCAAATGTGTGCATTATTAGAAGAAGATAGTGTAAGCATCACATTGAGGAAGGAACATCACAAACACCAATTGTGTGCATTATTAGAAGAAGAATCAAGACCATAAACATCACATTGAGGAAGGCACATCACAAACCCCATCCCCCCGCTTCCGAAAAAGTTTCCCATTAAAGAGTATAATTATACACAGACGTAAGTTTGAACACCAAGAGACAGTGTACTACAACGATTGGATTTGAAACCAAAGTGAGACACCAGCATGAGGTTGGAAACAACACTATGCAACAGATTCAATGGGTTGGCCCTCAGATATGAGCCATGAAAGCGTCGGAGAGATGCCTAGAACGCCGCATTCAATGACACCATATTTGGCCAAGGGTATGACCACATGGTTGCAGTCATCACTCCCCTTCTGAGTATTCCCCAAGCGTTGTTGGATTTGCATGCAGGGAAAATCTGGTTTGGCATGGACAAGGATAACACCTATGTTCGGCCACGAATTGACCTTGAGTTCCTTTGTCATTCCAATTAACTAAGGTTGTTTTTGAAAGAGAGGTCTCGAAATGGATGGCTGTGCGGAAGTTAAAAAGAGCACAGGGTACTGCGTATATATTTCCACAGACCGTCACTAGGGCTCCTCGACAGAAACAGACGGTATCTGCAGCCGAGTTGTCCGAGAAGAGGAAAGCCAGTGTTGAGGAGGATTCACCAAATTCTAGCTCAAACGAAAAGCATGTCCATCCTGCTCTTCATGTGTTGCCTATGGCTTTGAAAAGCACTATTTCGGATGACGCCCAGTTAATAGGTAAGGATGTCAAGTCATTTCTGGGCTCAGTCACAAATTTGCTTCAGGAGTCGACTCCCAAGCGATTGGCATTATTAACCCCATCAATCCAAATCCTGTCAAGTTAGTAATCGGTGGATCTTCTTCCAGTCTGCCACCTTCCACAGCTACTGAGAGCCTTTCCCGGGAATATCAATCTCTATTGCAGGTATAGAAGATCAGAATGCTGAGGAGCATATGAGGCAGAGAGTTAAAGCTTGGATCGACCGTCTGTAAAAAGGTACATGTTCCACTAACTCTATTTCTCTTATATAAGTTTCTAAAACCTTGATGTCTACAAGTCATACCCTAGTATATCAATGACCCTAAGACCCCAAGTCATAAGGTAGATATCCCAAACAATAGAATTGGCGACTCCACTGGGGAGTCTAATTTGTGTTGGGGCCTCTTCAATCAAGTTTTCTGTCCAGTTTTGTTCTCGCTGTTTCGATTTGTGGTTTGCAACTATTGTCTTTCAGCCAGATCTTTTTAGATCTTTAGGGTTCTAAGCCTTGTTATTTTTCTTTTTGAAATTTTTGGGAACCACTCACGGGTTGCTACTACTTGCAATTGCGATTTCTTTGTAAAGTCACGGATTGCCTTGAGGATAGTTGCGAATTACTCACTGTTCTGTCAAAGAACAATCGCAATTTCCAGTAGATGGGCATACTAAAAGCTAGGGTTTGTATCCTTTGAATGTTTTTGCTATCCCACCTGCTTATAAGGTTGTCCCCTGAGTTTATGTTGGTCTGTGACATATTGCAAATCTCTATTATTTGGCTTTTATTAGTCCTTTTTGAGTAAGTTAGGTTGAATCCATGTTTAGGGTTTCTCTTAGGTGTTCCTGCTTGGCACTGTTGGGTGAGGTTTGAGTAGTTCTTAAGTATTCTGATCTCTATTAGTACCTGTGTCTACTCATTCTCTATCTTATTGCGACTTGTACTTCTTCCAAGTTTTGATCTACCTTGTTTCCAACTCGAAGTAGTTCAACCCAAGTAGGTTTTTTGCCCAACTTTTCAAAGTTTTCAAGGTTGTGATTGTAAGACCTTATTAGTGAATCTTGCATTTACATACGTTCATGTTTCTGACTTGCTTAGGTGCATTAGTTTGCATTTAGCTTTTGATTTTTGAAAAGATAAAACGAAAACAAAGCGTTTAGTTGCATTGTTAGTCTTAGATAGGCTCATTGTATGTTCATTTTGAATTATTTTCAAAAAGAAAAAAGTAAAAAGGCTTGTGTTTTTCAAAGTTTGTTAAGAAAATTTCATTTGTTTTTAAAAAGGGAAAAAGAATTTAAATAGCATTTGTATTTGGAAATTTTTACATCATATTATGCTTTTGCTTTCAGTTGAATCATAACACCACGAGTTTCACTTCCATTACTTGAGTAATAATAACCCTAAAAAGAACGCTATTAATTAAAATTTACTAGTAACCTTTTTTCTTTCTAGGGCCTACATCAATTAGCTTAGGCTAGGATCTTGGACTAGGTCATCTACAACTATCCAAGATAGTTTAAACTCAAACTTAGTGTCTTATCTTCTAGGTAAATCCAAGTTTGCAAGAGATCAACCAGAAAGCTCATCTAACACCGGAGGTAAGCACGAGGTCGTGTGAGGACTTAGTTGTGGAGATACTCCTCCAATACTTCATTTGCGCATATACCAGGATTGTTGTGCATACGAGGGTTCTTTCAGTACCACCTTGGGACCCGTTAAGTGTCGGTGATGTTTGAATTTCGGGCTTAGCAACCCTGCCCATGCACACCAGTCAAACTTGCGACTGTTCCGCCGGAATCATTTTGTAAGCTTGGTAGCCTTAGTATCCAAACTTTAAGGTTCTTTCACAGGTGATGGTGGAAGGTTATTTCCACTGTAACTAGGACGGACTTGGGAGGAAACCCTGGATAACAATTTGAGAGGGCGGTCTGGTGATTCAAACACTTGCACCCAGAAAACTTATCACAGGACCCCAGATAGTTGTTCTCCGATCTTCATTGGTTTGTTTTGGGCCCTAATCATCCCAAACGCTCCTTTGGAAGGAATATCTTTTACCTGCCTATGTTTGTGATACTTAGGATTTTTTAGTGGTGTGCTCTGGGGACTGCTTGTGATCTAGTCCGACCTCTAGGTGTGTGGTTTAAATCTTTAGCTGTGGAGGATCAACCTCCCCATAGGTCTTGAAGGTTGCAAAACCTTCCTCCGCTCTCAACGGTGGAGCCTCCACCGCCACCTCAAAGGCGAAGATTGGACACAAACAATTCGTTTGAATCAATTGGTGTCAGTGAAAGTCCAGGGAAACCTGAACTTCATTATACTCAGACTGATCATTTGTCAGTGGAAATTAAAGATTTGCAAGCTGAAGAGTTTGCAAGGAATTACAATTCACCTCTTACTGACTTAAGAGATCTCGTTTTAGTGCAAGTTCGTCCGTTCGGTTCACCTGGTATTGGTGTTCCGTTGATTTTTTTATGTCTAGCTCAGGAGAAGGTCTCGGGGATATGACTACCCCCACTTCAGCCATGATGGCCAATGTAGTCTCTCCTTCACCAATGAGTGCACCAAGGCCAAGTATATCTACCGCACCAGTGGTATCCTTAAACTTCAATTCATCAACCCCGGTGTCTCCAAGTGCCCGAGTGGCTAATCCATCGGCACCTTCAAACACTGTTGGTCTGTCTAGCATGGTTGTCACTGGGATACTCAGTGTGCCTTTTACTTCTTCTTCGTTATTTCAAAACACTCAAAGTGGTCCTAATGGTTCCACTTCATTTATCCAAGGCTTTCCGTGGTATGGAGGACACATTCCTCCATCTGCCCCTTATGTAGGTACTTCACCTACATATGTAGGTCCTTCACCTACTTATGTTGGTGTGTCATCTGAAAGGCCGGACCCTTTTTCAGGTTTTAGCTTTCAAGCTTCAAGTCAAGTGTCAGCTGCACCTTTTGGAAGCTCTCCCTTCTCACTTTTTAGTGGAGGAATCACAGCTCATGTATCTGCAACTCTAGCTTCGGCTGGAATCAGTACAACACACCTCAGGTAAATAATCCTTTGGCCTATGGGTGGAATCCCTTTCAAAACATTGCTAGTTCTTCATAGCTAGTGGTTGGGGGAAACCCCAACCTCTCCTTTTGGAACACAGGTGCGAGCAATTCCTCGCCCCAGACTCCTCAATATCAATCTCTGGCTAGGACCAAATTACCCTTTCTCGCAACTTTAAACTTGCCAGATTTATCGAAACTCATGAATGACCCTGTGCTACACAATCCCACTTGGCCACCAGTTTCGATTAAATTACCTTCTGACATTCCTAAGTTTGAAGGGAAAACTGGAGAGGATCCGAGTGACCATGTCACGACGTTCCATTTGTGGTGCTCCTCCAACTCACTGAACGATGATTCGATTCTCATGAGGCTTTTTCAACGAACTCTTACCAGTGTAGTGACAAAATGGTATATCAAACTCCCGTCTGTTGCCTACGACAGTTTTCTTGATTTAGCAACCGTGTTTTTTAATCACTTTCAACTCCATGTCCGGTATGATGTCGATACAGACCTTCTGTCGACCTTTCGACAGAACAAGGCCACTCATATATCTAACCACATTTAGGAGTGCAGAAGGACAAAGAGGCTCATTAAAGCCAATTTTCCTCCCAAGTTCTTGCTGTCGTATATTTAAAAAGACGTTTCAATTTCGGGAGTGACCTCGGAGGAGGAGGCCATACTCGGGGCCCAGCAATTGGATTTGATATATGCCTAGTTTGGGATTCTCTATGAGATTATTCTCTCTGCTACTCCATTCTGCTCAGGAGTGTAAGGAACTGTCAACTGTCTCTGAGTGCCCTCCTGTCTGCAGAATGCATCGAACTCCTTGGAGGTATACTCACCCCCATTGTCCGATTTCAACATCCAGATCTTCCTCCCCGTCTGCTTCTCCACAAGGGCTTTGAACCCTTGGAAGACTCTCAACACAAGTGGGGACTTCTTGCTCCTCAAGAAGTAGATCCAGGTCTTCCTGGAGTAGTCATCAATGAAGTTAATGTAGTACTCAAAACCTGTCAAAGACACTGATGACATAGGACCGCATATGTCAGAATGGATAAGATCTAGCACCCCTGCAGCTCTCATGTCACTGCTCGGAAAAGCAGTCTTGGTGTACTTTCCCAAAGCACACCCCCTGAACACATCACTCTGCTCAATGCTGAACTCCGGTAATCCTGTAACCATGCTCCTCAACAATCTGAGAGCTGGGTGATATAGGTGGGCCATCCTCTGATGCCATAGCTCACATAGCTCACCGCTGCTGCTGTGTGCTAGAGCGCACTGTGGCGGAAACAAGAGCTTGTACAGCTTTCCACATCTGACTCCAATGTCCATGGCACTGGACATACCTGCAGCCCTAGGATACACCTGCACTCTCCCATCTGAAAAGCACACCCCAAGACCCCTGTCCTCAATGGTCGAAACTGACACACGGTTCTTCTTCAGCCCAGGGACATACAACACATCCCTCAGAGTCATGGGACTCATCGACTTCCTCTGAAATGTAATGGTCCCCCGACCAACAGCTCTAACAACGGTGTTGTCTCCAAGGACAACCTCCACATCTCTACCTGTCTGAGATAGCTCCGAGAACATCTCTCGAGCTCCAGTAATGTGGCTCGAGGCTTCGCTGTCAATATACCAAGTAGTAGAGGTGGATGGACTCCCCTGATGACCTGCCAACAATGAATGCTCACTATCCATATCCATGTCTATGCTGGTGGCTAAAGAGACTCTCTCTCTCCATCTGTCCAGCATATAGGGAAAACTCCCTCTGAAATGCATCACCAAACTCATCAACCTCTGCTGAGGCTGCTGTCTGCTGTCCCTGTCCCTTCTTCTTCTTCTTGCTTGGACATTGTGAGGCATAGTGCCCAAACGCCTGACATGCATAACACTTGATTTTACTCAAGTCTTTCTTCTGCCCACTCTGCTGCTGCTGCTTGGCCCCACCCTTCTTGGGACCCTTCTTCTTCTTGCCCTTAGCTGCCAAAGCCACATTCTCGTCATCAACCCCACTGTGAGATGTACTGCCCTGTACAAGACCTCTCCTAGTCTCCTCCTGCACAAAGTCATCCCAAAGTCTGTCCCAGGTAAGTAGGTTCTCTCTGCCCACTATGGCTTGCAGAAATGCACCCCAGGGCTTTGAAGCCCCATTCACTGCTGTGCGTACTAGCTCTGTAGGGGCTACCACCTCCCCAACCGCTGCAAGTTCATCCCGAACTGCAGAAATCCTGGTAAGATATGTTGTGACTCCCTCACCCCCATTCATCTTTATACTTTTGAGTTTCTCTTTGAGAACCATCTTCCTGTTCTCATTGGAACTCTCATACAAACTGATCAAGGCTGACCACATCAAGTGTGCCCTAGTCTTGCCTGAAATGTGAGGGATTATGTGGTCTTTAACTGCATCTAGAACGATCCTCCTAGCTTTACAGTCCTTCTTGTTGAAAGCTGATAGAGCTGCTGCATCTGCTGATGCAAGAATGACAACCGGGTTAGCTGTAGTGTTCCTAACTATATCCGGCCATAACTCATTCTCCTCCAGTATCAGTAAAATTCCGGCCTTCCACGGCACAAAATTTCCTGTCCCATCCATCCTATCCTCCAGTCTAAGACCTATAGCCATCTCTACACCAACCCAACAAAGTGCTGCTCACTGACAGAACGTAAAATACTAAAAATTTCTGAGATCTGAAAATTTCTGTGTGTCTGCAAACTATCACTGTTTTCTGCCCCCAAGCTCTGATACCATGAAGAAATTCTGCGTTTTACTGTTTGTTGGTTTATGTCAACATTTTGTGGTTTTCACATACAGTCGGTCTTGCATTGGCTGTAGGTTACTTATGAAATTTTACTGAACAATTAAACACACAGTAAAATACACTAACAGGCTGAAAAACACATTTAACAATCACACCATAAAATGATAGACTCAGAGATTTTTGGCCAAAATCAAGCCCTGGAAAAACCCCCACGGGGAAAACCAGTTAGAGAGAGAGAGAGATTTTATTATCTTTAGCAAAATATTAGAACAGAAATACAGTGAAAATTTAACTTATCTCCACCCAAGATTTCATCTCAAAATCTTGAAAAACGTGCCCAGCAAAGCCTTGAAAACCGTGCAGAAAAATAACAGCAGTCCGTACAATTGTACGGCCTCGATTTCTGTGCCCTGTTTTATCTCAAAAATTGTGCAGGGTTTACCTCGATTTTTGTGCCAAAAATCTGCCTAGAAAACTGTGCCAAAATTCGTACTGTACGGAATCCATACACCTCGATTTTTGTGCAGCATTAAATGCAGTCCGTACACCCTCGATTTCTGTGCAGAAATAAATGCAGTCCATACCTCTGTCTCGATTTTTGTGCAGCATTAAATGCAGTCAGTACACCCTCAAAAATTGTGCCAGCAATTAATGCAGTCCGTACCCTTAATTTCTGTGCAGTCTCTCTTCTTGGGAATCGTGCCAATGCCCTAGCTCGACCTCCTCCTCTCTCAGCTCAATCTCTCCTTCTCCAAAAATGAAAAAGTGAAGTGTTTTGCCTCCCTCAACCCTTTTTGTCTAAACCCTAAGTGGGAATCTAATCCAACGGTGGAAAAAGATCCAATCCAATGGCTAAGATTCAATGAGAGTAAAAATCACATTTATTTAAATCACTTAAATAAATTTACTCAGCCACTTAAATTTATCAAAAAGTGACTTTAAATTTATAAAGTCTCATTAAGTAGCTTTTAATGTGAGGGTCACATTTTTCCCTTTTCTAAGTGACTTAGGCAAAAAGTCACTTAGGGAACAAATTCCTAGGTACAAAACTAACACTCCCTCTTACCGAGGAAGGTGTTCTGCAGCACTCCCAACTTATCTCTGAAGAAGACAAACTTCCCCCTCCCCAAAGACTTCGTCAGAATGTCTACTACCTGCTCATCAGTGGATATATACTGTAACTCAATTGCCCCTCTCTGAACATAGTCACGGATGAAATGGTACCTGATCTCAATGTGCTTCGACCTGTCATGAAACACTGGATTCTCAGAGAGCTGAATGCAACTCTGATTGTCACAATAGATCATCGTAGGCCTAAGCTGCTGATCACATAAATCTACCAATAACTTGCGAAGCCACAGTGCTTCA
>LPNX010144377.1:305843-354653 GCA_001517045.1 Pseudotsuga menziesii | reverse complement strand
CCTGATAGAAGAATACCGAGCAACTAGAGCAAATGTCTCATCATAGTCAACTCCCTCAACCTGTGAGAACCCCCGCGCCACAAACCGAGCCTTGTACTTATCCACACTGCCATCCGCAACATGCTTTATCTTGTAAAGCCACTTGGAAGTCACAACTGACTTCCCCTCAGGTCTCGGCACTATCTCCCAAGCATCATTCTTCATGATGGAATGGTACTCTTCCATCATGGCATCTCTCCATACCTGATGCTAGGAAGCCTCCTCAAATGTGGATGGCTCAGAGTCACGAAGACTCGCAACAAGGGCCATACCGTACCTGTCTGTCTCCACCACTGTCCTGATCTGCTCGTGGGGCCTACCAATTGCCTCTGCATCCTTCAAGGTCTCCTGAAGCCACTTAGGCTTCCTCTTCCTTGAAGACTGCTCCTCCCAAACTGGTCTTGGGCTCTCCTCATCTGAGGAAGTCCCAATACCTGAAGGTCCAACACCCCGAGGACCAGTACCTGATGAACCTGTGCCTGACGAACCTGTGATCTGAGGACTCAACCCTGAACCTGTCCCTGAAACTGTCCCTGAAGTGCTAGCCACCTGAATCACTGAACCTGTAGACGCTGTGCCTGTACCCTGTGATCCAGTCACTCCAGAAACTTGTGGACCTGACAGCTGCATCGAAGAAGCCTGTACCAACTGAGGTGTGGGAGCTAGTGTCTCCCCCTGCTCTAACTCCCTAGACTTCCTGAAGGCTCTCTCCTCATCAAACTTCACTTCCCGCCGGACAACAACTCTCCTCAGGCTAGGTAAGTAAAGCCGATAGGCCTTTGAAGTCTCGTCATATCCCACAAATATGCCTCTCTCTGCGGTGGGATCAAACTTCGTCCTCTTCTCAGAAGGGACGTGAGAGTAAGTCAACGAGCCAAATATGCGAAAGTGGCCCACCTCAGGCTTCTTGCCTAAATACATCTCCTCTGGAGTCTTCCTCTCCACTGCCCTGTGAGGACTCCTGTTCTGCAGATAAAATGCAGTGCTACATGCCTCTGCCCATAGAAAGAAAGGTAACCCCTGATCATGAAGCATCGCTCTGGCTGCCCCCACAATCAACCTGTTCTTTCTCTCTGCTACTCCATTCTGCTCAGGAGTATAAGGAACTGTCAACTGTCTCTGAATGCCCTCCTGTCTACAGAATGCATCGAACTCCTTGGAGGTATACTCACCCCCATTGTCCAATCTCAACATCCGGATCTTCCTCCCCGTCTGCTTCTCCACAAGGGCTTTGAACCCTTGGAAGACTCTCAACACAAGTGGGGACTTCTTGCTCCTCAAGAAGTAGATCCAGGTCTTCCTGGAGTAGTCATCAATGAAGCTAATGTAGTACTCAAAACCTGTCAAAGACACTGATGAAAGAGGACCGCATATGTCAGAATGGATAAGATCTAGCACCCCTGCAGCTCTCGTGTCACTGCTCGAAAAAGCAGTCTTAGTGTACTTTCCCAAAGCACACCCCCTACACACATCACTCTGCTCAATACTGAACTCCGGTAATCCTGTAACCATGCTCCTCAACAATCTGAGAGCTGGGTGATGTAGGTGGGCCATCCTCCGATGCCATAGCTCACATAGCTCACTGCTGCTGCTGTGTGCTAGAGCGCACTATGGCTGAAACAAGAGCTTGTACAGCTTTCCACATCTGACTCCAATGTCCATGGCACTAGACATACCTGTAGCCCTGGGATACACCTGCACTCTTCCATCTGAAAAGCACACCCCAAGACCCCTGTCCTCAATGGTGGAAATTGACACAAGGTTCTTCTTCAGCCCAAGGACATACAACACATCCCTCAGAGTCATGGGACTCATCGACTCCCTCTGAAATGTAATGGTCCCCCGACCAATAACTCTAACAACGGTGTTGTCTCCAAGGACAACCTCCACATCTCTACCTATCTGAGATAGCTCCGAGAACATCTCTCGAGCTCCAGTCATGTGGCTCGAGGCTCCGCTGTCAATATACCAAGTAGTAGAGGTGGATGGACTCCCCTGATGACCTGCCAACAATGAATGCTCACTATCCATATCCATCTCTGTGCTGGTGGCTAAAGAGACTCTTTCTCTCTCCATCTGTCCAGCATATAGTGAAAACTCCCTCTGAAATGCATCACCAAACTCATCAACCTCTGCTGAGGCTGCTGTCTGTTGTCCCTGTCCCTTCTTCTTCTTCTTGCTTGGACACTGTGAGGCATAGTGCCCAAACGCCTGACATGCATAACACTTGATTTTACTCAAGTCTTTCTTCTGCCCACTCTGCTGCTGCTGCTTGGCCCCACGCTTCTTGGGACCCTTCTTCTTCTTGCCCTTAGCTGCCAGAGCCACATTCTCGTCATCAACCCCACTGGGAGATGTACTGCCCTGTACAAGACCTCTCCTAGTCTCCTCCTGCACAAAGTCAGCCCAAAGTCTATCCCAGGTAGGTAGGTTCTCTCTGCCCACTATGGCTTGCACAAATGCACCCTAGGGCTTTGAAGCCCCATTCACTGCTGTGCGTACTAGCTCTGTAGGGGCTACCACCTCCCCAACCGCTGCAAGTTCATCCCGGACTGCAGAAATCCTGGTAAGATATGCTGTGACTCCCTCACCCCCATTCATCTTTATACTTTTGAGTTTCTCTTTGAGAACCATCTTCCTGTTCTCATTGGAACTCTCATACAAACTGATCAAGGCTGACCACATCAAGTGTGCCCTAGTCTTGCCTGAAATGTGAGGGATTATGTGGTCTTTAACTGCATCTAGAATGATCCTCCTAGCTTTACAGTCCTTCTTGTTGAAAGCTGATAGAGCTGCTGCATCCGCTGATGCAGGAATGACAACCGGGTTAGCTGTAGTGTTCCTAATTATATCCGGCCATAACTCATTCTCCTCCAGTATCAGTAAAATTTTGGCCTTCCACGGCACAAAATTTCCTGTCCCATCCATCCTATCCTCCAGTCTAAGACCTGTAGCCATCTCTACACCAACCCAACAAAGTGCTGCTCACTGACAGAACGTAAAATACTAAAACTTTCTGAGATCTGAAAATTTCTGTGTGTCTGCAACCTATCACTGTTTTCTGCCCCCAAGCTCTGATACCATGAAGAAATTCTGCGTTTTACTGTTTGCTAGTTTATGTCAACATTTCGTGGTTTTCACATACAGTCGGTTTTGCATTGGCTGTAGGTTACTTATGAAATTTTACTGAACAATTAAAGACACAGTAAAATACACTAACAGGCTGAAAAACACATTTAACAATCACACCATAAAATTATAGACTCGGAGATTTTTGGCCAAAATCCAGCCCTGGAAAAACCCCCACGGGGAAAACCAGTTAGAGAGAGAGAGATTTTATTATCTTCAGCAAAATATCAGAACAGAAATACAGTGAAAATTTAACTTATCTCCACCCAAGATTTCATCTCAAAATCTTGAAAAACGTGCCCAGCAAAGCCTTGAAAACTGTGCAGAAAAATAACAGCAGTCCGTACAACTGTACGGCCTCGATTTCTGTGCCAAAAATCTGCCTAGAAAACTGTGCCAAGAAATTTATGACATTTCCCCACAGAAAGAAGAAAATCACATTGCAAGACAATAACATGAAGTCAGAATGAAAAGTCGCGTCATCTGACGATTTCAGAGAAATATCAAAGGTGATGTCGCAGGGAAATGAGAAATCAATACAAACGATACAGAAGGAGTTCGACAAGGTTATTGCAGGTAAAGAAGAAGAGATCTCTCGTTTAAGGGATCATAATCAGAAATTACTTCTGGAAATCAAAAAGGCAAAGGATAAAGTTTAATGCAATCAAAAGTTAGAAGAGAAGATTGAAGCTATCCATCAAAAATTACAGGGAAATGATAAAGAAAATTCCGCCCTGAAGAAGGTTAATCAAGAATTAGAGGAAAAAATCGAGAAGTTTAAAGAGGACAAACAATCGCAAGAAGAAAGGTTTGAGAAGATTTAGAATAATAATAATCTATTAGAGAACAAATTAGTTCAAATCAAGAAGGAAGCATCCAAACTCTCCAAAAAAAAAATTCCAGATGAGGAAGAAGAAACAAATACAAATTAGGTTCCCATCACAGCTCAAAAGGAAGTCAATTTAGCAGAACAAGCAACAAGAACTCCTTACCGACACCCAAGTTACAAAAAGCATTTTGACCATCGATGTAACGTCCCCGACCCTCCGACCGGCGAAGAGGACGCTACCATACACCAAACATCCAGGCAACTAGCCCCATGAACATGTACATACATATAAAAACCTGAATGCTTGAACATACTACATACTAAGATGCATAATCATTCATACACACAGCGGAAGCAAAACATACAATTCAGTATTCAACATGTCCATCATCATAATTCATTAACAGTAAATACGATTGCAAAACAGACTAGTCAAGAATACTTATCTTATAAGAACTGTCCTGCAACCAGCTACGTCGCTGCAACGTTCCACCCAACCATAGGCCAACGTGCTCCTTAATCTCTCAGCAACGCTGCCACCCCCGAGTCGGGCATGATTACCCCAAGGAATAAGGAACTAGCAAGCTTACACATAGCCAAGGATAATAAAACAGCCAAGCCAACACAGTTGGGTTTCTCAAGCAAACAACGGATCAGCCAAGCCAACACAGTTGGGTTTATCAGGCCATCCAAGAGCTCGGAAAGGCTAAATGCTAAGTTGGTGAGCTCATTACGGAGCTAGGGACACCTACACCAGAACTAGCCTAACTTCTAAGACACCCACACACACCCAACACAAGGAATCAGTCCCTTCTCTACTACACAGGCCCTCGGGCCCTGACTTCCCTTTCAGTGCTATCCAGGGGTTGTGGAGAAGAAAGCCATCCCTCTAGCTTTGTCTGTGTGGTTCCCAAACACACCAGGTTTATCAAGCAAACCAAGCCCTCTTCCCTACTCCAACACAGTCCGAAGACCAACCACTGCATTCACACAGTCAAACAAACGGTTCACAGCTTGGACAGGGAAAACAATTCCTGAGTCGTTCTTGGCCCTTTCGTGGCCAAAACGACTCCAAAACAACCTACAGCAGACCCAATCGTGACCGCAAACAGGGGGAGATAATAGCCCGTTCTCAACAATGAAGCCACGAAAACTTACACAGTCAGCAATGGAGGAAGTAAAACAGACTTCCAACCTGTGCATGGGGGAAATTTTCACCGGACCCCCAAAATACGGATGGATAACACACCAGATACCACTCTGTGGAAAACGTGAATGTCAGTCAAAACGACTCCCCTCCTTGTTGCATGAGACCAAACAGAAAGAATCCCCTCCATGAGGAACAGGACGTCTCCCTTCGTGAGGATGAGCGACAATGGAGAATGGCGAGTGGGAGAGTGCGGGAGTGTGCCCCTGCAGTCGTGGTGAGAGTGGAATAATGGGCGTAGTCGTTTCTTTTGCCCAACGTGAGGTTCGATTTGCTGGTGGAGTGTGTGTGTGGGCAAGGACTGACAATCCTGCCACACTCCACTCCCCAGCAATAACTGCCTCAACTACTCGGCAAAACATTTAAGGTGGTAGTTGGATGAGACAAGGGAAGGTGAGTGAAAAGGGTGGTGACACATGGCTTTTCCCCCAATGGGCTGGTTGGGTTTATTTAATTAAAATGCACATTTACATGATGACAAAACTTAATATATGTCGTATACTACGATAGACCATCGGCGACGATTCCGTTCGCCGAAACATAACACAACTAAATTGATGGTGGGGCTTTTGCCTTTAGCTCCACACCACGATTCATTACAATATATACATCATGTACATTTAATGCAACGGGGTCAAAACCGGGGTGTTACATTCCCCTCCCCCTTCAATAGCACTGTCCTCCGTACTTTACAAAATTTGAACAAAATGCTACACTGGTACCGCCTCAGTGTTCCGCAGAATTGAACAAAAATGGATGTGCCAATCGCATGGCATCCTCCAGCTCCCATGTAGCCTCTTCAGGTCCGTAGTGCTCCCATTGCACCTTTACCTGACCTATGGCCCAGTTCCGGAGCATTGTGACCTTCCTGTCGAGGATGCGTATTGGCTCGATTTGGAACTCTCCCTTAGATTCCACCTGAATCACATCCCAATTTATCACATGGTTAGGATCATGCACATATTTCTTAAGCAAAGAAACATGAAAAACATTATGAGCTCTAGCACTAGCAAGCAATGCAAGTCTATATGCAACTGGCCCTATTCTTTCAAGCACTTCAAACGACCCAAAATATCTTGGTGACAGCTTGGCACAACTTCCAAGCTTCAAGGAACTCTTCCTTGCCCTCACTCTGAGGTAAACATGATCCCCAACACTGAACTCCCTGTTCACCCTATGCTTGTCTGCATAGCTTTTCTGTTTGTCCTGTGCTGATTTCAGATTCTGCCTGATCTTTACCTCTTGCTCCATTTCCTTGAGCAATTCTGGTCCAAGCACAATCATGTTCACTAAATTATCCCAAGTCACTGGTGTCCTACATCTTCTTCCATACAAAGCTTCATATGGACTCATCCCCAAGGATGCCTGTTGTCTATTGTTGTAAGCAAACTCTACCGAGTGTAAGTAGCCTTCCCACTTGGTTGGTTTGTCCATCACGTACATGCGAAGCATGTCTTCAAGCACTTGATTAACTCTCTCAGTCTGTCCATTTGTCTGAGGATGGTATGCAGTGCTAAAGTTTAGCTTTGTACCCAAATCTGCAAACAACCCCTTCCAAAAATTGGAAGTGAACTTGACATCTCTGTCAAAGACTATTGCCTTGGGCAATCCATGCAATTTGAAAATCTCCTTCATGAAGATCTTTGCAATGTCATTAGTCTTATGCGTAGACTTAACCGGCATAAAATGTGCTGCCTTAGTCAACTTGTCCACCACAACCATGATGGAATCATGTTGTCTCCAAGTCATCAGCAATCCTGTGATAAAATCCATGGAAATAATTTCCCATTTCCATTCTGGAACTGGCAAAGGCTGCAACAAACCCGTTGGATGTTGATGCTCAACCGTTACCTGCTGGCTTCATGCACCTTGAAATGTATTCAGCCATATCCTTTTTCATTCTTGGCCAAAACTACTGCTTTCTGGTTGTAGCAATTGTCTTCTGGTATCCTGGGTGACTAGAATACGGAGCTTGATGGATATCATTATAACAACTCTCCTCAAATCTACTACATTGGGAATATAAATTCTGCCTTTATAAGTAAGAAGCCCATCTTCTTCCAATTTATATCCCTCATACCTCTTCTCTAGACTTTGCTGCTGCAATTTGTCTTTTACCTGCTCATACCATTCATTTCCAGCAGTATGATTAACAATTTGCTGCCTCAAATCTGATTGGCAAATATAAAGATATGCCACATGCATTTCCTGCACCTTCCTGCTAAGTGCATCGGCTACCTTATTCTCTTTTCCCTTTATGTGCTTGATTTCAAAATCAAACTCACATAAAAATTCCAGTCATCTTGTTTGCCTAGCATTCAGAGTAGGCTGATCAAATAGATACTTCAAACCACAATGGTCTGTCCTGAGTTCAAATCTTCTACCCATCAAGTAATGCCTCCACATCTTGAGAGCATGTACTATGGCTGCAAGCTCTAGATCATGAGTGGCATAGTTCTTCTCATGCTCCTTCAGCTTTCTCGACTCATAACATATCACGTGGTTGTCTTGCATAAGGACTCCTCCAAGCCCTTGTCCGCATGCATCGGTACACACCACAAAATCTTTCTTTGGATCTGCAACTTTCAATACTGGTGCACTGGTGAGAAGATTCTTCAACAATTGGAAGCTTTCTTCACACCTCGATGTCCATTCGAACTTTATCCCCTTCTTTTGCAAAGAAGTGATGGCATGTGCAACTCTGGAAAATCCTTCAATGAATCTCCTGTAGTATCCTGCAAGTCCAATAAAAGATCTTACATCTGTCACATTCCTTGGAGTACGCCAATTCATAATGGCTTCAATCTTTTCAGGGTCCACAGATATACCCTCCTCTGAGATAATGTGACCCAAATACTGAATTCTATCTCTATAGAAGTCACACTTGCTCAGCTTTGCATACAACTGATGCTCCCTGAGCAATTGCAATGTCAATCTCAAATGCTCTTCATGTTCTTCCTCATTCTTAGAATAAACAAGAATGTCATCAAGAAAAACAAGAACAAACTTGTCCAAATATCTGCTGAAGACACTGTTCATAAGGCACATAAATGTAGCTGATGCATTTGTGAGACCAAATGGTACAACTACAAACTCATAATGTCCATACCTTGTCCTGAAGGCGGTCTTATGAATGTCTTCATCCTTGATTCTCACCTGATGGTAACCAGAACTCAAGTCAATCTTGGAAAATACCTTTGCTCTTCTCATTTGATCAAAGAGGTCATCAATCCTAGGCAAAGGATATTTATTCTTCACAGTAACCTTGTTCAATTGTCTGTAATCAATACATAACCTGAGTGTACCATCTTTCTTCTTTACATACAGAACTGGTGCTCCCCAAGGAGACACACTCGGTCAGATATACTTCTTTTCCAACAACTCTTGCAGATGCATTTTCAACTCTAGCATCTCCGATGTACTTATCCTGTAGGGTGTCTTGGACACTGGTGTTGTTCCTGGCACAAGTTCAATTGTGAAATCAATGTCCCTATTTGGAGGAAGCCCTGGAATCTCGTCAGGGAACACATCCTTGAATTCCTGTAACACTTGATAGTCCTCCAACCTAGGAGTTTCATCTCCTGATGCCTCCAAAATATGAGCTGCATACAACTGGCAACCTTTCCTACAGAACTTCTTCAACTGCATTGCTGAAACTTGCCTTACTGAAATCACCTTTGGAATACCTTTCACAACTACTGGGTTCCCTTCTTCATCCATGCATTCAAAAGTCTTGTTATAACAGTCAAGCTTCACCCTGTGAGCTTCTAACCAATCCATTCCAATGAGAACATCATAGGAACCAAGCGGTAGAACATTCAGATCTACACAAGTGATCAACCCATCCATGACCAATGGACATTTCTCTACCACTTCACTGATCTTTCTCTTAGTCCCAGTGGCTAGCTGAACTAACCAAGATTTTCTATGTTTCACTTTCTTAAAAGCACAAATCTCCACTACTCTAAGAGTAATGTAACTATGAGTAGAACCAGGATCAATCAAAATAGAAATAGATTGTTCAACAATCTTACCTGCAACTTCAACCACAGTTGACAGGTGATCTGCCTGGCGATCCTCCAATGCTGCATAAATTCTAGGGACCGCCTTTGCTACTTGACCCGCTGTTTTTGCTTCTTGAATGTTATAAGCTGGTCTTGCACTCTCATTCTCGAGTGGACAAGTTCTGCGCATGTGGGGTCCTCCACATCTCCAACATTGAAGTGGTCCTGTATTCTGTTGTGGATCCTTAGGCTTTTCTCCTGTCACTCCAACTGGCTTACTCGCAGTTTGGGATGGCTGCTTCTGCTGATTTCTGAAGTTAGAAGGTTTAAAACCCTTCTTTCTTTGGTTAAACTTCTCATTCTTCTTGTCCTTCCATGCCTTATGGTAATCAGGTTTGCTTTTGCTTTGCTCATAGCAATACTTAGCCTTCCTTATTGCTTCTTCAAGAGTTCTAGGTTCGTAAAACTCAATTCTGTCTTTATAAGACTGAGGCAATCCACTCAGAAACCGCTAGACCTTCACTTTTTCATCTTTGATGTACCTGACATACCTCAATAGTTCCAAGAATTTATTTGCATACTCTTCTATGGTCTGCTGTCCCAATCTCAGCTCATGGAATTCCTTAATCTTGTCATCATAATACCTGTCAGAGAGGTATTTATGCTTGAAATACTTCTTGAACTGTTTCCACTTAAGTCTCCTTTCGTTGATCCTCTTTACTTGCTTGAAGTGTTCCCACCAAATGGATGCTCTTCCATTCAGATTGAATATGGCAACTCTTGCCTTCATGTTTCCCGAATAATCCTGAACTTGAAAGTACTTCTTTATCCCAAGAAGCCAAGCTTCAGCCTCTTGTCCAGTCTTTACCTCACCATCAAATGTAGGAGGTTTAACTTTCTTAAATTCATCCCGAGAGCGATCCCTATGGTGTCTCTTTCTTTTTCTTTTACGAGAAGATGAACTTGAATCCCCGCTGGATTCTTTAGAGTCAGATGATCCACTCGAAGTCCTTCTCCTTCTCCTAGTACTGCTTTTACTACCTTCTGGTCTTGTTGTACCCTGTCCAAAGTCTATCTTTCTTTGCAAGTCTGTCAAACTCTGCAACATGGCAACATTCAACTGATGCTGCTCTTCTTGGGCTTTAATCAAGCTTCTCATGGTGGCTACAACCAGTGTTACAAATATCGTGCTGGCGAATATATCGCCAAGGGTCCAAAAAGAAATTATCGGATTTATCGGCAAAAATGTCGGCAAACATCGGCAATATATCGGCAAAATAAAAAATACAAAAATATTAAAAACTACATAAAAGAAAAAAATCACAATATATTTGAAAAAATCGCCAAATATCGCCAAAAATCGGCAAATATCGTGATAAAATCGGCAAATATCACGATAAAATCGAGAAAAATCGCCCAAAAAAATCGGGAAAATATCGGGGCGATATATTGCCGATATATCACCAGTGAGTTAACATCGCGATATATCGCGCGATATTGCCGATATATCGGCGATATTTGTAACACTGGCTACAACATCTGACGGTGTCTCTTGGAATCTCCTTCCATTAGACTCTGTCATTATTTCCATTACGGACATTTTCTCCCATGGCATCTCTCACACGCTCGTAAGAATCTCGAGCATCATATCCATCATGGGTTCTCATAGCTGAACCACCACTTGCCTTACCACACTGCTCTACCTGGAATACTACTCTTGAAGGTGACTACGATTCTGCAACGTGTAAGTAGCACAAAACTGTTAGATACATACCTTGATAAAAACAGAACTATTTACCTTCTAGAAAATCATAAAATAATCATTTTGCTAAAACACAAAATCTTTCTCCTTGTCAGTCCTATAATTCACTGACAATCTGCTGAAAACCCGTTGAAAAACAGTTGAGAAACTGCTTGAAAAATCTACTAGAAAAACCCAAATTTCCTTGTATAGAATCGGGTCTCATCCCAACTAACATCCCGGCGTTACGGCAAAAAACCACTAGCTTCTTTCAATATCCATCGGCGGTTTGTTCATCTACTTTTCTCCGGCATGTCGGGTCCGTAGTCGTCTAGGCTTCCGATCTTTATCGGCGATCGGATCCACTAAGCACTATCGCGTCAGCAATCGGATCCTCTACTCATCGGGCGGCTAGTTCCATGGGCAGCCGCAACAGCGGCCAACGAACTCTCTACGTTTTCCTCGGCCATAACCCTGTCAACGGTCAGAGCAACTAGCAACTGTGGCGTCGGACGATTAGTCCCATAGACGTCCGCAACGACAGTCAACAAGTCCACACAACAGTCGCGGTCCACAAACCCGTCGGCGGATCGGAGCAATTGACCACTATGTTTTGGCGATCCGAAACTGAACAGGTCCGCTGTGTCAGCGACCCAAACCACTAAAATTATCCGACATTGCGGCGATCCAGACAGCAATTTACCTCCAATGTGTCGACGATCGGATGGTTAGTCTCTTAGGCGGCCGCAACGGCGGGTTCACCAACCGTTAACTTTTTCCGATCGGTGGTCGGAACATTTGTCCGTCCGAAGGATAGTCCACTAAACAGCCGCAACGGCAGACGCACGAACAACTAAACTTTCTGCTGACGTCCATCGACAGTCTCATCAACTAACTTCCGTCGATCGCGGATGGGTTCAACACTTGGACAAATTTCGAAAACTTTCTTCTTCTTCCCGCGGACCATAACATCTGTCGGTGGTTTGAACTCCTAATCATCAGAGTGCTAGTCCACACGGCAGCCACAACAGCGGACTGACAAACAGCTAAATTCTTTCGCGGTGTCGGCAAACCCAACAACTATTTTCCGCCGACGGCATCGACGGTCTAAACAACTAAATTTTGCCGACGCTGAAAGTCAATATCGGGTGTTTCTTCAACTACATCGAGCCGGCGTTTCGGCGGTCTTCGGCTAATCTTCACCAAAACTGCGGCTCCCACATCCACTAAGTTCCGCCGACGGCCGACGAACACTTAAAAAAAATTTCCTCCGGTTCCGCGTCGGCTACGCGATCAGCTAATTCTTGCCGATGCATCTGCTCAGACGTCTTTTAATCTTCGCCGATCATATCGACTAAGCTTCGCCGACAGCCGAGTCTGTATCGGACGGCCTTTCAACTCGTTGTCCGTTGCATCGAAAAGGCTTCCCACTAAGTCTTTCGATGCGTCGACGGTCTGTCACTTAGAAAAAATTTCTACCATTCACAGATTTCTTCCTGCTGTGCTCTGGCAACCAGCCTCTGCTAACTGGTTCTTCATGGCCCATAGAGGCCCACGCTGCAACCTGGCTCTGATACCACATTGTAATGTCCCCGACCCTCCGACCGTCGAAGAGGACGCTACCATACACCAAACATCCAGGCAACTAGCCCCATGAACATGTACATACATATAAAAACCTGAATGCTTGAACATACTACATACTAAGATGCATAATCATTCATACACACAGCAGAAGCAAAACATACAATTCAGCATTCAACATGTCCATCATAATTCAATAACAGTAAATACGATTGCAAAACAGATTAGTCAAGAATACTTATCTTATAAGAACTGTCCCGCAACCAGCTACGTCGCTGCAACGTTCCACCCAACCATAGGCCAGCGTGCTCCTTAATCTCTCAGCAACGCTTCCACCCCCGAGCCGGGCATGATTCCCCCAACGAATAAGGAACTAGTAGGCTTACACATAGCCAAGAATAATAAAACAGCCAAACCAACACAGTTGGGTTTCTCAGGCAAACAACGGATCAGCCAAGCCAACATAATTGGGTTTATTAGGCCATCCAAGAGCTGGGAAAGGCTAAATGCTAAGCTGTTGAGCTCATTATGGAGCTAGGGACACCTACACCAGAACTAGCCTGACTTCTAAGACACCCACACACACCCAACACAAGGAATCAGTCCCTTCTCTGCTACACAATCCCTCGGTCCCTGACTTCCCTTCCAGTGCTATCCAAGGGTTGTGGAGAAAAACGTCAGCCCTCTAGCTCTGTCTATGTGATTCCCAAACACACCAGGTTTATCAAGCAAACCAAGCCCTCTTCCTTACTCCAACACAGTCCGAAGACCAACCACTGCATACACACAGTCAAACAAGCGGTTCACGGCTTGGACAGGGAAAACAATTCTTGAGTCGTTCTTGGCCAAAACGACTCCAAAACAACCTACAGCAGCCCCAATCGTGACAGCAAACACAGCCAACCAAAAGGTATGGAGACAATATCCCGTTCTCAACAATGAAGCCACAAAAACTTACACAGTCGGCAATGGAGGAAGTAAAACAGACTTCCAACCTATGCGTGGGGGAAATTTTCACCAGACCCCCAAAATACGGATGGATAACACACCAGATACCACTCTGTGGAAAACATGAATGTCAGTCAGAACGACTCCCCTCCTTGCTGCGTGAGACCAAACAGAAAGAATCCCCTCCGTGAGGAACAGGACGTCTCCCTTCATGAGGATGAGCGACAATGGAGAATGGTGAGTGGGAAAGTGCGGGAGTGTGCCCCTGCAATCGTGGTGAGAGTGGAATAATGGGCGTAGTCGTTTCTTTTGCCCAACGTGAGGTTCGATTTGCTGGTGGAGTGTGCGTGTGGACAAGGACTGACAATCCTGCCACACTCCACTCCCCAGCAATAACTGCCTCAACTACTCAACAGAACATTTAAGGTGGTAGTTGGATGAGACAAGGGAAGGTGAGTGAAAAGGGTGGTGACACATGGCTTTTCCCCCAATGGGCTCAAGGTTTAACATTCCCCCTCCTTATCCTTAGGAAAATCATGCCCTTTTCAATATGGTTGCAGTGAACATAGCTGGTTGGGTTTATTTAATTAAAATGCACATTTACATGATGACAAAACTTAATATATGCCGTATACTACGATAGACCATTGGCAACGATTCCGTTCGCCGAAACATAACACAACTAAATCGATGGTGGGGTTTTTGCCTTTAGCTCCACACCACGATTCATTACAATATCTACATCATGTACATTTAATGCAACGGGGTCAAAACCGGTGTGTTACAAACAACAGGGTCAAAATGAACACAAACAAAGGAGTTATAATTTCATAAGCAAAAGAACACGAAATCTACAACCTAAGTAGAAAACAAGAAGATTTATCCAACAAGACGATCAACAATCACCTCCGATGAAAATAGATCTCGGATAGACAACATTCACAAACAATGCCACATTTTTTCTTTGCAAGTACTAAAATAAAGGATCAAAAGATGACATTACAAGCAAAAAATTAGACGTAAGCCTTGTCTTCAATAAATCTTTGAGGACAAAGCTTCCCATAAGGGGAAAGCAATGTAATGAACAAAATAAATAATAAATAAGCAGTAATAAAAATATCAATAAATTAATTAAATAATTAAAAGGCAAATGAAGAGGCACCTTATGGAAGGTGGCGTCTCATCACCAAGGCAAACCCTTGCATGGGTATTTATACAAGCATCATTTTTTCATTGTAAATCATCTATTATCTTATCAATCATATATTTTATTATTCATGGATTATTGTAATATGGCTTATCTACGCTGATCATTTTTGTAAGAAACGAAGTTTCTTTGTTTCACTTTAAATACTAGACTCAAAAATGTAAATGATATTAGAAAATAGGAATTTTGTACCTGTAGTAATAGTTAATCACTGCTCCCACTTCATCAATACTGTATCGAGGGAAATCATAACGAACATTTATGGGCGTATCAGGCAACTGTTTACGAAGCTTTCCCACTGCAGTTGAGTGAGAATATGCAGTCACCATCATGTCATTATGTAACATTGTTCGATATGCCTTAACCTGTAAACAAGCAATACAAACAACTCCAGTTATTTATAAAACTTTATTGCAATTTACTGTAAGAGTATGTAAGTCAAACAACCTCATATAAATCAATAGACCATTTTCCCACCTCTTATACAATTAAGCAGCCTAATTAAAAAAGAAATGCATTAAGAAAAAAACAAAAAAGATAAATAATGATACTCATGAAAATGCCAACATGATTTAGTATAACCAATATTCTTAGAATCGGACTGGTGATCGAACCGGCAGAGCCCAAAATGTGAACTGGACCGGAAACCAAACCGAAACCGAAAAAGAAAACCGGTCAACTAAAAAATATGTAAAATATTCATATTTTGTAAAAAAACATATATATTCATGTGCATACATATGAATCCAAACCATTAATACACAAATATGCAAAGTTTCTCATAAATATAGCAAGTACAAGTGCAATAACCAAAAAAACACTGAGAGCAATACATCTCTGAAGTTCTAAACCAAAATACATTAACAAAGAGGCTCTAAATAGCCCCTACAGTCCAAAAAATAAGCATAGCACTAATGAATAACTATAAACTGATCATGTGGCTAATGGCACTCGCCTACTAGGTAGAATCATCCTCATCCTCGACCGAAGTGGGATTATGATCCCCACTTTATTCCCCTAGCCTTGAAGGTAGAACTTTTTGGAAGTGGGTAAGATCAATCAACATATTCTATGACTCAAAATAATGGAGATATATGTGACATATATAAGGTCCATCTATTTGCAATTGTTAAAGTAGAACTTAGCTTTATCTAATGGTCAATTAGATATTAGACTTGGACTTTAATGACGTCACTTCCGAATTTATATTATTTTGTCTCTTTGTGCTTTTATGCTTTATGTCACTTTATTGTATTTCTCAATCTATCCCATAGTCATAAAGTGGATTGACTCAACATCATTTTAACACTATATAAGAAAGTTTTTGCTTTCTCATTTTTGCGATACATCACGACAACTCTTTTGAGTTATTTCTTGGTTTCATTGTGCTCGATTTTCATGAGATGGTATCAAAGTTTAGCTAGAGCCTCAGAGACGTGGAGAGCATGAAGAACTAGAGACTGTCAGCGATATCGAAGGATCGCTAGTGTAGCACATCAAAAAAAATTGATCTATATGGCCCTATTTGGCAGTTTGTTAGCAAATCCAGGGAAACATTTACCGTTGTCGTGCTATTTTTTTTTTGCAAATCTGAGATTTTTGAGTTGTTTGAGAGAACATCTATAAAGATTTGAGTATTTTTTTGTTGTTTGAGGGTAGATCTATGGTTTATTGGGCTTATTTTTTAGCAGATTCATCAAAACCTGCATGTTTTAGAGTTGTTTGTGGCCAGGATTGTCAAAAATATTCGTGTTGATCAATGATACATGGTTGCTACAATGATTTAGAGATGGCTTTTAGGGGTCTTTCCAGATATTTTTCAATGTTTTACTCTATGTATTTTTTAGTGCACTTCTGACTTATCATTATGGCCTCCTTAACCAACATCAAGGTGGAAGAGAGCTAGAGGTTCTCTGGAAAGAATTACAATACATGGAAGCAACATATGTTGGCCATTTTGTTGACTTTGTGGAAGGTGGTTTTTGTTGAATTTTTGTAGCATTGGACAAGTACCTCCACGGGTTCTGGGTGTAACAGGTGGAATTCATCATTAACGACTCGCAGACTTAGGAGACTCACTTTAGTAAAGTGAACTATTAAAGTGAATGTACTTTTGTAATTACTTTATGTAAAGTGATCTACAGAGCCCATGTTATTGGCCCAAGGTATTTGCATATTGTAATTTTATAAAAGGCAACCTAAGTGAGAGGAGGTGCTACAATAGTCACACATAGTGAGTGGGATCTCATTGATTGGTTGAAGATGGACTTTCTGCCAACCATGCAAGTGCAGGAGCAAGGTCAGGGGAAAGGAGCAAGGGGCAGCCGAGGGTTATGAAATATTTAAGTGCGGGCATGAAGTCACAGGTGGCGGAATTTACGGGAGAGATTACCTGCGTGAAATCTAGCGATCTTTTTCGAAAATGTTCGAGGTGCTGTGAAAATCGGCGAATTTCAAATTTGAAGGCAAAAAATCGCCGAATCCGGTGACTTAGGTTCTAGTGTGAAGGCAGCAGCTGGGGGCGCACTTCCCAAGAGCAGCAGTTGCAACTGCTTGCATATCTAGGGCTTTGGCCCGTCAGGTTCTCTATTTGTTTCTCTAACTCGGATTGTACTCTCTTCTATTCTATTTGCTTACGGCTCGAGAAAGAAGAAAGCCCATAGATGTTGGTTTTCCCCATTGGGGTTTCCAGGGTAAAATTCTTGGTCAAATTGTGTGATTTCCATTGTTGTTTAGAATTTGTAAAAGATTTCATATGTTCTTGATTATCATGTTTATATGCTTATCTATGATTTGAAAACAAGTTATATTTGCATTGGGGTTAGTGATATGTACAGTCAAGTTGAGATCTAGATTTCTAGAGCGAGTGGAGACCTTTGGAAAATTTACATCAGTGACAGAGGTCAAGGATCAAAAGACTTCGAAGAGGAAGTTAGCCCCTTCCAGTTTTGCAAGGAAACCTAGTTGGTACAAGATGACATTGATGGATGCTCAGCAGCAGGAGACAACTCCTAGGAGCATAGTGAGGGAGAACAAGCCTTGGACGAAGTTTTCAAACTTCTTGGCACTAATGTGCAGCTTATGTAGAGTCATCGATCCTGTGTCTTCCAATAAACAGGAAGCAACTAACCAACAGGGTTGGAGGAATGCCTGTGTGCTGGATGATGTGAGAGACAGTGCGCCAAGGCCAGAGGGAGACCCAATTACAGGTGGCTCTCAAAGAAGTACCTTCCTCGCTGAGTGTTGATTTTTTAGAGCATCGGTCGGGTACTTCCTCAGGTTATGTGTCTAACAGGAAGAAGTCATCATTAATGAATCTCAAACTTAGGAGATTCACTTAAGTAAAGTGAATCTACTTTTGTAATTACTTTATGTAAAGTTATCTAGAGGGCCCATGGTATTTCACATCCCATGGTATTGCCCCAAGGTATTTGCATATTGAAATATTACAAAAGGCAGCCTAGGTGAGAGGACGTGACACAACAGCCACACAAAGTGAGCAAGATCTCATTGATTGGTTGAAGACAGACTTCCAGCCAAGTGTGCAGGGGCAAGGTAAGAGAAAAGGAGCAAGGGGCAGTCGAGGGTTAGCAACCAGCAAGAAAGGACTGATATTGAGGTTTGAAGTCTAGTATTTTGTCATTGTAATTCCTCGGCGGGCCATTTTCCTGGGACAAGAGCCCGAGACTTTTATGGTTAATAAAAATCAATTGTTTGCTGGGTTTTTTTCCCCAGTTGGGGTTTTTCAGGATAAATCTATATCAAATGTGAATGTGATTTACTTTGTTTTTCCGCTGAGTAATTACTTAGGATCTCAGTGTATTTTCAGTTAATAATTGCAATAAATTATTAGTGACCATAATTCAGATCTGGGCTCAGGACTGATCTTGAGGTTTGAAGTCTAGTATTATGTCATTGTAATTCCTCAGTGGGCTATTTTCCTAGGACAAGAGCCCAAGACTTTTATGGTTAATAAAAATTAATTGTTTGCTGGGTTTTTTTCCCCAGTTGGGGTTTTCCAGGATAAATCTATGTCAAATGTGAATGTGATTTCCTGTGTTTTTCCGCTGAGCAATTAGTTAAGATCTCAATGTATTTTCAATTAATAATTGCAATAAATTATTAGTGGCCGTAATTCAGATCTGAGCTCAGAAAACTAACAGTTTTCAAATGTGTTATTGTATAATATTTACTTGGGTCTTATTATCATTAACATAATAAAAATAATAATATATTGTATTATTATTATTACTACTATATACTTTAGGGTACAAGTGATCGGTCACAACCATTTATGTATTGTACAATATAAATGGATTATAACATATCTCCCATTATGTTGGATATCACTTACGGAATATTGGGCTGAATGTTATATTACTATATTTTCCTTTGAGCATTGCCATAAAACCTCACATGGTATCAGATCCAAAATGGGCCTAACGTTTTTACAAGGGACTCTGGATCTTGGACTCTATTGACATAAATACAACCTTTTGATGATATTTATAAGAGGAATGATGATCCTCCTGTGCTGTACAGGTTGGGATATAAATACATAGGTGCCGCATACTCAGAGCAGAGTCATACTTTTGCTCGAACAACCTTCCCTATCATCAATAGCCCTGGCATCATCTGCATCCTATGGTGTAACAATGGAAAGCCATAAGAAAATGTTCATACCATTTAAAAATCTTCAACATTCAGTGTTCTATTTTAGGCTTAGTTCCTTTCCAAACAACAATTCTATAGTTTTGGATGATGTGAACATTTTTAGGTCAAAGTATGGTGCAATTACTTAGAATAATCATTGAAGCCTTCCTCCTATATATAACAATAGTGCAATTTTCTGCACATACAATACAATTTTCATAAATACTTGTAACCATTACAAAACAACAATAGCAAGAAGCCCTCGTCGTGAAGTTAAAACTCATTCTTACTTGAGAAATACTATCTTCCATGTATCACACACCAAAGTGAACCATACAATGATAGAACTATGTTGCACTAGCACGTGTTAACATCCCAGCAAATGATACAATGATAAAATGTGTTTTGGCTAATTATAAGCAGTATCCCAGCATAGATGTTTCACAAGCGTTCAGCATCCCTGCAGAGAGGTTTCGCTACATTTTCTATAATAGGATATCTGATTAAGCATACTTTTGGGACCATATTTTCTTACCTTCAATTCTACACAATATCAAAATAGGAATACATGTCAAGGCAAACACACCTTAATAAGATCCCGAGCATATTATTGTTAAGAAGGTCTGATGTACTGTGAATATATAATTCCAGGAAGACAAGGGGTGGATGGTATTCTCTGAGTCTAAATAATGATATAAAAAATGCTAAATGGTAAAAATGTTTGGCAGGGTATACTATGTGTGGTTTGCTAATATCATGTCCACTAACTTAGACAAGCTGAGGTATGTGGATTTAACATCTGTCACATTTATCAGAGACAGTTATTTCTTGCTGTAAGGAAGGAACAACATTAAGAACAAACAGTACATGAGATAAATAGCCAGAGTATTGCCCCATAATATGTTAAAAAAATTGATTACAACGACACAATTACCAATCACTATGGCTGGACATGAGTTGGGCAGCCCATCCACTAGTAGTAGCATGTCTGATAGGGCAAAAACTATCCTGACATTGAAAATGCTAAAACTATGCATTCTCTGATCATGAGGTAGCTGCCAAGTATTCAAGTATTTATATATCTGGTTAAGCATAAATGTTCTAGAATGTGGTTTCTTTACAACAATGATGACAATAACACTGATGGTGATGAGATTAGTTGCAAGGCTGAGAATCCATCACAATAATACTCTGTAATATGACATATCAGGTTTTCTAACAACGACTATCATGAATCAATAGTCATTCATCCATCAGAGTGAATCTTAAATAGACAACAGAACTACCCAAAGTGAACAGAGATTTGGAGATTGATTTCAAACATTCCTTAAGGCAATAAGAATAAGTGTCAAGAGAAGGTAGAATTTGACGCATTGTCATATCATCATATATGAGACATCTATGTCAGCAATGGACTAAGGGCTTCCCTCAATACGATCAGAAAATAAACCATAACTCTCAACTATCCCATAGTTGTGACGTGGTATTGTAAGCTCCATAGAGGTGAAAGATTTGGACAGCAATAATAATGGAGCAATAAAACGATTTAACAATAATTCATACACCAGCTAAAAATGCTTCATTAACCAAGCACATATTGTTAAAATCTGAACTTAAACTCAGCTACAGATACCCTAAACATTTAGCATTTTTCTGATCTCAGTCTTCAACAGTCATATACAATAAATGCAAATCACATGTACACTTCCCAATGAACTGTAAGCTGAAACACAGTAGCTAAGCACACATTTGCAGCAGAAAAAGAAATGAACAGCAGACAGTCAAACAAATTTGACACAGTAAAGTTGGTCAATGACCCTGAATAAACCTCCTAAGGGGAAAACCAGCCAAGAGAGAGATCTTTATTTGTTCATGAAGGAAAAATACCCAGTTACAACAGTCAAAATCATCATAAATTTCATACTTATCTCAAGTACCAGCTTCCCCAACACCTTGAAAACAGTGCGAATTCTCTAAAAGTATGTGCCCATGAAACCATACAGCCTGTATGGCCCACTCTACAGCAGCCTCCTACTTCTCTGCACTTGGATTTTCAGTGTAGATGACTGTACTGTACAGTCACAATCAGACCCAGCTGAAACAGAAAATCACTTCAAAAACAAACCCAATCTGTCGCCTTGTTTTCCGTGCTTCTCCTTCACTATTCAGCAGTACAGACTCCTTTAATAGCAACTGTACAAACATAAATAAAGGCTGATCCAATCTATGAATGTATGCCCACGCTTCCTTCACAAAACTGTGCCTTCCTTCACTGCTGTACAGACCAGCATTAATTGCTGTTAATTTGCCTTGGGATACATGCCACAAAATGCTCTTGGGAAGTGCGCCCATCTCAGCTACTCGTTTTTTCTAAGTCACAGGACACAGCCAAAATGGCCCCGTGTCCTGTATTTTACGTGTCAGACACGAAACGGGCCCTAATACGTGCCGGACACGAAATTTTTCATGTCCAAAAATCGGGACACGATCTGGCACATGTCGGACACGTGCCCTGAGCGTGTCCCGATTTTTGGACACGTGTCCCATAAAAACTACCTTCACGCATATAGAAATCGCGTTTTTACCCTTTTCTGCCCATCGTTCCTGGCGATTTCGGAGAGGTTTATGTCGTGACTCCGTGCGGTATCGTGCAAGAGGTGTGAGAGCTATACCATATCGTGCAGGAGGAGATATCATGGAGGAGGGGAAGCCAAGTCCAGTTTGTGAGGGTGCCCACTGCCCACGGATGTGTTGAAGCCGTGCACACAGCAGCTACAGGAGCCCGAGCCCAAGCCACGCACACAGCAGCTGACGCCCTGTGTAGCCTGTAGGTTATCACAGCAGCTTTGCCGATGCCCTGTGTAGCCCGTAGGTTATCACCTAGACGGTAGGGTATTTACTATTAAGTTCTATTATTAAAGTTTTAAGTTTTAACTTAATGTATTTTAATTTTAGTATTTTATATTTTTACAGATAGAAGTTAGAACTTAAAGACTACCCATGGGCCAGGCATTATCATCGCAGCAGGAAAGGGATGGAAACAGCACCAGTCAAGGAAGCCAATCACAGCTACATTCACCCAAGAAGGTCAGTCGCTCTAGGCTCACTGAGGAAACTTGAAAGCAGATCTGTGGATTTATTTTAATTTTTTGTTGTAACTTGTAAATTTGCAATTGCAACCAGTATTAATTTTAATTTTTAACATACAGTATTAAATTATTATTAATTAATTATATTAATAGCAAATACAGTAAAGCCAAAAAAGTTTGTAATTAGTAAATTAAAATTAGAGTTACTAAATTACTAAACTAGTATACTCAAAATTGTAAATTTGTAAGTTTGTAATTGTAACTTGTTTCAGTTTTAATTTTTTAAACTTTTATGATTCAATTTTGAATTAAGTTTTCTCATTTCTCTGTTTCAGGCAGCGTTCGGATTTTCATTTCTCCTTTCAGTTTGTGAAGGAAAGAATGGCTCAATCTTCCAAGGCAGCAGGCAGAGGTCAAACTCAAAGAAAGAGCATAAATGTACCTCTTGGTTCCTCTACTGGTGTCAGTGCTCCAAGTGTTTCAAGTGAAGTTTTGGGAGCTGCTAGGCCCTCAGGGCCCTCACAAAACCTTGCTGCTGTAGCAAAACAACAAGCACAGGAAAAAAATACCCCCAATGGAAGTCTGTAACAAAGAAAGATGAGCCTGGATCAAAGAGGGTTGGGGGATGAAATGTTCATTGGTCTTGCAATTTCTGCAATGGTGAGTTCAAGCGCACTTATTTCAGAGTTAAAGGCCATTTGTTGGCCCTTCCTTGTGGACTTGGACCATGTAGAGGCATCACTGCCAGACAAAAAAGGCAGTTGGAAAAGGAGGATGCAGTTGGGTCGGGGAATGTGGCAGCAGCAAGCAAACAAATGTCATAAAGTGATGATCCTTTTCCATTCCTAAGGAATACATCTAACAAGTTTGGGAGTGGGGATGAAATTCAGCCAACAAAAAAAAGGGCAGCCCAAAATTATGGTCCAATGGACAAAATTTATCAGAAAGAGACTTGAAATGAGGTAGATCTTAGCGTTGCATTGCATTTCTATCTCAACTTCATATCATTCAATGTTGCACGGTCACCTTTGTTTATTGAGATGTGTCAAGCTTTAGTTGAAAAGGCTCCAAGAGGGTACGTGCCTCCAAGCTCACAGAAGCTTAGAACCACATTGTTGGTTAAGGCAAAGAAGGAGGTGGACAAAATCCTACTACCTATCAAAAAATCATGGATTTCATCCGGTGTTAGTATTGTTTCTGATGGATGGACAGATACAGCATGCCACCCACTCATTAATTTCATGGTGTCTTCCCATAATGGACCGGTCTTCTTGAAGCGGTGGATGCTCTCGGAAAATACAAGGCTGCACAATATATGGGTGAGCTGTTAATTAAAGTTATTGAAGAAGTAGGTGTTGATAGTTGTGTGCAAATCATCACTGATAATGCACATGTTTGTAAAGCTGCTGGCATGATTGTGGAAACTAAGTATCCACAAATATTTTGGACACCGTGCATTGTTCATTCCTTGAATTTAGCAATTAAATCTATTGCTGCAAAGGTGACATGGATTGGCAATGTTATTGAGGATGCACGTTATATCCGCATTTTTATAACAAAACCATACCAATGCCCTCACAATATATAAAGAGTACACACATTTATAATTGGTGAAGGTTGTGGATACTCGTTTTGCTTCCTCATTCATCATGCTTAAGAGGTTGAGGGAGGTCAACGCTGCTCTTGGGGCCATGGTTATTTCAGATCTTTGGTCTTTTGGGAGAAAGACGGATCAACTTGCTTCAAAAAAAGTAAAGGAAACAGTGTTAGATGATGTTTGGTGGGAGAAGGTAAATCTTGTCATTAATATCATGGAGCCTATTATTTCCTTGTTGCGGTTTGCAGACACGGACCAACCCATCTTAGGAGATGTTTATGAGAGGTGGGATTCCATGATTGAGTCTGTGAAGACCATTATTATGGAGAATGATTTCTCCGAGTATGGGACATCATCAGAGAGCTTATGGACCATCATACAAGACATTCTTATCTCCAGGTGGGATAAGAATTGCACACCTTTGCATTGCTTCGCTCATTCATTGAATCCCAAGTTCTACAGCCAGGAATGGCTCAGTGGTGGGCCCTCACGCAGATTTGCTCCTCACATGGATTTAGAGATATCAAATGGGAGGAAGTTAGCATTTAGAAGGATATTTCATGATAGAGCATCCCTTCAGGAGGTGGAGGAGGGCTTCGTAGAGTTCTCCACTGGCATGGGGAGATTTGGAGGGTACGATATGCTTGGAGATATGGGGGTTAAGAAGGCCCATGGTTGGTGGACATCTCATGGGGCAGGATGTGCTATTCTACAACAGTTAGCCATGAGGATCCTCTCCCAGGTTTACTTCATCCTCTTGTTGCGAGAGGAATTGGAGCACATATGGAAATTTGTATAGCTTGAAAAAGAGCATGCTTGAGCAGTCCAGGGCAGGGGCAATGGTGTATGTGCACACCAATCTTCGTCTTATTTACAGGAAGAGGCAAGAGTGGTTGAAGGGTCAAACAAAGATGTGGGATGTATTTCCTGATGATATGTGTTTGGACAACAATATAGAGTTGGCATTAGCCAACATGGATCTTACTGACCCAATGCTAGAGCCAGTGACTTTTGATGATGAGCTTAATGAGGGGTCATCCTCCACACCAGCAGACATAACATCAGATGTTGGATTGCCATTGGGTATAGAGGAGGACGAGGACGAGGAGAGAGGAGAGAGCAGCGACAGCGGTGCTGATTTTGACATGGAGGAGCAGGAGGACTATTGATAGTTGTTCGTGGCTAGTACCACTAATGAGCTATGAGATTCTTCCTTGTGGCTATTTAGTATTTTCTTTTTGTATCTACTATCTAAGATCTTAAATCTAGTAGTACTGTAGATACTGGGTTGTAGTAGTATCTACTATCTACTCTATTTTGTATTTTGCAGTTGCATTCTCTCGATATCTATCATCTATGTAATACATTTTGGTTTTGTTGGTTTAATGAGAAATATCAGACTCAAAGTTCATGATTCAATGTTCATTGATAAATTATAATTTTATTATTGATTCATGATTGATTGTCAAATTTTAATTGAATGTTCAACTTCAATGATATTATGATTTAGATTGATGTATAGACTTCTAGTTTTTAAAAAATGTGGTATATTTAATATATATATTTAAGTTTTTTATATATATAGAATTTTATAAATTTAAAATTTTATATATATATATGAAACGTGTCCCTCGTGTCCTGTTTCTGGGGTCGTCGTGTCCCATGTCGAATACTCGTATTTTCGTGTCCTCGTGTCATTTAACTTAGCTTTTTTTCCTTCGACTCACTTCTCCCTCTCTCTTCTTGGAATCTGTGCCGCTCACACTTCCTCACTTTGGAATGTGTGCAAATGAAGTCTCATGATGCCTTTTTATCTTTTCTCATTAGGTTAACTCCTTGTCTTTTCGACTTCTATGGCTGAGATTTAATCTTGGCCCACAAAATCAAGGACTGTGTTTTAATCTCAAGTTCACTTACATCACTCAAGTGAACTATATTAAAAACACTTAACATTCAAAAAGTCACTTTTACCCTAAAAAAATAAAAAGTGCACTTTATAACTTAAAGTCACTTTATAAAGTACAACTCACTTTAATAAAGTACATCTCACTTTAAAATTACAAAGTCACATCATAAAGTACTTTAATAAATACACTTAATAAAGTCACTTTATGTCATTTAATGAAACTCCATCATCTCAGACCCCTGCACCTAGGCACCTGATACAAAAGTACCTCCGAGCTACCAAAAACTAACACTCCCTCTTAGAGAGGGAGCTACTGCTGGTATCACCTCCACCTGGATCTGTCTCCAACCTCTGCTCTCCAACAGTTGAAGTTGCTCCCTCTGAAACTGAAGGTCCCTCATCCACCTACTCTGGATCATGTGATGGGGATCTATGCCAGACCACTCTGAACTAAGAGTTTTGCTCACTCTCTTGCTCATCCTCAAGAGTCATCTCATACAGTCTTGGTCTCCTCACAGAGCTAGAAGAATCCCCTCCACTAGTTGTTACCATTGTTGCCACTGAGTCTGACCTTCCACCAGATTCAACAACCACAACATCCACAGGTCGACCCAATACTCGATATGTCTTGCCATCTCTAATGTCTAACTGTCTCACTGCATCCACACTCTCAACCAACAGATAAATGATCACCTATCCCAGGCAATGAAGAACTGCATATTTGTCATCTTCCAAAGCTAACATTGAGAGTAAATTATTTCTCAACTTTGGAACAAATAGCACTCCACCAATCTCCAGATAACCCTGAGACTCAAGTTGGAATAGAACAATTCCAACTCCTTCTACTATACGATTGTTGGCATACCCATTCTCCGTAAGTATAGTTTTGTCTATATATGTCTATGTATTGATCCATGTAAAAGTAATCTCCACCCGTTCTACGGTATTGATGCATGTAAAAGTAATCTCCACCATTGATGATGTGTTATAATCTCAACCGTTGGATGAAAAAGTAAGTTAGGGTTTGCGTCTCTCAAAAGCTATATAAAGACGAGACCCCCCATTATAAAGCATGAGCTCTGGCATTGGAACTTCTGAATAAAGAGATTTTTCTGATATTCAATACTTGTGTATCTGTCGATGAGTAAATGTGGTGATGCTTGAAATTGTTTCTCTCTTGCACTGAGTTATTCCGACATAGTTTATTGTATCTTCTTGTGTCCAATTTGATTTGCAGGCAAAGCAGGTGAATTGGAGAGAGGCACATTGGTGGGGGGACTCACCATGTCGTCATTCTTCGGTTTGGTTTTATCATGGAGTGGTTACTTCTTTATAATTCTCCATTTCGGTATCATTTACTTCTTATTTGCAGATCCTGATCCATTTGTCATTACTTATTGGTTTTCCCTTTGTGTGGCATGTAGAGAGGACGCTAGGGTCACTGAGCAAAGGGTTTCCATCAAGATCTTGTCTGGATTCTCATTTGATCTATGAGGAATCAATCTTCATCATCGAGGAAGATATCTACAGGTTCTAGGTAAGTTTCTTAGCTTAATCCTCTCTGCTTTAATTTTCATGCATTGCCCATCATCCATCTTTACTGAAAAAACAACTTGTAGAAAGTAGGAAAATTAACCGAGGCATATTCCACTTGGAATCTCAAAATTTCGTAATCTGGGTTTTGACGGCAATCACCCGAAACCCCTTTCCCCCCCCAAGGCATCACCATCTAACTCCATCTTCCCATCCTGAAGTGGCATTAAACCCAAGGAAAAACGCCCACCTTGTCCTGTCAGTGAATTTCTAAGTGTTTTGTGTTTCTGGTTTTGTTTGGATTTATGCATACTGTGAAACCAATCATCCAAGCATCAAATCAAGCGTGTTAGAAGCCCTGATTCTCTAATCAAATCCTACCTTAGGCATTTCCCTACCTTCCTCGCAAAATATCTCAACCCCTTTGGGCTTCTCTTGGCCTATTTATACAAGCTTCCTCTCATGAGTGAAGGGGGAAGGATACCAAGAGAGCATCTTCATGTTGCTGAATCATAGCTGGTATAGGAGGCAAGAGAGTGAGATTGTGAGTGAGGGTTGTAAAGCTTGTAGAGTGTGTGTAAGAGTGATGTCAAAGGCATTATGAGATTCAGGCTTCAACGCCAAGGCTTTGGCTGTAGCGTCTTACTCTTTATGTTATTAATACAAACATGTTCTCATTTTCCATAAACAATTTGTGTTAATATCAATTGCTTATTACTTTTTTCCTTGACTATTAGTATAAATGTTTGGGTTGTCTTGTTGCTTTCATCGTTTTGTCTTGTTCTGCATTTTCTTTATAGGTACATTTGATCGCAAAGGATCCTTACGGCAAGGACAACCTCCATCAATGAGGTAAGGAAAGCTTAACATTCAAGTAGTTCAATTATCTAGGAGAAGGATGCATCGTTGTGGCTTTTTGTTCTAGATATGCCCCATGCAGACTAGGGTAACAAACTCTATCCGCACTGATTGAAATATTCCCAGTAACAAAATTAGCGACCATAATAGAAGCCCTAATTCTCTAATCAAATCCTACCTTGGGCATTTCCCTAATTTTAATCCAAATCCCCCTAAGGTTCCAAGTTTAATCATTTGAGTTAACACAAAAATCCTAGATCTGTTAATTAATTCCATAAGTCACTGATTCACTTAACTCAAGTAACATTTTCGACACCCGTAACAACCTTTACTCAAGCATTCCCTAAATTGTGGCTTCATCCTTAAATCTAGGGTTTCCATCTTTCACCTTACGTATTCTATGCATATAGTCTGATCAGATGATTTAGCTTTAGGTCTTTCCTTCTAGGATAGGTCTAGGTCTCCCCCTTTGTCACTTGGGCTTTAGTGGCATAAAGCAAAGGATATCTCAACCGGTGTGACAACCATCCATCATCTGTGGGTTGGGGTATTTGTAGGTCACGACTTTGGTTGTATTTCCCCTCTACCATCCTATATAGGATTACCCTACGAGGCAACTACAAGAATCGTGATAACAACACTTTTGCATGTAACTGGCACAAGTGTCTTAACTCATTGCATGTTTGCGCTGCTAGATCCATGACACTTAGTAGAGTGCATCTCACACTCTACCCTCCTTCCTATGCTGATAAGTGCCTCCATGCTAGGCAGTCCACATGGACATCCTGAGTTACCCCATAACTCAACACTTCTCATATGCTTCGGGTCATCAAATTATCGCATATGGCATTTTTTTTCTCTAAGGGTGCGACAAAATGACAAATTAATGCTAAAAATGCAACAATTTGACAAAAGGACAAAGGTGAGAAAGTCAAAATTTCACAAGTGAAAAGGCATGTGGTTGAGGTTGCGATTTTTTCTCTTATGAAAGGCGACTTAAACTTAGGAAAAAGGCATCACAGTGGAATAAATTTTGGAGGCTAGTGAATCACATGAAGCTTACAGCTTGGTTGATGTGGCGTTTGAAGTATGGGTTGACGCATTCCCCTTTGTAATCAATCCAATCATATCCCCCACTTAGCTCCTCAACTCGTGTAAAGGAGATTCACTATCTTCATGAGCTCAAGTGTTGTGTACATGGCAACTTATATTGGAACTTGTTGGTGGATTATGGAGAGGTGGCGCCTACCTCCATTTATTAACTTAAACTTATCACAAGCAAATCCCATACACTTCTCCTCGAACTCAAGCTCACACGCCCGTCCACTATAGTGTGAATAAAGCGCCCCCCTGGGGCTTGAGTCTCTATAAAAAGAGAGGCCTTCTTCCTCAATCTGGACAGGTGCAAGGAACCTCTACTCATGTACTGTTGTTATTTTTGCAATCTGAATAAAGTTGAAGGCTTTGGAGGCTCATAAGGTGTGACATCTTTGGTACATCTGCTTTGTGAATGAGGTGATACTGCTACAATTTCATGCTTTGTTTTAATTTTATCATTAATCTGGCTTAGAGGGCTCTCTGAAGCACATAGGGCAAATATTTGCAGTTGTCAATTTATTTACTTATTGATTTACTCCTAAAGATTCAAGAAGGCATTGTCTTATTAAGTTATATTTTATGCTTTTTTGGTTTTCATTAGTAAAATGTACCTGATCTAATATCTTTAGTTGCAACTGTGATATGTTTTGTTGCAAATCATCTTCCCAAGTAAAAGGTGGAGCTAAGTTGCATCTCCTTTTCTTGGATTCAGATTAAAAAAAAAAACTTTTTTGTTTCACCTATAAGTCTCCGGGTTTTCCAAAAGATTCAAGTTGGAGCTTGAGAACCTTCTTCTTCTCTTAAAAATTTAATTTTACTCTCTGGTTATGTTCAAAAGCAAGCTATGATCTATTTTAAACGTTTATTATATATTCCTTAGCTTGTTCATATTTATAGATCTAAAGTGCTTTCGTTTCATAATCATAAGCTTAGATCTAGTTTCCCTTTCCTAGTACTTGAAGTAGCTTAGATCTAGTTTCCCTTTCCTAGATCTAGTTTCCCTTTTCTATCTTTCGGATAGTACTAGGTTGTATTTTCTATTTAATTTTATTGACTAACCCACTAATTTAGAAATACATAGTTTGTTGGTTTTTTCCTTTTCATAACAGGTTAAGCGGAAATGCTGGCAATTTTTTTAAGTTTTAAGCTTCTTGAAACAGCTCTCATTCCCTCTCCTTTATTCCCCATCTTCAAGCAAGTTGTTGTAAGCCTTTTTTATCGGCTTTTAAGATAAAAAGGAAGCCCCTTCCAAAAAATATTGTAATAAAAATTAATAAAAAGAAAGTAAGCTACACAATGCCCACACTCCAACCCCCCTGGGGGTCTTGCAGTGTCTTTTTATGATTTGCGTTTTTTCTAATGTTTTGTTTTGATAACACATGCACACAATCCGCCTTCACAGGCTGTGTTCTTTACCAAGTTTTAGTTTTCTTTCTTTCATTTTGGACAAAGTCACAAACACCAATCCAGCCTTGCTCTCTCGAGTACGGCCTTCATGTCTAAAAGAGACTTTTGGCTGTAGTAATTAGTCTCACCAGTTTTACTCTTTTTGTTTTTACAATATCAACTTGGAATAAACAATTGGCCATTCCGATATATGCTCTTGCCCATCGCAGGTTCACCCTGAGCTTTGGGATAATCAAAAGCAGGAATGTGCACTTATTGATTTCTCACATCTAACTAAGGAAACTCACATTAATAAATCAACATCCCTTGAAAACATAACAGAAATCCGGCATTTTCGAAATTCAAAACTTATGGGGAAATTTTCTAAAGGAAGCGGGAACTACTAGAAAGTGATCGCGAGGCCCCGTCAGGCTATACCCTTGTTGGTGTAGTGTTGGGCATCCCCCCATGACTCCATCTATCCCACATGTTCTTGTGTGAAGACACTTGGATTGGAATCCGGACATATTCCCAAGTACAGTTTGGTATATTAGGAATCCCCTTTCCCTCTACTCATCCTTAATAACTAAAACTAACCAAGACTCCACTTGCGATACATTTACAGCTTTCGACAACATTATGTTATTTTGACTCTATTTGGCATTGGCACTTTCTTCATTTTCATATTTTGCTTTCAATTCATTTATGTTGTAATTGCCATATCTATTTTCATGTTGCTGCCTAAGTCACCGGACACGTCCAAAACCCCCCTCGTGTCCCATGGGGTCGTGTCGGATACGGACACAACGTCAACACATGTCCAACACGTGTTTTTTCGTGTCCTGGAATCGAAAAAACACGTGTTGACATCGTGTCCTAGTATCCAAGGTTTTCAAATTTTCAACATCTGAGAACTGGTGGGACTGCAATGTTTCAAAATTGGATTCTATCATGTGTGAGAGATGGGATTGGCATTTAATTGATAGCGCCAAGCCCTTTAACTATCTTGTTGTTGGTTGTGTTGATTATTGAATTCATATATCATGCCCTTAATAAAACTATACCCTTCACACAAACCAACACCATTGATTATGCATGTTAAGCTTTCTGCCTCATTTTAACAATTGGATTAGACATCTTCATCAAATTGGGGAGTGATGACTTGAGCAACAACAAGATGGATGCACATGTATCCACAAATTGTACAAAGCACTAACACCGATGTCCTTAGAGGATTAAGGCAAAGTTTACAGGAGGCATTGGTGATCCTATGGAGGGGTCATCCTCCACACCAGGAGATGCAGATCGTCAGATGGGCAGAGAGGAGGAGTAAGAAGAGGGTCAAAGAAGTGATAAGCTTGTTGATTCAAGCATGGAGGAGGACTATTGACAGATGAGATTCTCCAATGTTGATCTCATCTATGATCTACCCACTTTTGTATTTACTATTTACTACTACAAACTAAACAAACTGAAGAATATAGAGATTTGGTTCACATGAACTCTTAACTAGACCATGATCCTGAAAATATATATATATATATATCAATCCTAGAATACCATGCTCTCAGTGCTTGCTTGAGACCATACAAGGCCTCCTTCAACCAGTAAAAACAGTCTTCTTTACCTCGAACTTCAAAACCTTTAGGTTGCTCCACATAAATTCTTCGTCAACCATTCAAGAAAGTTGATTTCAGATCCATCTGAAAAAATGGCCATCTATATTGTGCAGCTACTACAAGTACCAACCTGATTGTATCCATCTTTGCAACCAAAGCAAATGTCTCTACATAATCGATTCCTTCCTTTTGTGCATAACCCTTTGCAACTAAACAAGCTTTATACTTGTCAGTTTTTTCATATCATTTATACTTAGTCTTATACACCCATTTAGTACCAATCACATCCTTCCCTTTAGGTAAGTTAACCAAGACCCTTTAGGTAAGTTAAATTCTGATTCTATTGCTTTATTCCATCCATCTTACTTGATGCTTTTGCATGGCTATGTGGTTCTTCCATCTTCATTACTTGAGTCATAAGAGCAAAATTTACAAGGCTATGAGATCTAGTGATTCTTCTCTCAAAATCTATATCCAGCACATTATTATTGGAATGTCCTTTGACTAGTCACTTAGGCTGTAAATTTTCCTTTCATATTCAATTAGGGCTAAACAGTGCATGCAAAATATCAACTGATAACCACACATGAATATCTTTTACAGTATGCAGCGGAATATAAAACTAAGAATTAAATCACAACATCACATCACAATATTGACACTATTATTCTGGGTATGGAAACCCCTAGAAAAACCCAAGATGGGAAAACCGATGCAACAATCAGATATAGATTTTATTATGAGAAAATATGGAACTTTTACAATCACTACAAATTCACCCCAACCTGGCGAATGCACCACCCGGCAGAATCACTGGGAAAATCCCAGGTAAACCTCAACACCCTCTTGTGTGAGTGTATGGCCCAGCTGTACGAAGCTCGATGATCCTGTTGCTCGCTCCTCCGTCTTCTCAGCTAAATCCTCTGTCTAACTTTCTCTCCCTGTCTGTATCCTATCTCTGTCGGAATACAAGTGTGTGTGTTCTCTCCACCAATTGATCTCTCTTTTATAACTTTAGGTAAAGCGAAAACCCTAATTTTACTTTCACTTTCACTAGTGGTAAAGCAAAAACCCTAATTTCACTTTCACTTTAACTAGTGGTTCACTAAAGTTAATTTAGATCACTTTAATTTATTTTCCAAAGTAAACTTAGGAAAAGTAAATTAAATACAACTGGTTTCCTAATTTAAGTCTTTTGCATGCAAGAACACATGCATGCAGGAAGACCTTCCTTGTTGCTACTAGTCTAACACTCCCTCTCAATGAGGAAGGCATTCGGTAGCATCCCCAACTTATCCCTAAACTTCACAAAACTCTGTCTGTAAAGTGCATTGGTGAAAATGTCTGCCACCTACCCATCTGTCTGTATGTACTCCAACCGAATGGTTCCCCTCTGAACACAATCTCTCAAGAAGTGGTATCTGATGTCTATGTGTTTGCTCCGGTCATGGAACACTGGATTCTCAGATAGCCTGATGCCACTCTAATTGTCACAGTGAACTACTGTAGCCTCTAGCTCACACTCGAACAACCCTGCAAGTAACTTCCTCAGCCACATACCCTCACAAGCAGCCATGATGGCTGCCATGTACTCAGCCTCTGCCGAGCTCAATGCAACTGACTTTTGCTTCCTGCTGAACCAAGAGACAACCCCTAATCCAATGTTGAAACAGCAACCTGAAGTACTCTTCCGGTCCTCTACACATCCACCCCAGTCAGCATCTGTGAAACCTGCTTACTGTACACTCCCCCTGCGCTCATAAACCAATCCATACCCCACTGTACCTTTGATGTAGCGAAGTATGTGCTTCGCAGTCGTCCAATGCACTCTCTGAGGGTCCACCATGAACTGACTCAAAGAGTTGACTGCAAAGCTAATGTCTAGTCGAGTGATGACCAGATACATAAGCGATCCGATAAGCTGACGATACAAGGTAGGATCAAATCCGTCTGACCTTGATGCATCAATCTTCCTCCAGTTGGAAACTAAAGGTATGGCCATAGGCTTGCAATCCTCCATCCTGAATCTCTTCAGGATCTCTACTGCATACTTCCCCTGTCCGATGAAGAAACATCCATCTCTCTGCCAAACCTCCAAGCCCAAAAAGTAATGCATCAGCCCAAGGTCTTTCATCTCAAACTCTACTGCAAGGTTGGACTTACAGTCTCCAATCAGCCTCTCATCTCCTCTCAAAAAGAGATCATCCACATATAAGACCAGTATGAGAGGCACCTCATCTGTCAAGAAGTACAAGTTGTGGTCAGCCTCACTCCGCTGAAATCCCATCTCCCGTAGATAGCTGTCAGTCCTCGAGTACCATGCTCAAGGTGCATGCTTGAGCCCGTAAAGAGCTCGATGCAGTATGCATACATGCATCTCCCTGTTCTCCACATCAAACCCCTCTGGCTGCTCAATATACACCTCCTCCTATATCACTTCGTTGAAAAAGGCAGTCTTGACGTCCATCTGATGGACACGCCAACCCATCTCAGCTGCTAGTGAGATAATGGTCTGAATGGAAGAATACCTGGCAACGGGGGAAAAGGTCTCCTCATAATCAATACCCTCCTTCTGTGAAAACTCCTTTGCCACGGAGCGCGCCTTGTACTTCTACACACTTCTATCAGCTGCATGCTTCACTTTGTAGATCCATCTGGATCCCACCACCTTTTTCCCATACCTGGTTTTTCATAATGGAGTCATACTCCTCAACCATAGCTTCTTGCCACACATCATGTTGTGCAACCTCCCTAAAGCTGGAAGATTCAGAGTTAATCAACTCTGTCATCAGTGCCATATAACTAAGCCTCTCTAGTGGTACACTCCGTCTAAAAGATGTCTGTGGAGGATCTACCTGCTTGGAATCCTGCATTGTGGATCTAAACCACTTAGGCCTTGACCTAGTGTCAACCTACTGCAGCTGCTGGATATCCGTCCCCTGCTGCAACTCATCCTTCAAGTCAATGACTAAAGGATCCTGTCCACCTGACTCCCTCTAACCACTAGAACCTGTGCTCTATGTCTGTACCTGTACCTGTACATCTAGCTCCTCCAACTTGACTCCCGACTACTGTGTTGGTTGTTGCTCTGCTAGTAAGTCCAGAGATCTCCGCAAGGCCCTGTCCTCATCGAACTGGACATCCCTGCTCACAATGATCTTCCTACGAGCAGAAATGTAAACTCTATATGCCTTCGAAATCTCGATGTAACCAACAAGTAACCCCTTCTCTCCAGAAGGGTTTAGCTTCTTCCTATTGTCAGCATGAACATGAAAATAGCACACACTGCCAAATATGCGAATGTGACTCACATCTGGTCGAGTGCCTGTGAAGACCTCCTTTGGTGTCTTCCTCCCCAAGGCTGTGTGGGGACACCTGTTCTTAATGTATACTGCAGTCCTGTATGCCTCGGACCAGAGGAATAGTTGTAATCCCTGATCAAATAGCATGGCCTTGGCTACTCCAACCATAGTCCTGTTCTTTCGCTCTGCAACTCCATTCTGCTATGGGGTATGGGGCACAGTGTGCTCCTTCTTGATCCCCTCAGCCGAACAATACTCCATGAATTCATTGGAAGTGTACTCACCCCTGTTGTCTGTCCTCAACACCCAAATCTTCTTTCCTGTTTGATTCTCCACAAGAGTGTTGAACTCTCGAAACCTCTCAAAGACCTATGACTTGGCCTTCAGAAAATAGATCCAGGTTTTCCTAGAATAGTCATCAATGAAGGTTACACAATAACTGTAACCACTGAACGAATGGACACTCATAGGTCCACATACATCAAAATGCACCAAGTCCAAGGGCTCCTTAGATTTGTGCTCTCTGTGGGAAAGGCTTCCTGATGTTCTTCCCCAAAGCACAACCCATGCAGTGGTTATGCTTTTCCTCCTGTACCTGAGGAACTCCAATGACTGCCTGTCTCAAATGCTTCAGTGCTCCATGGTGTAAGTGTGCCATCCTCATATGCCACAACTCACCCTGACTGCTACTGACTAGAGCTTTTGCAGGCTCAAAGTGTAATCTGTACACTTTCTCACTCCTTCTACCAATCACTCGATCCAAGCTCTTATCTGACCCCTTGGGCCTGATATACACTCTATGGTCATGGAACTTCACCTGATATCCCTTGTCCTCCAGAGTGGAGACTGATATAAGGTTCTTGGTCAGTCCTGGAACATATAACACATCAGCAAAACTGAGGGGTTTGCTAGACTCCCTCTCAAATGAAATAGTGCCAACTCCCTGCGCCTGATACTGCGCATCATCATCCAGCTCAACGTGGATCCCTGTTCCACCCTCCTGCAAGTCTCTGAAGAATCTCTTCTATCTAGTCATGTGACTAGATCCTCCACTGTTAATGTACCATATGCTGCTCCTTGTGGTGCTTGCCATGCAAGCTATCAAGCAAAACTCCTCATCGATGTTCCTGCTGAACACATCCACCTCTGCAGATCTAGCCATCTGAGAGTTACTCTTCTTCTTCCTGTCTGGGAACTGGGAGGCAAAGTGTCCCTGCTTGTGGCAGATAAAACACTTGACCTTTGACTCGTCAAGGTTCTTCTTACCATCCTCCTTCCTCTTTGTCGTCCCCTTGCTCTTCCCTGTAAGGGCTAGAGCCTCCTCATCCACAATCTGTGGGGCACTGTTGGATGAGCCTGATCCTTGACCCATGCAGGTCTCCTCCTGCACAAAGTAATCCCATAGTCTCTGCCAATCAGGGAGCTTCTCCCTAGCCACAACACCTTTGACAAAGGTGTCCCATGGCTTAGAGAAGCCATTGAGGACTATCCGAACTAGCTCCTCATCATCAGTTTTAGAGCCAACAGCTCCAAGCTCATCCCTGATCTGTGTGAGCCTCGTCAGATAAGGCACCACTCCTTCTCCCTTGGTCATCTTCGTGCTGCGCATCCTCTCTTGCAACACCATCCTCCAGTTCTTGTTCTTGCTCTGGTACAAACTCTCCAAAGCCTTCCACATTTCTAATGCGATCTTTTTACCAGAAAGATGAGGGACTATATGGTCCTTCACTCCATCCATGATAATCAACATGGCTCTGGAATCAATCTTCTTCCAAGCTGCTAGATTTGTCGAATCTGTGGGTGCAACCTTCTTGGAGTTCCAGGATCTTTGTGATCCTTTCTTTCCATGTAGGAAAGTTCTGAGCACCCTGGAGTCTATCCTCAACTCTCAACTGCACGGCCATAGTGAAGTGTACCTATCAAACCCTAGATCTAGAAGTCTAGGTTTGTGTCTTCCTAGGTTTGCCCCTAATCTATCAATGTTGCTGCAAATCTCTCAGCTTTAGCTCACCAGAGCTTTGATACCATGTAAATTTTCCTTTAATATTCAACTAGGGCTAAACAGTGCATGCAAAATATCAACTGATAACCACACATGAATATCTTTTACAGTATGCAGCGGAATATAAAACTGAGAAACTAATCACAACATCACATCACAATATTGACACTATTATTTTGGGTATGGAAACCCCCGGAAAAACCCAAGATGGGAAAACCTGTGCAGCAGTCAGATATAGATTTTATTATGAGAAAATATGGAACTTTTACAATCACTACAAATTCACCCAAACCTGGCGAATGCAGCACACGGCGGAATCACTGGGAAAATCCCAGCTAAACCTCAACACCCTCTTGTGTGAGTGTACGGCCCAACTGTACGAAGCTCGATGATCCTGTTGCTCGCTCCTCCGTCTTCTCAGCTAAATCCTTTGTCTGAATTTCTCTCCCTGTCTGTATCATGTCTCTATCGGAATACAAGTGTGTGTGTTCTCTCTACCAATTGATCTCTCTTTTATAACTTTAAGTAAACCGAAAACCCTAATTTCACTTTCCGTTTAACTAGCGGTAAAGTGAAAACCCTAATTTCACTTTCACTTTAACTAGTGGTTCACTAAAGTTAATTTAGATTACTTTAATTTATTTTCCAAAGTAAACTTAGGAAAAGTAAATTAAATACAACTGGTTTCCTAATTTAAGTCTTCTGCATGCAAGAACACATGCATGCAGGAAGACCTTCCTTGTTGCTACTAGTTTAACATAGGATTCCTCTTGCTTTCATATGTCTTAGCTATCTTCTTTCATCTGTCTTAGTTATCTAAGAACTAGATCCATCACCAATAACAGCTTCATCCTTGCTTTGAACATCTTCTGGCTGGTAAATTCCTTGCTCATCAACACAACATCTCTGCTGATTATAATCTGCTTCTCAGGGGAATCAAACAACATGTAACTTCTTGTTTGTGTACTATACCCAATGAAAATACACTTAATACTCTTATCATCCAATTTCTTCCTCTTTTCTTTAGGAAAATGTACCTATGCAATGCATCCAAAAATTCTCATGTGTGCAACACTAAGGTTTGTACCCTGAACATGCTTCCTCTAGAGCTACGTTGCGATGAATCGCTAGGGACCCCCACAAATCACTCCCAATTCGTGCTCCCGGAGGAATCGATGAGGAATCGCGATTCCTCGTGGGAGCATTTTTGGGAATCGCGATTCCTTGGGGAAAAATGCTCCCTGCCATTCCCGGAATCGCTAAGGGAGCGATGAGGGAGCGACGCTCCCAAAGCGATTCCTCGTCGCTCCCTCAACGATCTTGAGCAAAAAATAACGCTCCCTCAGCGATTCCGCACTTTAAGGAAATTTTTTTCCAATTTTCTCAATTTTGCAAAAAAAAATGTTTTTTAGTGATTGGCTAGGGTTCAATTAGCCTTTATAAACACTATTGGACTCCATCTGGACTCATTCTTTTCCTCATTTGCTTGTTTTCATTTATCTTGCTAGGGCTTTGAGTGGCTTTGCTAGTTGTTTGAGAGCAAATTTGTGGGAGCTTAGAAGGGAGATTGAAGGATTGAAAGCTTCTATTTGTGAGATCTTGGAAGGAAGATTGAAGGCTTCCATAGAGATATTCAACCATCCTTGAAGAGCTAAAGAGGTAGGCTCTAAAAACCCAATCTTTGTTTGTTTTTGAAAAAAATGTTTCACTATGTTAAAATTTTAAATCTTGTATGTGTTTTTTTCCTTCTCTTTTCAATTTCTTCTTCTCCATCATTCTATTGCATGCAAGAAGTGATTCTCATATTGAATCAAAAAGCATGATGGGTATATGGTTTTTGTTTTTGGTTATGATTCTTCTCATGATGATGGTGGTGGGAAGTAGATTTGGTAGTGGCAACGATGAGGAGGAAGAGATAGGGAGTGGCACATACCATGGAGAGGAGGAGATTGAGATTGATAAGGGGCAAAAACAAAAAGACACAACACCTTTGTGGAAGTATGTGACAAGGCTTGGGGGAGGGAGAGGGGGTGGAACCACGAATTTTACATACCTCCATTGTAATAAAACTGACACAGGTTCATATACCCGTGTGAGAAAGCATTTGTGTGGGCTTATGCCATGTGATCAAGGTAAGGCTACTGGAGTCAAAACATGTGACAAAGTGTCAGCTAAAGAAAGAAACAAATACAGGATGGAAGAAGAAGTCGCTCAAAACAATTCCAAGATATCAAGGGTCGAATCTAAATCCCCACAGATAATGTTTAGTAGTGGATCTGAATCATCATCCACCCATGCTAGTGGATTCTCGCCTATGCAAAAAACATTATCAGATTTCTTTGACCTTGGTTGCAGAGATGATGTGGATTCAAAAATTTACAGGTTTCTCTATGCATGTGGTGTGCCATTCAATACTCTTCGCTCACCCTATTGGCATGAAATGGTACAAGCCATCAATGGTTCCCCTAAAGGATACAAGAGCCCTGGGTATGACAAAGCTAGAACTGTGATACTTGACAGGGAAAGAGCCAAAATCAATAGTGCTCTTGCAAAGTTTACAAATGATTGGTCCAACTATGGGATATCGATTGTATCTGATGGGTAGACAAATGTTAAAGGCAAGCCATTGATAAATATTCTTGGTGTGTCTACTAGTGGTGTGGTCTTCCTTTCCGCTCATGACTACTCAGATCACTACAAGACTGGTATTAATATTGTGCAACCTTTACTTGAAACCATTCAAACAATTGGGCCATACAATGTCATTCAAGTCATCACAAATAATGCTATTAATTGTAAGGAAGCAGGAGCAATCATTGAGGATAAGTATCCCAGCATATTTTGGTCAGTGTGTTTGGTTCACACATTGAACCTTTTGATGCATGATATTGTTAACATGAAGGACCCTAGTTACTGATGGATTGGTGCCTTGTACAAGAGAGGTAAGAAAATGATAAAATTTATCACCAATCATAGCATGGCCCACCACATTTCTTACAATCACTCTAGGTTGGAGCTATTGAAGATTGCGAAGACTAGATTTGCTAGCTACTACCTCACCTTCAAGAGGCTTTTGAAGGTAAGAGAGGCATTGGCTAGTATGGTCTCAAGTGATTCATGGCAAGGATTGATTTTGGGCACAGGTTAAATATGTTCTCCAATTCACCAAGCCTGTTTATAGTATGATTCGTTTTGCAAAAACAAATCAGTCGGTGATTGAGGAGGTGTATGAGCAAATGGATAGCATGCTTGGTCATATCAAAGACATTGTTGAGCAAAGCGATGCAATCTTGTATGACCATATTCATAAACATGTGGTCAAAAGGTGGGATAATTTGAATGTTCCACTCCATGCCTTTGCATATGTCTTTACCCCAAAATATTATTCTCCATCTTGGTTGGCCCAACCTTCACCTAGTGGTGGAGTTAGGAAAATACCACACACAGATCTAGAAGTGCAAAATGGGTATATGCTTGCATTAGACAAGGTGGTCCCTGATGAGGAGGAATGTGCTCAAGTACGGAGTGAAACATCCTATCTGTTGGTGGAACATGTATGGCAGTAGTGCTACATATTTACATAAATTGGCGATGAGGGTGCTTTCACAGGTTGTCATTAGTTCTGCAAAGAGATGTTGGAGCACCTACAGCTTCATCCACAACGTCAAGAGAAACAGTTTGAATATAGAACAGGTCAAAAGTTTCTACAACTTGAGGTTGTTGTGCCATTATTGTAAAGCGGCCAAGAATGATAGAACATTTTTTACTTGGACAACAATCCAGAGGAGGCTAATGCGGAGGATGGAACCATTGAATTAGACCGCTTGGAGGATGAATTATTAGGTGATCATGAGAGTGATCCACTTCATACATCAGTAATGCCACTCCCAACCACTAGCAGATTTCAAGATGCAAGAGTTTTGCCTTTAGCTTCACAAAGTCCTACAATCCGTGGGGGCCATTCATCTTCTTCTCGTGTTCCACGATCACTTCCAGCAGCTCCTATTCCACCTAGAACACAAGAAAAAAAATTGGAAGTTTCTCGTGGCAAGAAGAAAACTTAGTAGATTACTAAATAATATCATAGTACTTTGTATTTCATGTTTATTATGGCCTATTTTGTAAACATTATGGCCTACTTTGAAGTTTGAACTTTAAATTATTGATTGCATCATGATTCTTATCCTCTTATGGTCTTACAACTCTTTGGTATTGAATATGATATTGTGATGCTTTGTTTCATTTCATGGTCAATCTTATATGTTAGACTGTTAAAGTTTGTTGATAGTAAATATTATATGTTGAAATTTGAAGGTTGATGTTGTTGATAACTGATCATTTGATGACAATGTTACAAGTCATAACTCCTAGATGATTGATGTTATTGTTAGGATATTTAGACACTTAGGAGTTAGTTAAGATCAACTTGTGTAATATATCCATTAGGTAAAAGTGTGTTTCTTTAGTATGCATTACTATGCATTTGTAAATATTCTAATCCGACGGTCACGATATGTTCTAGACATAGAGTAATCCGACGGTTCAACTTCTCTTAGATTATACCTACCATTGATCTGTGGCTTAACACCCGATTGGTCTATGATCTATATTTAAAGAGCATAGAGGGTCCTTGGCTAGTTGATCGATTATGAGAAGCTCATGTAACTTTCTTTCTTTTGCATAATAAATTGCTCCAGTAGCTATTTGGCTGGGGCCGTCGACTGTTTCCCTCTCAAGGGTTTTAACCACGTGACAAACATCGGTGTGTTGATCTGTGATATATTTGTGTGAAGCGGTTGCTCAAGGTGTTCGGTCTTTTGGGAGTACCCTGTGTACCCGAACATGGTATCAAAGCGTTTATGAAGAGCCGCTTTCAGTTTTGATCAAGATCTGGAACCGGTGTTGCCGAAACTTTGAAAGGGTTTCTGGTTCTAGATTTTCTGTGTATTTGTGGCCTATAGGAGCTATTCCATTGCGTCTAGAGAGTCGTTTCCATTGGGAAATAGTTTTCGTTTCATTGAAAACCGTTTCCCTTTGTTCCAAAAACATCCATTTCGGCAAATTTGAAGGTATAATGTTACAGTGACGGATTTGTTTTTTTTAAATCTCTCATATTTTATCAGTTTTATTATTAGATCTTTTTTTATTTAGTCTCGGACTGTTGCCTTCCCTGGCTGCGTATGCTCTTTGCCGTGCACCTTGCGCGATCCTGGCGAATCAGAAACAGTGAGGGAAAGCTTTTTTTCTTGTCTTCTCGACTATGTATGCTCTTTGTCGTGCACCTTGTGCGATCACGGCAAATCATAAACAGCGAGAAAACTTGAAAACATAGACTTTCCGAGGAAGCTAACCAAGATCTAACCCCATTGTGTGGGAAAAAGTTTTTCTGTTTTTTGTTTTTTGTTTTTTTTTTGTGATTTGCAGGAAAAGAAAGCAAGCACGGAGAACGAGAGAGAAAAGAAAAAAAAAAGCCCCCTTCATCTTTCCATTCTTTTACGTACCTTTTAAACTTAGCTCACTTGGTCAAAAGTTGTTTTATTCCTTAATAGGTCTTGAGTAAAAGTCTTATTAAGCTACTTTTTTAGTGCATGTAATTTCTATTTTCAAGTTACTTTATTGTAAAAGTGCATCTCACATAAATAAAATAAAATAAAAAATGAGTCACTTAAGTCTTTTAATTTATTGCCGCACTATTTAAAAGTAACATTATTGTAAAAGTGAAGCTCATTTTTCTACAAAAGTGATTCACTTCAAAGCAACTTTATTGTAAAGTGATTGTCAAAGGTTGATCTTGGGAAGAGGGGGGTTCTTTTTTTTAGTTGGTCAAGTTAATATCTGCCATGTCACTATTGAAGACATCTTCAACATTTTCTTTGATCAAGCATAACTTCATCATCCAGAATCAGTTTTCAGTGCCGTTTTTTTTAAAACCGCATATTTTTTCAAGCTCTTTGCATCCAGACAGTTAGTTTTCGTTCTTTCAACCATTAATGCATAGTATGGCCGCCCCTTGTGATATTATACTTACAAGTTCTAACTATTTCTCATGGAAATCTCGTATGGAGGATGTTCTGCGAAGTAGGGGACTTCTCAGAATAACCTCAGGGAAAGAAACAGAACCCACTGATGATGATAAGAAAATTAAATGGGCAAATAGATGTGATGAAGCTCGTGGATTGATTGGGATGTCAATCTCTATTGATTTGCGATTCCACATATCTGGAATTGATGAACCTGATCTTGCTTGGGAAAAGTTGGAATCTGTGTTTGGTAAACACAATGAAATTCGGGGTCATCAACTTGAGAATGAGTTGATTTCCTTGAATCCAAATGATTTTTCATGCATTCAAGACTATTTATCTAAGTATAAAACTCTTAGACTCTTATGTGCAAAATGCAAGATTAAGAAAGAAGACAAACAATGTATTTATCATATTCTTTCCAATCTTGGACCTGCATATTCTGTTTTTGTATCTACATTCTACTCCATGAAAGAATCCTTGACTGCAGCTAGCTATCAAGAGCCTAGTCTTGAATCATTTTGTGATTCCTTAATTAGAGAGCAAGATATGCTCATTCATCTTGGAATAATTAACAATGCAGATACATCTGGGAAAACCTTATTGTCCCAACAGAAAGAAAAGTCTAAGCCTCCCAAGAAACAGAATTTTCGCAATAATAAGCCAAAAAACAAGGGTCCCAAACCCTCTCAGTCAACTCCTTCTTTAAAAAATGACAAAGGATCCAAGCAAAAAAGAAAGAAGACCGAGCGTCGTTACAATTTTTGTGGGAAAGATAATCATGATGAATCTAAGTGTTTTAAGAAGATGGCAGCCTTGGAAGCAGCGATGAAAAAGCACCACATCAGCCTAGATTCGTCTTCAGAATCTACCTCTCATGGACATGCACTTTGTGTTTCTGATTACTCTTATACTGCATCTTCTTCTTCTACATCAATTGAATGGCTCATTGATTCTGGAGCATCTTATCATATGGCTAAGGATCAAGCCATCTTTTCTACTATGCATGAATGTAACACCAAACAAATATTTGTTGGTGATGATAGATCTCTAAGTGTTGTAGGATCTGGAACAGTTCCAGTAGAAAATGGTCATTTCAGTGATGTACTATGTGTTCCAAAAATTTCCTGCAATTTGTTATCAGTCTATCAAATTACTCATTCAGGTGAAGGTAAAACTGTGACATTTACACCTCACCAAGTTGTAATCAAGGATTTCAAAAATCCTTAAAATGTCCTTGCTACTGGAACTGTTGATGATATTATCAGGTTGTACAAATTTAACAACTTTGGGTCATCACCTTTTCCTTCAATTTTTATTGCTCATTGTGATAACTTGAGCGAACTTTGGCATGAGCGATTTGATCACTTAAATTATCGTTCATTGCAACAACTATGTAAAGACAATATGGTGACTAGTCTTCCGCTGGTATCTTGCAAGGATGGTGTTTGTTCCGGTTGTGTACTCGGAAAACATCATTGGAACAGTTTTGACAAACATGCCTCTTGGCACGCCTCAGTTCCCTTGGAGCTTGTGCATAGTGACTTGTGTGGCCCTCGTCTATCTACTTCTTTTTCTAGTTTCAAATATTTCTTAAATTTCATTGATGACTACTCCAGACGCACTTGAGTTTACTTCCTAAAACTTAAGAGCGAAGTATTTAACATGTTCTTGGCCTGCAAGGCCCTTGTTGAAAAACAATCTGGTCATCAAATTATTAAGTTAAGATCTGACAATGGAGGAGAATATGTTAACAAGTTCACTATTTTTTGCACTGAACGAGGAATCCAACAACAGCACATTGTTCCATATACACCACAACAAAATGGTATAGCTGAACGAAAAAACCACACTTTAAAAGAAATGGCTAATTGTATGATCCAATCTAAGGGACTAAGTCTTCAATATTGGGCTGAGGCCATAAATTGTGCAAATTACATAGTTAATCACACACCCACTAAAGTTTTACAAGGTATAACACCGAAAGAAGCATGGAGTAAAATTAAACCAGATGTAAGTCACTTCCGTGTGTTTGGTTGCGAAGCATGGGCTCACATTCCGGATGAAAAACGAAAAGCATTGCAGCCTAAAAGTGAAAAGTGCATATTTGTTGGATATTCTGAAGATGTAAAAGGTTATAGACTTCTTCAGCCACATTCTCATGATATAATCATTAGAAGAGATGTTAAATTTGATGAAAATCTCTTGGCCTGCGAGCCTAACTTGGCGGGTGTGCCATCTTTGGCTTGCGAGCCTGATTCAACAATTGTGCCTTCTTCTTCTTCTTCTTCTTCTTCTTCTTCCAACTTCCTCGAAAGGTTTCCAACTCCAGTTTCTGATGATGATAGTGAGGATGAAAATCCACCTCCGCCTACTCATGTTCCTTCAATTGCACCAGCACCAATGCCTCCTCGATGGGTTCGTTCAACATGTGAAGCAGTTGGTGATCTTGCCGATGATCCTAGAGATCAACGTCGAACACATTCTCAGTTTCAGCGAGCCTCTTCCCTTTTGGCTCAAGTTTCCGGGAATCATGATCCAGAAACTTTTGCAGAAGCTTCATGAAATCTAGATTGGTATGCAGCTATGGATGAAGAATATCATTCCTTAATGGCGAACGATACTTGGGATCTTGTTCCTCTTCCAAAAGGAAGAAAACCTGTCATATGTAAATGGGTCTACAGAACTAAGTATGCATCAGATCGAAGTGTTGAAAGACTTGAGGCAAGGTTAGTTGCCAAAGGTTTTTCCCAAGTTGAAGGGATTGACTACAATGAAACCTTTGCCCCTGTAGCAAAAATGAACTCCATCCGCCTTGTTCTTTCCCTTGCAGCCTTACATAACTGGGAAGTCCATCAAATGGATGTCAAGTCTGCCTTCTTACATTGTGATTTACAGGAGGAAATTTACATGGAACAACCTCCTGGATATGTTCAAAATAACTCTAGCCTTGTTTGTCGTCTTAAGAAATCCTTATATGGCCTTAAGCAAGCTCATAGAGCTTGGTATGCCAAAATGGATAGCTTTCTCCTTGACACTGGTTTTACTAGATGCCATTCTGACCCCAATGTCTATACCAAGAAAGTAGGAAACCATCTCATCATACTTGTTCTTTATGTTGATGATCTTATCCTTACTGGTAGTGACCCTAAACTTATAACCCATGTGAAATCCAGTCTTAAGCAAAATTTTAAAATGTCAGACTTAGGACATTTGCATTATTTTCTTGGTCTCCAAGTCTTGCAAACCAAAGAAGGAATCTTTCTTTCCCAGTCTAAGTATGTTTGCGACCTACTTCGTCGCTTCCACATGGAAGATTGTAAACCAGCCCCTTCTCCCTTCCAGTCTGGAGTCAAACTTTCTGCCACTTGTACTTCCCCTGAAGTAGATGCCACCTTGTATCGTCAACTTCTTGGTAGTCTTTTATACTTGACTCATTCCCGTCTTGACCTTTCCTTTGTTGTTGGTCGTGTTGCCCGTTATATGCAAACTCCTCATGAAAGTCACTGGAAAGCAACAAAAAGAATACTTCGATATATTTGAGGTACAATTCAGTTTGGGATTCATTACAATACAGGGGGGAAACCTTTGTTGGTTGGTTTCACTGATTCAGATTGGGTCAGCGATCCTGAAGATCGAAAGTCTACTGCAGGTTATGTTTTCAGTCTAGGATCTGGACCTGTCACTTGGGCTTGTAAGAAACAACAAGCTCTTGCTCTTTCTTCAGCAGAAGTAGAATATCGAGCCGCAGTTAATGCCAGTCAGGAAGCTTTATGGCTTCGACAGATCCTTTCAGAGTTTGGATTCGAGCAACAGCAACCTACTCCACTTTGGTGCGACAATCAAAGTTCCATCAAGCTTGCCAAAGATCCAGTTCTACATCAGCGCAGCAAACACATTGAGCTACACATGCACTTCATCAGAAATCTTGTTCATGATCGTGTTATTGAAGGGCTCTATTGCCCTACAAATGATCAAGTTGCAGACATCTTCACCAAGTCTCTTACAAAAGCGAAGTTTTCTAAACTTCGGTCTATGTTAGGAGTTCAGGAATGTGTCCTTAAGGGGGGATAGTCTCTAATGCCTCCTTCCTTCTCTTAATAGTGTCACTTTTGTAAATCCTTCAATCCTATCCCAAGTTGTTCTTAAGGGGGGATGTTAGGATATTTTGACACTTAGGAGTTAGTTAAGATCAACTTGTGTAATATATCCGTTAGGTAAAAATATGTTTCTTTAGTATGCATTTGTAAATATTCTAATCCGACGGTCACGATATGTTCTAGACATAGAGTGATCCGACGGTTCAACTTCTCTTAGATCATACCTACCATTGATCTGTGGCTTAACACCCGATTGGTTTATGATCTCTATTTAAAGAGCATAGAGGGTCCTTGGCTAGTTGATCGATTATGAGAAGCTCATGTAACTTTCTTTTTTTTGCATAATAAATTGCTCCAAGTTGCTATTTGGCTGGGGCCATGGACTGTTTCCCTCTCGAGGGTTTTAACCACGTGACAAACATCGGTGTGTTGATCTGTGATCTATTTGTGTGAAGCGATTGCTCAAGGTGTTCGATCTTTTGGGAGTACCCTATGTACCCGAACAGTTATAAGTGTATAAAATGGTTATATCTATGTTTTCTATAGCTAATTTGGCATAATACATGTTTTTTAATAAATATGCATCAAAACATATTATAATATGTATTATATAAAAAACACTCCCAAAACGGAATCGTTTGAAAATTTCACTTTTCGCTCCCGCTCCCTGCTCCTAGCAGCGTAGCTCTAGGGTCAAATTCAAAACTGCTCTTGTCAGACACCTATTGAAAGTGTAGACTGTTGTATGAACTGCTTCAGCCTAGAATTCATTGTCAAGTTGCTTTGTTTTCAACATACTTCTTTCCATCTGAACAATAGTTATATTCTTCCTTTCTGCGACACCATTTTGTTGAGTATATGAACTTGTAAACTCTCACCTTATGCCATCCATCTTGCAAAAATTCATGAATTCGTTGTATTTATCAAAGTTACATATATCGTGTCGGCGAATATATCGT